>LZPO01017284.1:625784-647990 GCA_001675575.1 Neotoma lepida | reverse complement strand
TTTGTTTGTTTGTTTGTTTTTTCTCCAATTAGATTGAAACTCTTTGGGGTATCTGGTTTTGCTTCATTTTTGCTTTTCATTGTTTGGATTAGGAGTAGACCTTCTCTTGATANGCAATACCCTAGTTATACTCCATAGTACCACATGCACAAATGCAACTTACTTACCTTCTGCGTATGCATGTCCACTACAGTGTAATAGTGGCTTAGTAAATATTGTTGAAATTAGTCTTTTGGAAGGTGTGGCCTATTCCTTTGCCTGTAAGAGACAAAATGAATGAATCAGTGTGATTCCTGGCCATGCCATAATACATTGCAGCTGGGCCTTTGCTGAGGCATAGGGAATTCATAGCCCTTGTGCTGTGGTCAGCAGGCCCAGGTGCCACAGGCATGGTGAGCAAAGAAAGTTTACGGCTGCCTGGGGTGAAACTGACCTGTACACTAGGTGTATAGTATTAGGTGAGACTTGATGGCCAAAAAGCATCTTGCAGGTGGAAGTGTCTCTCAGATTTCTTTCAGATGGAACACAGTAAATGCAGTGAGGAAGTTGTGATGCAGCTTCGCAGTATCAGAGCCAGGGTTACAACTCACAAGCTTGAAATTTCACACAGACCACTCTGGGATCATGTCAACCTACATTCTTCCTTCTTACAAGTTCCCTTATAATTCATGTGCTGTGGTTTGGACCGTACTTGGAGGAACAGGTATTTAGTGCAGGGGATGAAAACTGACTTTGGAGCAACACTATTAGGTTTCTTAAGCTCTGTAACTTCAGAGTGCCCCATTGTCTCTACTTGTAATGATGTTGTATTATTGTTAATAGTAACCTAGTACATGAAGTTGATGTGTGGGTCACTTGAAGGAAATGAATTGACAGGGTGGTCATGCCACACAGTGCTGATTTTACAGAGCATGTTGTAGACATTATAGTTGAACCACTCGTCCTTGCTGGAGTTCTGTGGCATCAGTGATGCTGCAGTCTGGGTATCTTCATGCAGAGTGAGGTAGATGACTTGCTGAAAATATGAACGGTGAGAACTTGGGTATTTGTGTTCAGCTCTCTTGACTCAGATCTTCAGTGTTGCAACACCATTGTTATTCCTAACAGAAATTTTTTAAAAGCAAAGTGCTACAAATTAGTTTTAAGATCCTAGGGTGGTAGGATAGTGATCCAAGGCTATAGAAACTACTCATTATTCCCTATTATGAACCGCTAATCAAAATGAAGAAGCAAATGGATTCAAACACCTGAATGTCTAAGGTGAATATGTGGACCATTGTGGAGCTTTTTTTAAGTATGGTCCTGCAGGTAGGTTCTCCTAGGTTACTGGGCTCTTTTCAGCTTCCTCTTGGTCTTTAGTTCAGAATTTCTGCCTGCTCTAAAGTATAGGTATGGACTAGTTTTGTTTGGTCCATTCCTCTGCATCTGAGGTCACAGTCACTTGTTGCCTTTGTGTGATCTGCAGTAATTGTAAAGGAGGGAAGTCTGTCCTTGTATTTCTGATGCCTCCTCCACTAGATAAGAGATTTATTTATAAATATAATTGATAGTGTGGGGGAAGGAAGTTCAGCACACTAAGAGCTCTCAGGTGTTCAGGAATTTCCACTTGCCCAGGGGGCCCACTATTAGGGATATATATTTAATACCATAGCCAATCAGGGATGTGTAGACGAATCTTAAAAGGTCTTATTAATTGAAAGCCCAGAGCCAGATATTGGGGTGAATGCTGAAAGATCAGAGAAGCAGAACGAGCCACAGCCAACCTCACCTCACCAACTCCTCAGCCTCCATAGAGTTCCTATTTCCATGAATCCTCAGACCGCAGGCTTCTGAGTCCTCACTGGAATGGATCTCAGCTGAACTGCTGCTAAAAAGCTTCTAGTTCCTGATCTTCATACCTTATATACCTTTCTGCTTCTTGCTATCACTTCCCGGGATTAAAGGCATGTATACCTTTCTCTGCCCAGATATCACTTCCTTTCTAGTGCTGGGATTAAAGGTATGTGCTACCATGCCTGGTTCTGTTCCAAGTGTGGCCTTGAATTCACAGAGATCCAGACGGATCTCTGCCTCACAAGTGATAGGATTAAAGGTGTGTGTGCCACCGCTGTCTGGCCTCTATGTCTAATCTAGTGGCTGTTCTGTTCTCTGATCCCAGATAAGTTTATTTTGTTAGAACACAATAAAATATCACCACATTTCCCCTTTTTTATCTAAAATAAAAATGTTATAACTAGTATAAGAAAAATTATAAGTACACTAACTACAATATATACAGTCAAGAATTGCATTAACAATGTCCAGTCCATTAACATTTGACAAATTAGACAAAAAAATTTCATTACTTATCCTGTTTTGGTGAATCCAATACAAAACTTGTATACAGTATAGAAAAATCTAATCCAATGTAAAATATTTAAAACAAGTAGTTATTTTATAAAAGTAGAATCAATAATCTACCTTTTTATCTTATCATCCATATTCTCTTTTCTTTCATAGTAGATTCAATAATCTACCTTTTATCTATCGAGGACAAGCTGCTTCTCATCTACCATGTCCTCAAATTCATCTGCATGAAACTTGGTGAAGTCCCGCTTTGAGATGTGGATCTTCTGGTGGCAAGGGAACTTGTACTTGCCTTACCCAGCAACTCATCACATATTCCATATTCTGCAGCTTGGTGTCGCTTGGCCAGTGTGAATCTTGGCCATTGTGTCCTTGGACTCCCCAAAAGCACCACACAAACCAACGAGTTGAGACTGGGGACAGTAGGAGATCAGAGATGGGAGTATCAATCAGAAAGTTGTCTCCAAGGCCCCTGAGGAAATCCCGTACAAGCAATAGGCTGCATACACTACCACAGTGGCCAGTTTGCAGCCCTTGCACACCAGGCACCCATGAGGAAAAGAACCTGGTTGGCTTAATTGGCTGCAAATACTCCTCTGTAGTATTTATGTCCAATTGTGGATTGACTCTCAAATATTCTTCCCATTTTGACTCAGGACTACCCAACCCTTTTCAAGAAGTGAAAAGCAGCAGTAGGCAGCAAGACCCCAGTAAGACCTTGAGGTGTTTCCTGTTGATGCAAGGGAGACCCAAAGAAGACAGCCCAAGCAGCTCCATCCAGGAAGCAGTTGGATTCTTGGCTAAGCCTGACTTCAGCCTAACAGTCTGGTTGAGAATTTAGAGCCCCTGGTGTTGGCCAGCATGCTATTAAGCCTGGTCTACACACTAGTGTTGGCACTGGGACTGTGCGCAGTCCAAACTGGATAAGGCCAGTGACTTTCTGTCAACATTTGGAAACCTTTATAGCAGTCTTACAGACATTTTCTCTTTATTAACTCTAATGATAGAAACCTAATGCTCAGTTTTGATATTTTTAAGTTCACTTTTTTAGACATTCTTCTTTATTGTATTTTATAAAAGCACTGTTCTGGAGTCGTGTGATAAGATGGCCAATGTAGGGCTGAACACTCTGCAGTTGCTTATTTTCTGTACTTGAGTGGTTTTGATCTAAGATAGAATATCACAATGTTGCCCAGGCTGGTCAGGATCTCTTTATTTAGTCTAGGAATGTCTCAAAAGACAATTTTCATGCCTCAGACAACAAATTTTGGGATTACAGGCTGTAACTGTTATACCTTACTTAAATTTTATATGTTTTCTTGATTTTCTTAAGTACTACTTTGCAAATAATTTTATATTCTATCTAAAATTTCAACTTCATTGCTATAAACAAGGCTTTCAATGTATTAATAGTTGCATGTCTTTTCTAATGATCTCTGGTCTTTCCAGGTGTCTTATTTCTTTCTTCATTCTTGATATCTCTTGTTTCTCTTGCCTCTTTTTCTCTTGACTGGCCTTCCTTGGAGGTATGCCAATTTTACTATCTATTCTTATAAAAGAAATTATTTGATCTTTTTTTCTGATCTTTTTTTCCAGCTTCTAAATTTTGCTAGGCATATGGACTTAGATGACTGGTTTTCAGCCTTTTCTGATGTACACATTTAAAATATACGTAGGCTTGACCCTAAGCACAGTCCTGTCTTCATCTTCCTTATCAATATTTCACTCTGTCTTTGAATTCAAAACATGTGGTGCTTCATTTTGATTAGTGAGTGGAGATCCATTGTCTAGCAATGGAAGATTAAATTCTGTTTTAATAGTTGTCTAGCTTAATGCTAGGCACAGAACATACTCCAAGTAGTCCTTGGGTATTTGTTGACTCTTCCCAAGTTTGCTGTTGTCTATGCTACTGGCAGTTAAAAGTATTGTGGCTAGTTGTGCATAGAAGTGCCATACTTGCCCTTTCTCCATTCCTACCTTTTCCTTCTTTGCTCTATGTAGTCCATGTGTGTCCAGTCTCACTAGTCTCCAGTTTCAACTTGAGGTTTTTTGTTTGTTTGTTTTTGCATGTAGGAGCAAACACATTGATGTTTTCTTTTTCTTTTATACAGAGAGTATCCTCCACCCATCATTTACATTTAGATTTTGAACTTAACAGTATATCTTGGAAGTCATTAGTACAGGGGTTTTGATTGTTTGAATAAGAATTGCCCCCATAATCTCATATATTTGAATGCTTAGTAACCTGAGAGTGGCACTACTTGAGAAGGATGAGGAGGCATGGTTTTGTTGGAGTAAGTATGGCTTTGTTGGAGGAAGTGTCTCACTGGGGGAAGGTTTTGAGGTTTGGATCACTTGAACTCTGTGGCTGTTACAGACAATGTTGTCTCAAATATTCATGGCCAAGTATTTATTTGGATGCATGTTTTCAGTTTCTTGGAAGTACACTGGGTGATAGAATTTTGGGATCATATAGTGGTTCTGTTAGACTGCTTTTGTGTTGATTGTGCTGTGTTCTATATTCTTGCCAACACAGGCAGTATCTTTTCTAAAAAGTGAATTTCTCACAATTTAGTAAAACATTAAGGCTGTTGGTTCTACTTCCTGTGATGTATATGGCATATGTACTTTTCTGTTTGTGTTGTCTACTTCTTAAATTGAAACTTTTAAATTAAATTAAAATATAATTATATCACTTTTCTCCTTCCCTGTCCTCATTCCAACCCTTCCCCTACTCCCATTCTCTCTCAGATTGATCGCCTCTTTTTTATTATTACATATATATATATATATATACGTAGACACACATATATACATACATACATGCATGCATACGTACATACATAAGTATATACATACAATTTACTGAGTCTTTTTAGTATGGCATATATATATATATACATACATATATATATATATGATTTTGGGGGCTGTTTTGTATTAGATAAATTAGATAAATTTCTCTTGCTCAGCAGTCACTAATTGCCTATAGTTCTTTGTTTATGGATGGGACCCCCAGCAACAGATACATCTACAACACAGCTTCTAGACCTAAGGCCCAGGGAACATTTGGAAGAGGAGGCAGGAAGATTGTAATAAGTAGAGGAACAGGAAGTCCATTTGCAGTTAGAAATGATAGGTAAACTACACACCATATCTGAACAGTATGGCTGCAGGTGTTTGTGTACATGGTAAGGCAGAGACCAGAGCAGGGTAGCAGGTGTCTATTGTTTTATATCTTATTATCTTGAGAGAAGTTATCTTACTGACTCAAAAGCTGACCCTTTGGCCAGCCAGTGAGTACTGAGGATCTGTATGTATGTCTCTGCTTCCCATTGCTAGGGTTACAGGCATGTGTAGCTGTGCCCAGCTTGTTACTTGGATGCTGGGCTTTTGAACTCAGGTACTGACTTCAGAGCAGGTATTCTTAACCACTGAGCTATCTCCTTAGCCCTACCTTGTTTTACTGTTTTTAGCTGCCCATATTTAGTGTGTATAAAGTCTAGAGTTTTATTTGAAGAAAGAACTTTGGTGTAAGTTCTTGAAAAGTAGGCAGCAAACCGGTACGTTTGCCTTTGTAGTGATGTATTCCTACAAATGAAGAGTAGTTTAAAAAAAAAAATGGAAGAGGTGTTAATGTTACATTATTTTTAAATCAGTCAATGAAGTTTTGATATTGTTAAATAGGAATCCTGGTCCTTTAACCATTTTTTTTTTTTTTTTTTTTTTTATAAAAGCAGGCAT
This sequence comes from Neotoma lepida, assembly GCA_001675575.1. NCBI lineage: Eukaryota > Metazoa > Chordata > Mammalia > Rodentia > Cricetidae > Neotoma > Neotoma lepida. The sequence continues at coordinate 641,900 of LZPO01017284.1, read as the reverse complement.
TTAAAGGTGCTGTTATAATCAGGCCCAGGATGTAGAGAGCACAGTGATTGTGTGGGGTGCTAAGTCCCTGTTCTCCTTAAGTACTTTGTGCATGGGATGCAGAATAGAGACTGGAAGAAAGTGTTGATAGCATAATTGTCAGATTGTAATTGCTACTAATTGTACACTGAAAAAAATCTCTTTTCATTTTTCCCCCCCCTCAACAGAATATGACAGATACCTAGCATCTAGCAAAAGAATGGCAGCCGCTTATCTTGACCCAAACTTGAATCATACACCAAGTTCAAGTACTAAGACTCACCTGGGTACTGGCATGGAACGGTCCCCCGGTGCAATGGAGCGAGTATTAAAGGTCTTTCATTATTTTGAAAGCAATAGTGAGCCAACCACATGGGCCAGTATTATCAGGCATGGAGATGCTACTGATGTCAGGGTAAGTATGTCTTTTTCATGACATCTTTAAACAGTTACGTTTCAATGGCACATGACTCCCTCTTCTGCAAAAAAAGATGAAATAGTTTTTATTTAATGTCTTAGTACTTCCCGCGTAGCAGAGATGTTAACCTTTTCTTTCTGATATACACCCAAAGGGCTAGGGATAAAGGTAGTCAGTGTTAGAGCATTTGCCTAATAGTGTGAGGCCTTGGGTTTGCTTCCCTGGCACTTGGCAGGTAGGACATTGCTAATATATGACTATTGTTTTCTTAGGAAAATAATAACTAAATCACATTTTAATTATGTACTGCAATTTACTTGTTTTCCCACCTAATTTTTTTTAACCCTTGGAAAGGTACAAAGAACCAATGTAATTAAAATAACTTCGGATCTAGTAAAACAAAATGATTTTTCTAGGAGTTGTAAATTTAGGAGTGCTCCCATATCTTCCGATAGATTAATTTCCTTAAAAACCATTGAATATGTGATGTTTTAAAACACTGTGTTATGTTGCAGGTATGTAAAAGGTCTTTATTAGTCAGCTTTCTATCAGTGTAATGAAATTCTGAATCAGCTAAGGTTGCTTTTGGCTCCTAATTTTGAGATTCTAGTAATGAAAGTGGTCCTGTTGCTCTGAGCCTTCTGGCAGGGCCACAGAACATAGTAGGAGTACGTGGTGCAAACCGCTCCATCTCTGAGCCAGTAAGCAGAGAAAGGAAGAAGAGACTGCTGGGATCATTTAGTCCCCCTCAGGGATATTCTAGCTACCTATAGATTTCCCATTATCCCCACCTCCTAGAAGGATCCCTAACCATACCAGAAGGTTAGAAGGCACTAACCATAGCAAGGCCCCTTTAGAAGCTTTTGCTTTTACAGCATAGTATCTGTGGGGCAGAAATGTGGCATAGTATATAATACTCCCCGGCAAGCTGACTGGATGCTGGGAAGCTTAAAGGTAGGCCCAGCGCCTAAATGGAAGGGCTAGCACTACAAAAGTCCTTGGGTTTGTAAGGGGACCTAGTGATAGATAGAGACTTAAGGAGGAGACAGGCAAGGCAAAGGGGAGTGTTTCTGAAAGTTAGGTGTGAGAAGGTAGCATAAGGATTTCAGAAAATGGAATCAGTCTGGATTTCCAGGAGGCATTTGTTGTGGTGAGGTGTTGAAGAAGCAATCCTCTTCTCAACTCTCCTTTTATCTGTATTCATTCTTAGAGAACAGACATTTCTAATGACAAGGTTAGCTTAGATAAGTCTTTTCCTTTTTTCTTTTTAACCATAATTAGTTAATTTGGATTTCTTTTCTGTTTTATTCAAATAGATTGGTAGATTTGATTTAAAGCTAAATTCTTTTGTGAGTTATACTTTTCTGTTACCTCTGTGTAATCACTGTATTGATGGACTATGTAGATGGATTAATTATTAAAAGGAGCATGATGTGGGATGGAGGGATATGGAGATACTGGGGTAGTCTTCCATATCTTACAGACCGTCTCCAGCTTTATGTGTAGCACCTTAGTATGAGGAAGTCTCTTGTCTCCTGGTGGTATGATCTGTGAGATGGGCACATGGGCATTTGCCATATGTGTGAATGCCCAAATGCTAAGGTTAGGTGCAAAGTTTGTATCCAACCATGATTTTTATTTTTTTATTTTTTATTTTTTATTTTTTTAAGATTTATTGATTTTATGTCCATGAGTGCTCTGTTGACTTGATGTCAGAAGAGGGCATCAGATCCCCCTAGAGATGGTTGTAAACCACCATGTGGTTGCTGGGAATTGAACTCAGGACCTCCAGAAGAACAGCCAGGGCTCTTAACCACTGAGCCATCTCTCTAGCCCCCAACCATGATTTTTAAATAGTTCTGACACTATTTTGTTCAGCCTTAAACAACTCAGGAGCCCCTGTTGGCAGATAGCATATACGTCGTTCAGAACTTAAGGCAGATATTGGTATAATATCCACAGATAATTGTTCAGTCAGTTCAGAGCAGTAAAGGTTAACCAGAGCTGTGCAGTATTAGAATTGGTAACCCAGGAACATTGTGGTGATACTTGAGAATAGTGACAGAGAAAACTTCAAGTCCTCCAAACCCAAGAAAGAATTTTTATCTAGAAGAAAGAGTACCATTTACTGAGTTTTCCTCTGTAACACCAGATGGAGGGTAATGCCACAATAACATCTTTAAAGTGCCTAAGGAAGTCATTGGTCTCTCAGAAACTGATACCAGATGAACTATCCACTCAGGATTCTGACACACAAGTGCCTACAGAGCAACAGTGATATGAAAAGTACAGGCTTTCTTAGAAGAACTTTTGTGTGGTAGAATGAGCTCAGAAAAGACTGTGGCAGGGCCTTGTTACTTCATGGCCCATGTAGTCTCTTTTGTACCTGTCTTAAGTCTTCACAATTTCTTCCTTTTTTTTAAAATTTAAAATGTTTTTTTCATTTTATATACCAACCCTTGTTCCCACTCCCTCCCCTTCTCCCGCTCCTCTCCCCCACCCCGTCCTCCCCCTATCCCACCCCCACTTAACAATTTCATAATTTTATTTTATGTGCACTGATGTTTTGTCTGCATTCATGTCTGTGTGAAAGGTGTCAGATCCCTTGGAACTGTAGTTACAGTTGTGAGCTGCCATGTGAGTGCTGGGAATTGAACCTGGGTACTCTGGAAGAGCANCCAGTGCTCTTAACTGCTGAGTCATCTTTCAGCCCTCAAGTCTTCACATTCTCTTAAGGGTTTAGTCATGATCTTGCTCTCCTCTCTACCCACTCTGTCCTGTATTGAGCTCTTGGTCTGAATTTCCATCCATAGTCCTGGTGACTGTACCTTTGCTTTCATAGTACTTTGATTTATTGTGCTTTCCGTGTAGTCATGCTGACCCCAAACAAACAAGCCAAAAAGCAGATAAAAAGGCTCATGTCAGCCCTGGATGGAGTATTGGTTAGTGCCATTTTCCCCAGTAGCAAGTGTGCTCATTATTTCTTTGTGTCTCATTTCATATGTTGTGATGACTTCTGTTGATTTGTGATGTGTAACGAGGGATCCCATAGAGATATTGCATCTAACTTGAATTCCAGAGTGTTAGCACCTAGGCTTTGAACTACCTTTTGTGATTCTTACCTTTTGTTTGAAGTGTTTCATTCTTATCTGAGTCCTTCCTGAAGGACCCTAAGCCTTAAACAATTTAAATAACTTAGTTATGAGAGAACCTGGAAAACCAGGTGTCATGGCTGGGAATTGCTTAGGTAAATGTTCCTTCAAACAACTCCAGATAAGAGGTTTTGGTATGTGGAAATTGCTTACTAAAGGTGTACATTGGGTAACAATAAAAAGGCTTTTTGCAAAGCCACAGGCAGTCAGTTCACCAGAGGCTGGATTCCCCTGCTGTCTTTGCTAAACCTAAATTCATCCTAGAGTGACCCTTTTTCTTCCAAGGACCCAGGCAAAACAAATGACATTTGGCGNTCTTGGTGGAAGAATTAGGGTCACTCTAGGGTGAATTTTAGGCTTTTGCAAAGCAAAGGACAGTCAGTTTACCAGCAGCTGATTTACCCTGCTGCTTTAGCTAAAGCCTAAAATTTTTCCATGGACCCACACAAAACAGAACACCAACAGATGTTTGTTTAAATTGTTTTTGGGATCTACAAACCACACCTGTATAAGGAAGCAAATTTAATAGATATGTGTATGTGTGACTCGTTCACCTTAGTCACATACTACCTCTCTTCTCTGGGCTGTCTCTTCCCTGAGATGTAGTATTGTTGAAATTATGCCAGCTAGTCATCTTTCAGTGGTCTCCAGGGGTACAAGTGAAATGAAGACTTCGATTTCTCATTTATAATCCAAAGCTAGAAATGCTTAAGTTTCGTGAGAAAAGCACATAGAAAGCCAAGACAGTACAAAAGCTAGATCTCTTGAGCCAGGCAGTGCTATGTTGTAAATACAAAGGAAAATTCTAGGAGATAAAGTTTTTCCAGTTAACACAAGAGTGATAAGACAGTGATATAGGAGAATATAAGGAGAAAATTCTAGTGCCCTGGATAGAAGCTCAAACCAACCATTATATTCCCTCAAGACAAAGCCCGATCTAGATTCTGTGAAGGTTGAGAGAGGAGAAGAGGCCACCTCAGAGCAGTTTTCAAGCAGCAGAGGTTGGTTCGTGAAGTTTAAGGAAAGCAGACTCTCCGTCAGTGTGAAGTTAGTGAAGCACAAGTGCTTTCCTAGAAGCCATAGTACAGTATCCAGAAGACCTAGCTAGGTTGCTAGGCTAAATAAGACTTTTTAATATCAGGGAAACTGCTTTCTAGTGTACGATGCCATCCAGGACTTTCATGGGTAGGGAGGAAGAGCCAGTGTCTGGCTTCATTCAAAATTCAAAGAATAGGGCTNAAGAGGTGCTCCACTGTTAAAGAGAGCTCACTGTTCTTCAGAAGAATCCACTTCTAGGATTCCAGTGCCCTCTTGTGGCCTCCATAGGCACTTGCACAATACTTGACATACACTCACAAATTCACACAATATACATAAATAAAATAAAATAAACTCAAAGAATATAGGGCTGAATAGATGGCCTAGAGGTTAAAAATGTACAGCTCTGGCAGAAGACCATTGGTTCACAACCACATATAACTCTAGCTAATGGATCCAACTCCCTCTTCTGGCTTCTGCAAGTACCTGCACTTCTTTAGAGAACTTTGCGAGGCCAAGGAAGTATCACTTTTGTCTTGCTAAACAAAAAGGGGCTTCTTTTCTACATGCCCAAGATGACATTGGCCAGTTCATGCCTCTGCAGAGCTGAGCCTCCCTGACAGAGGCTTCCTTCCCTTGTAGCTTATGTTTGAAAAGAAAATGAGTAGTGATGTTGACCTACAAACCTCCTCCTCTAGCCTCCCGCTGTTGTGGGTGGGTGGGCTTGAAGTATTCCAGATCTTTGCTTTATTTGATTCCAAAGTGAAGCCTGAGGAGAAAGTACCGTTTAGCCATTGAGTGTTGTTACTGCCACATTCACAGCACATTAAACTTGTAAGTGGTGCGTGGAACTTTTGTAGATCCATACATCACGTTTGGGGTTTAGTATGCTTCACGAGCCACTTGGGAATGGCTGATATTATTTGAACCTGTAATTATAAGTAAGTTTGTGTAGTTTGCCAACTGGTGTTTTATGGTTAGATGAACACTAATTATTTAATATTGTCTGCTTCTTGGTAGAAAGTGTAGCATTAGATCATAGCATTTGGTGACCACTTTAAAATTAGCATTCTGATTATGGGAAACACTTCAGTGGCTAGAATGTGGGGGTGGGGTGGAGGTGAGGATGCGGGTGGGGTGGGAGGAGTGAGTTCTATGAGCAGAGTTGTACTGTTAAAAAATGATGGAGCCAAAAGGAAAGGTTCTTTGGGTTGGGTTCCCTGAGTTTCACCACAGGCCTGGAAGGTCTTCTGTGAGCAGTCCAAGGTTTGCAGTGTTTGCTAGGTGTCATCTCTGATACTTTATCAGTCATCATCACTGCATAGAAGAGCAGGTGCGTATGTGTTCAAGATAGGATGTGTTTTTAAATGCTGACTACTGTAAGTCCAACTTGAAAAGATTCCACACGTCTTAGACTTTTTCTTCTGGAGAGGAAGGTGAGAAAGAAAGTGTTAAGAACAAAGTAGAGGAAAAGCTGTGCTAGGGAGAGTGTGAGGTGGCAGAGCACGAAGCAAAGGAATTCTCTTTCACTGTGGTCTTCTTGGGCTGGGAGATTCTGGCAGACAGAAGGCTAGTCTCCAAAGATGATCCTCATTCTAAGCCCCAGAACTCATATGTATATTCATTCCTCCAGGTAGCCAGATAGTGAGTTGGGGACTTAAATGTTAATACCTGAAGTTGGCCTAGCAAGACTATTTAAGACTTGGTTTCTCCAAGACCCAAAACATAATATACACGTGTCATTTATGTCTCTTAAGTTTGTAGTGATTTGTTACAGCACCAGCAGGGAGCTAGTGCTGTGGTTGTGGACCATCCAGAAATAAAGTATATTCTTTGGGTTAGAGGGACTTTTAGGTGGACTCCTGGGCCAGGTTTTGAAGAATCTGAGGCTCTGCATCCTTATTGTGGGATAACTAACAGGGTGAGTGGGATAAGGAAAGAGGGAGGAAGGAAAGAAGGAAGGACATTGAGATGAGATCACTGCCCATCCTAGGAGTAGAATGAGGTGAGTAAAGTGAGCAGTGTTAACAGGGGCTTTTGGTAGCTCCTCTAGTAAAGAACCTAGAAAATAAGCATGAGAAGATGGGGAAGCCTTTCCCACACAACATTTGGTGCTTGTTTGCGTGTGTTCTTATGCCTTTCTCTTGTCAAACTGAGACCTTTTGTGGGTAAGAATTGTACCTTACTGCTAATCGTGTTCCTAGTATAATANACAGAGAGTGGGTGCTGTGGATCTTCAACGATCTAATATCCAGCAAAGAGTGAGCATGCAGGAAGGGATGTCATCACTTCTAACAGTCTTATACCTAAAAGATTGATGAGCACACCAAGCAAGATCATAAAGACAAAAAAAGAGAGCCTTGTGACTAATGTATGATTAGGGAGATGACAGTTAAGACAGTGTACATGGTAGTTTTGATATTTCGCTTTGTTCATCCAACCTTAAAATGTTGGTTTTATGTGTTGCTAAGGTGGATTGGAGGATAGTCTCTAACATCCTGTGTGAAGTGATTGGTCCATTTTGTTGGCATACAGTTTGTTGTGCTTAACAAGATGTTGAGTTTCAATGGGCTACATTTGTCTTGTGCTGGTGGTACACCGTGAGTGACAGCAGCTAGAAAGGTGTTCAGTGAATATTGTTTTGTACCCCACCCTCCTTATCACTTTCTCTCTCTGCCCAGCCATATCACTTCCTCCTAAGTGCTAGGATTTAGCATTAAAGGTGTGTGTCTCCTAGTTACTGGGATCGAAGGCATGAGATCCCAAGTGCTGGGATTAAAGGTGTGTGCCACCACTGCCTGGCCTCTGGTGGCTAGCTCCACANTCTGATCTCCAGGCAAGCTTTATTTGTTAGAGCACAAACAAAATATCACCACACTGTTTTCCATTTTTCCCTCCTTTTCTCACCTACAGCAGTCCATTAGTAGTGAAGGACTGCATGCACTCAGTGCTGTGTTCTTGAAAAGTTTAAAACATTGTCTTATTTTCAACTTTAAATATTCTTTTATTAAGATATTTATTATTAGTATTTAGCTCAGAAAACTCATATTGTTGAATCCTGGCATAAATGGAGAAATGGAGGTTTCAGAGTAGCCAAGTATGGTTTTATATTTCACAGGACTAGGTGGTTAAAGGCCTACAAAACTAGGATGAGAAGTTAAAGTTGACGTGAGCTAATTTCAGTAGCATACTCATAAAACCACTTTTCATGATTCCTGTGTTCCAGAATTCCTGTGTTTGTGTGTTGTGTGGTGATGGGAACATTGCAAAGCAGCAATGCAGTGTCTTGAGAACACATTGCTTGACAAGCAGTGTCAACAATATTTGAGATCTCCAGAGCAAAGTTTTTGGTTTTCAGATTTACTCATTGGGTTCCTGAGTATGCACATTCAGCAGCATAGTTAGGAACTTGTGATGTATATTCATAGTGTCTCACTGCCTAGAGNAATTGGTAAGAAATTGGTAGAGTGAGGAAAATGATGTATGTATAGAAGTGTAATGAAAAGCAAAGAGGTAGGGAAAAAGTGAAATTTCTGTATGCCTGCTGCTTTTGACTGATTCCTGGAGAGTGAAAACTGGAACTGTGATTCGTTAAGATGCTGTAGTGTGGGGACACTTGGTTACTGTAACACAGACTAAGGTCATTTTGGTTTTCTTCAGACAGCATGACCAAATGTGACCAGACTCATTTTCTGTTCCATAAAAAAAAAACCAAGACTAGAAGCCCGCTTTCTCCCAATGCTCACTGTAGAGCTGGACTAAGTTCCTTACTAAGTCTGGTTTGCTACAAGTGGGCTCCTGTAGGTGCCCATGAGCTGCAAGAATATGAAGGTGACCTTTTAACAAGATCATTGGAGATATAACCCATTGGAATGGGATTCCCCATAGCATGTGAGTGGTGACAAGTATCAGTGTAAGAAATAATTTGTGTTCTGCAGAGCTTTATATCTAACAGATGACGTGAGGAAGGACAGACTAGTTGAACATAAAAGGGTAATTAGAGCTGGGTTGACACATGGAGTGTGTATTATTGAGCTGCAAGGAGGTGATGGGACACCTGTGATGTACTGATATGACTAGTGTTAGTATACATTGGTGTAGATTAGCAGAGTTGGGGCAGGGAGACAGGATTAGGTATTTTGGAGCAGCAGCACCTTGTAGCTAAGGGATTCGGGTTGGTAAGTAGGAGATATACAAGTGGCCTTTGATTTCAGTCACTAAGGTTAGCCTAGGTTAGCCTTCCTTGGGGAAAACCCCCCACTCAGAGCACAGGATTTAAGACTGTAACTTGGCTGAGGTCAGCTTCACCTGGCCCTCTGTGGCAGGATAACCTTGTATAGGATGCAACCTGTCCTATCATTTATAGCAGCTGTCAGGAATTCTCTAAGATTTGCACCAGAAAGGACATCTTATGCCTGTCTGAGTTCCACAGAGGTCTGCAGACTGAAGACATTTTCCTGTCTTGATGAGAATCCATTTTCTTTATGAATATGTCTTAGACTCTTGCAGCCTGTTATTTTGTTTGTTTCCTCTGATACCATGCCTTATCCCTCTTGTCTCTTCCATGCTTTGTCACTCCCTGTGTTGATCATGGCCTCCTGCTCCATACTGGGAGATCTGAAAGGGAACTAGCTGACCCATTCATTTGAGTCTCAGAGCCTGTCATGCACAGGTCCTAGGACACAGAATAGCACACACATCCTTACTGCCCTGACTGTTTTTTATGGTACCTCTTTTTCCTCCCCTCCCCTTTCCTCCCTTCCCCTCCCCTCCCCTCCCCTAAGAGGTATGGCCTTGTTGGAGGGAGTGCATCACTGGGGGTGGGCTTTGAGGTTTCAGAAGCCCTGCCAATTGCAGTCTCTCTCTTAGCTACCACTTTAGCATCTGCCTGTATGCCACAGAAATGATAATGGACTAAACTTCTGAAACTATAAGCAAGCCCCCAGTTAAATGTTTTCTTTTATAAGAGTTGACATGGTCATGGCATCTCTTCACAGCAATAGAATGGTGACCAGGACAGTTGAGAATATCTTTTATTGTATTATTAATAGCACTGGACCATAATAAACTCCTTAATAAGTATAAAACTTAAATTTTTTCTTACATTATAAGTGTCAGTTAATTTCTAAATTAAAAAATTTTTTTCTTTAAATGTATTTTACCTACATACACGTTAGTGTACCATGTATGTACCTGTTGTGCCTGAGGAGGTCAGAAAGAAGGCATCAGTTTCCCTGAAACTGTAGTTACAGACAGTTGTGGGTTTTGCTGGGAACCAAACCCAGATTCTCTGCAAGAGCAGCAAGTGCCCTTAATTACTGAGTTTTAAAAACTGGTATTTTCTTTTGTTGATATTTTAATGGTATGTCTGCTTTCTTTAAGAAGTTTTTCTTCATCATTGGAGAGAGAATACAGTGGGCTGTACTTTGTATGTCCTGTTCACAAAGTGCAGCATGTGACTCAACCTCATCCCTACACAGCTTACACATTTGCAATCATTTGGGGTGTCTTTTTCCTGGGCTTCCCCATGGCGGCGGGTGCTAGGGACAAGACCATTCGAAAGCTTGCCTTCTTGTAGCCCCAGGAAGAATTTCACCTTCCCTGTTGACATATTGTAAGGCAACTGTCTCCTGAACTCAGCATAGAAAGTGTTAGAAGCAGTGGGTTTGGAGGCATTTAAAATTGCCACATGCTAATATACAAAGCAGATCAAACTGATTATAACCAATTCATCAAACAGCTCATAGTTTTTTGTTGTTGTTGTTACTGTTTTGTTTTTAAAGAAAGATATTAATGTTATAGCCTGGTCTTTCAGAAGATCTTGGTTCAGAAAGTGGAACGTTAAGGAGGGCTAGTTTCCTCTGACAGAGTGGAGGTGATGTGAAGGTGGAATTGCTGAAATGTCTTATGTTTATATTGCCTTGTTTGCCAATAAAGAATTGGGAAGAGAATCTTTTTGTTTTTTCCCCTCAAAGTTTTTCTTGTTCATAAAAATATTGCTGCATGAGAAATAATAATTCCTATATGAGATTAAGTATGATATGCTTATTAAGATTTCTCATAACTAACTAGACTTGTTTTGATTTGTAACCATCATTTCTTTGGGGGTGTGTTCTAGGGCATCATTCAGAAGATAGTGGACAGTCACAAAGTAAAGCACGTAGCCTGCTATGGATTTCGCCTCAGTCATCTGAGATCAGAGGAAGTTCATTGGCTGCATGTGGATATGGGAGTCTCCAGTGTGAGGGAGAAATATGAGCTCGCCCACCCACCAGAGGAATGGAAGTAAGATTCTAATCCATTGTGGTGTGACCATGCTGGATTACTTTGTGTGTTAAAATATGCACAAGAGGATATGTGTGTCAGCTTTTGTGCTGCTTGTAATCACTGTGTAGAGGAGATTGACTAGTAGTTACTAACCAGTGATCTCTTTAGTAGTTAAACATGTCTCTCTTTCCATTCCTTGTCTTCTGTCACCATGGTCTTTGTTGATCACAGTCGTTCTCAGTGCTTTGATGCTTGCACTTCTGCTGTAAGTGGTCCTGCTGCTTTGTGATCAGTGTTGATCTCTCATATAGTGGTGCTTGACTTGTCCAGGAGGAGATCATAGGTGATGGATGGTCTTATTACTGGGCTAATAGCATACTTATGTCCAGTAATGCACATTTGTTCACATATAGGATAGCAGTGGGAGTGAGCTCTTAGTGATTTCTGATCAAACAGGAATAAAACTGAAGTTATTTTAAGATGATTTAAAAGAATTTCCAGTCATTTATCCTTTTCCTGCTTAATATCTATAGGGGCCTGCAGAGCCAAGTTGGTTACAAGTAAAGATGGTCCTGGGAGGAGGCAGAGAGGAAGGAACCAAGTTGTTGACCAAGGTCTGTGGGAATCTGTGGAGGAAGCAAGGAGGAGGAAACCTAAGCTGTTTATGTCCGGGTGACCTTTAAACTGATTGGCCCAACGGGGCATCTACCCTGCCCCTCTCTCTAGCCTTGTGGTTTTAGGCTTTAAAAGGGGCTCACTGTTTTTCAATAACGGAGTTCTTGCTTGACTGGACTCCCTGTCACGTCTGATTGTCTCCCGGGAAAAGGAGGCTGGGAATGGGCGGACATTTACCTTTCCTTGGTTCCAGGTCGTTCCTTCTCGGGAGACCTAAGTTCTCAGTGGGGCAGACATCACAACAAATACCTATTAATTTTTATGAGTAAGTGAATCTTTTTAGTTGATAAATCTTAAATCTAAACTACTTAGTTTTGAGAGAAGTGTATCTTTAAAAAGTGGGCTTCTTTCGTGTTGTACCCTCAGGCATGCATTCAGGAAGGTAAGTAGCTTAAACAAGGGCCTGGATCAACAGGGAAAGCCAGTTTATTTAGATGAAATACAAATGTATACAGTTTGTGTCGGTTGTATAGTTCATCAGAGAATGCAGTTGTATTTTCAAATCTGTCAGATAACGGGTGAGCAAACTATTCCTGGAGAGTATAATTAGGTTGGTTTATATCAACTGATATGGAAGGAAGATTTGACTTCTAAACACTTAACCAGACAATTTAATGTTTAAAAATTAAATCTCTAAATGTCGAATGAAAATAATGTGAGTTTTTTACTTGCTGCAATTACGTTACATTTCTTCTTTTGCACAGACACCTTAGAGGAAAACTTCATTCTCCTTCTTTATGCTCAGGGAATTTCAGTCTCTTGAGCACCACCTTTTCTGTTGTTGTTGTTCTAAGCCAATTTATTTTTACCTTAAATCAAGTAAAACAGAGTAGGAATTACTATTTGTAAAACAGGATTCGATGTTTGAAAAATTAGTAACCCATGAATGTAGAATTGAATATTGCTGAGAACACTGCAGAGATGACCAGAGGGAGCAGACTCTTATGCATGAAGAATGTAAAGATGTTATATAACTCCTCCCTCNCTTGTGATGTAGATGTGTGATGTCTGTGTATACATGCTTGTGCTTGTGCCTCTGCTCTCTATTCAGTCTTCACATGTTCTTGGATGGGGCACAGAGAAACCAGTAAGCAAACTGCTGCAGTCATCTGTGTAAAAAGCCTAAAGGTGGTGGACAGAGAAGAGCAGGGGTGGTGGGGTGGGGCCAAGAGTCTTCAAGGCAGTGCTTAGAAAGATTCTTGAGTGTCCAGTTTCAATGTTTGAGTCATTTCTGCTCAGAAATGCCCCCTGTAGCTTCTCTATGTGCAGGGCCAGCTCCAGAGGTTTTGCCTGCTTTGTAGTTTGGCTCCTGCTGCTCCTCTCCTCCTTGTGCTCTGCTGACAATGGTCCCTCTCAGGTTTCAGCTTCTACTAAACTCCTAAGTATAGTTTGGAAGTGTTTTCATCAATCTCTATTGGGATCTGAGTCTCTCCTTCTCATTCTGTCTTTGGTAGTTGAAGAGTAAGCTAGCCCTCCATCTCTTTTTAACGTCCTTGATCTTGTAGCCTTCTCTGCTTTTACCCTTTAGGATTTTTCACTTGCCCCATTTGAGCCTCCAACTTTCTCAGTGGCTTTCATAAAGCATCAAGTGTGTTGCCTAAGGGTGTGACTGTGGAATATACTATTCTGCCCCGTGCCAGAGGGTGGATTGCTTTGATTTCTGAGTGTTCAGCTGTGTCACCACCCCAGAGTCTGTGTTTGTTCACCTTTCTCCCTCAGGAACTGTCATACTCATCACTCTGTTTCTGGCTCTGTTTTTGCATGGGATTACATTGGTCTAGAGTAAAATATACTGTAATGAAAATGGAGTAAGGTAATGTATTGATAGTGTCATTCTGAAGTAAGCAAGAGAGAAAATAATGTGATAGTGTTCAAATAGCAACCAAACAGTGTTTATTACAGTAATAATAATAAAGAATATATTGTTGCCATCTAAGTTTTGTTTGGCTGTGTTTCATAATTTTGATAGTGTTTGTATTATCAGTTAATATGGTGATTTTGCTTGAATTTTCCCCATCAACTAGAGGATTACTTGAGTGTTTATTCAGTACTGGCTGTTGACTTGTTCTCATGCATCATGAGAGGATCAACTTCCTTCCTTCGTATTCGTAGACAGGTTCTCAGTATGTAGTCCTGGCTGATCTGAAATTCACTATGTAGACCAGACTAACCTAGAATTTACGGAGATTCCCCCATTTATACCTCCCAAGTATTGGGATTAAAGGCATGTACCACCACACCAGATGAGAAGAGTAAACATTTTTATGATGCTTTTTTACTCTGTTCAGATGCGTCTTTGTCCTTCAGAGATTAATTGGTGTTTTCATCATTTTTGGAATGAATGTATGTAGTTGTGTGGCCGGACATGGTGGTGCATGCCTTTAATCCCTGTAAGTGAGAGGCTAAGGCAGGAGAATTGCCCTGAGTGTCTGGCCAGCCTGGACTACCTAGTGAGTTTCTGGCTAACCAGGATTTCATAGTAAGATCGTATATCAGAACAAACAAACAAGAAAAGGTAATGGGAAGTGAAGGTGTTGTGAGTCCCTACACAAGCTTCTTTTTATGCTGTTCCAACATTAATTATATTGTTTATATTTGTCTGCTTGGAAATGACATGTTAATGTATTCAACTAGTTTTGGGGCTTTTTTTGGAAACATCCTGCCTCTGATTCTGTGTTTAAGATTGTTATGTCCTCATTCATACTCCTCATTGTGACACATGCATTTTTTTCTTACATTCCTCTTGTCAGTAACATATCATGATCCAGATGCTTGTTCAGTGCTCCAAGTCTGCCTGTGTAAGATGAATTTCTAAGCGGTCTTATTAATAAACACACGGAGCAAGAAATAGGGGTGAAAAATTTGACTGGGATCAGAGGAATTAGGAACAAACCATCAGTTAGCTTCACCTCACCAATGCTGCTGCTTCCAAAGAGAGCAAAGCAAAGAGAGAGCGACTTCCTGTCTAAGCAGGCTTTTTATGCCTGTCCATTCTGCTAACTCATTTCCTCTCTCCACCAAGCTACATCACTTCCTGTCTGTCTGCACAGACCTCCAGAACTCTATGGTTGATGCTGGGATTAAAGGCATGTGCCTGGCTTGTTCCCTAGTGTGAACTTGGACTCACAGAGAATCAGATGGATTAAGGGCGTGTGCTAGCTAACATTACATGACTTTTGTTTTTACTACTAGCGGCTGGCTGACTTTTTTCGTCTGATCCTCAGATAAATTTTATTGGGGAACACAGATAAAATATCACCACATGCCTGTGCCCTGACTGACTTTGACACTTTGCGGGGAGAACACTGTCTAGGTTGTTTTTACTGCCCTTAATTTGGGTTTGTCTGCTGTTTTGTCATTAAAATTATTTGTTTTTTAAAACATACACAGTCAGGGTGTTTTTTTGTTTGTTTGTTTTGATTTTTTTGAGACAGGGCCTTTCTATGTAGCCCTGGCTGACATGGAAAGCTTGCTATGTCAAATAGACTGGCCTTGAACTCACAGAGACCCTCCTGTTCTGGCAGACTAAGTTTAACAGGGAGCCCTGTTGGGATCATTAGGTTTCAATGATGGGGACATTCAGGTTTCTCCTATTACTGTTTATCCTTTGTAATAAGACACTGAGACCATGCACAGAGTGGTTTTCGTTGCACTATCATGCATCAGTCATAGCATCTGTTAGTGAGTCTGCCTTGCAGTGATTGGTATGTTAATTTTTACTAGATGGGCATTTGCATTTCCATCCTTCTCTGTTTTATTTTTTTAATTGGATGTGTAAGAATGAGTTTGTCCACACCATATTGTTGTGCCCAGGTTAAGACCCTCAAAGAGACCACCAGAGACTCGAGAAATCCAGAATGCAAAAGCAAGGTTTATTGAAGGTGCGCAGTACAAGCCGGCAGGGAATTCTCGTCCGCAGCACCCATCGCAGTGAGGTGGAGAGAATTGCTCTTTCTTTGTGAGCTTAACTTTTAAAGGCAAAAAATTTCTCAAAGGGGAGGAGGATTAGTACGGGTTCATTTTTGACTAGCTTATCTTTACTTACTCTTAGGAATTTCTACAGTTCCTGAGTTATCTGATCCTTCAGCTAGACCTATTTGTCACAAGACCTCTTTTATAGACTATCTCCGGCGTTGGGACCTTCTGTGGTTAATCAGTTGCTTTCAGATGGCCCTCCAGGCATCCTGACTTTGTGACTTTGTACTGTTTCAATTCCTGGAGCCTCTGTCAGCATTCCTGGGAAGCTCGAAACTTAAAACTCAGGCCTATTCTTTTTTTAGTTCAAGCAGAGGCTGTTAGTTTGGTCTTATTTTTGAGTGAGGGTCTTTCAATATTGCTTGTGAGGGTTATCTGTATTGTTTAATGAAGCTGTACTTTTTGCTAGTTTGTCTTAGTATCAGGGCTAATAGATCTTTTTAGTGCACTTTAGCTTTTTTGAAACAGCTTAACTTGTAGGCATCTTTTTTTTTTTAAAGATTTATTTATTATGTATACAGAAGAGGGTGCCAGATCTCATTACACATGGTTGTGAACCACCATGTGGTTGCT
>LZPO01017284.1:610929-623099 GCA_001675575.1 Neotoma lepida | reverse complement strand
AAAAAAACCACCACTTACATTTTAGAAATCAGCTGGATATGTTGGTACACACCTTTAAGCCTAGCACTTCACAAAGGCAGATGTGGATCTTTGTGAGTTTGAGGCCAACCTGCTCTACATACTAAGCTCCAGGCAGATCTCAAAAAAATAAAAATGAGTTTTCATAGTAACATTGTTCCAGCAGTCAAAAGGTTGAAACAGTTCCTGTGGCCACATTGAGTTTTGAGGATAAATAATACGTCAAAGAGGATGGAACTGGTGCTATTAGCTGCATATATTCTCATTTGCATGTTGCTGAATGAAACACACCAGACACTACAAACACAGTATGCAATCCCTGGTGTAAATTAGCTGTGGGGATGTTTGANGATGGGACAGAGTTGGGGCACCTGACCTGTGACCTGCGAGCTGTGGCATGTGGTATGCAGGCCTTTGTTGTCCTCATACTCTGCCTTATCACAGAGTGACTAAATTGTAGCACCTGCTGCATAAGCACATGAGGTTTGTCCATTTAAATATTGTATGTGATCTTACTTTCAGAATTGTATTTCAGAGTTAATTGGCAGTGAAGCAGTGAGGTACTCAAAAAAATAATATAGTTGTAGACTGTAATTGAGAAAATTATTTCTAACCATTTTATTTTGTGAATCATCTTTCAGATATGAGTTGAGAATTCGTTACTTGCCAAAAGGATTCCTAAACCAGTTTTCTGAAGATAAACCAACATTGAATTTCTTCTATCAACAGGTATGAAAACACTTCTTTCATATGCTGCTTTGTTTCTTTGAATCATCTTTATTTTGTGTTTCTATTTTAGAGTAATATTAAACCTTATATTTGAGAGACTATAAATATAGAGTAGTCCAGTGTTAAAAGAGTGTGTTAGCTCATGAAAACTTACTTTTTATACTTCTGGAATTTTTGTATGCTTACGCACACAAAAATGAAAGATGCTTGTTTTGTATGTGGGCAGTAGTTTCATGACCACTGTTCAGTGATTATGCTCGAACATCAGTCAGTTTGTCGTGTAGAAATCACTGTCAGTATACTTGGATAATTTTTGGTGCCAAGTTTCATAATACAGGAAGATGAGACTTCTCATTAAAAAAGCCAAAGGCAATTACTTGTGGCAAGTCTTAGTTACTTTCCTTTTGTTGTGATAAGACACTATGACCAAGGCAATGTATATAGAACAAAAAATTTATTTGGGGCTCACAGTTTCAGAGGGTGACTCAGTGACCATCGTGGTGGGGAACATGGCAGTAAACAGGTATGCATGACTCTGGAGCAATAGCTGGGAGTTTATATCTTGATCTGCAANTGCAAGGCAGAGAGAGCTAACTGGGAATAGTATGAGCTTTTGAAACCTCAAACCCGCCCCCAGTGACACACTCCTCCAATAAGGCCATACCTCCTAATCCTTCCCAAACAATTTCCACAAACTAGTGGCCAAGAATTCAAACATAATAGTCTATGGAAGCCATTCTCATTCCTACTACCACATTCCACTCCCTGGCCCCATAGGCTTATGGTCATATAATGCAAAATGCATTTAGTCTAACTTCAAAAGTCTCCATAGTCTTTTAGTGTCAATACAGTTTAAAAGCTCAAAGTCTCTTCTGAGACGCAAGGCAGTCTCTTAATTGTAACCCCTGTAAACTCATATAGCAAATTACATACTTCCAGCATAACAATAACACAGAGTATATACCATTCCGAAAGGGAGGAAAAAGGACATAGTGGTAAAATACTGGACCAAAGCAAGATGGAAATTCAGCAGGACAAACTGGAAAACCTGTAATGCCATGTCTAATATCTGGAGGTTTAGATGGCTTTTCTATATGCCTGCTGTTCATTCTGAACGCTTACTGGAAACAGTGCCAGGCCACTGAAGATCAAACATTCCCATTTGCTAACCACGCAGCAGGTGTGAGCTGGTGCTCTGAGATGACACATCATCTCCATGTTTCTAGGACCCTTCCAGTCTGTTGTCAACACTTGTCTGCAATTCTCTTATTCATCCCTTTTTATTTTTTAAAAATTGTTAAATCATTAGCATATCTTTAGAAAGTCCAGTAAACTATCTTGTTATGCTTGTGTCTGCTTTTATGATCTTTAGAAAGTCCAGTAAACTATCTTGTTATGCTTGTGTCTGCTTTTATGATAGCTCACCAAATACATAATGCTTTAAAAGAAATAAAGGTGACAGGTGTTGTTATAGTCACCCCCTTCCTGTGTGGTTTGCCAGTGTCATTGGTCATCCAGAGTCTCAGGTACATTATGCAAGGGTGCAAGAAAATGAAAGTGTGATCAAAGCTTGAGTTTTGGAGATTGATAAATCTAGATTTTAAGCTCTGTCTCTTTAAAATTTGTTTTTGAGACCCTTTGTAAATTGTCTTGTGAGCTTTGTATATAAAATAGGACTAATAAAGCCTGCCCTGAATAATTACAAAGATCAAAAGTGATTTATATAAAATGCTACTGCTAGTAGATGTTCATTAAATGGTTGGTGAGTCTTCTATCATCATCTGTTACCTTCAGGATTTCTGAGGCAGTAACATGGGATTATGAGGATGCTGGTGTCCAGACTGAAGGAACATTGTAATAAATTAACTCAGTGTGAGAATGGATAGTTGTATGTATAGATACTGTTTGAAGTATGGTACAGTCTACATCATTTAATAATGGGGATATATTCTGAGAAATTCATCTTCGGGCAGTTTTGTCATTGTGCAGACATCACAAAATACTTGCTCACACTAAGATGGGTTTATCACCATGCAGGTCTTAAGGAACAAACACTGTTTTTGTAGTTATTTTATTGACTGGAATGTCATTGTGTGATCTATGACGTGTGTGTGTGTGTGTGTGTGTGTGTGTGTGTGTGTGTGTGTGTGTGTGTGTGTGTGTGTGTGTGTGTGTGTGTGTGTGTGTGTGTGTGTGTACTGAAGTGCTTGATCGATGTGGTTTATTTTACAAATGACAGCAATTAATTCTGATGGGATTAATAGAGTTGTAGTTTTAAAAGTAACAGTGAAGGTGAGGAACCCTGAGTCTTGGAACACAACCTCAGGATGTGACTGTGCTCAGTGGCTGCAGAGAACACTGGAACAGAAGGCAGGCAGTGCTGTGACATAGGGTGCCAGTAGAGGGACATTGCACAAAGTCTGTTCAGCTGTTTGAAGAATATAGGTGTTTTCGGACCACAAGTGGTTTCAGGCTGTGAACCGACTGCTCTGAATTTTGGAGCAAAACTCTGATATGTAAGGGCATTTCCTCTGAAGATAGTTATTATTCTCATTCATTCTCTCTCTCTCTCTCTCTCTCTCTCTCTCTGTCTCTCTCTGTCTCTGTCTCTGTCTCTCTGCAACTAAATATACATTTGGTTTTAATGAGTGACTTAGGACAGTTGATTGATTTTCCTACCTGTGAACAGTGCTTAGAAATTGCAGTAATTGATCTCTGGACATTCAGTTAATGTTCTGTTTATCATCATTATGGTATTGCAAGTCTGCAGTGGTACCTCTGAAACCTGCCCTGGATGACTGAAAGCCACTGAATTGTCTTTTGGCTTTCCTCCCTCTGTGAAAATAAGAAGTCTATGGGAGTTGTGAATAAGTGAAGCTTATCTGCATTATTCTAGCTGCTCAGCACTAAGCTTAGAGAAAGGGCGTTCGGGCTCAATACCAGTTTGCTTTGCCCAAGCAATTAAAGTAGATAAGCAGTGGCAGACATGGGACTTGGAGGTTTTGCAAGGAAAGATCACAGTGATGGCTGTGTGATGAATGGGATCAAAATCCTTGAGCTAGAGGCTGGTAGACTAAGAAATAATAGTTGAAAGATTTTTTTTGGGCAGCAGTCAATGTACTTTTTCTGCAAGAAGCCAGAGAGTGAATATTTGAGGCTTTGAAGAACAAAAAACAAAATTGAAGACAATAAAAAAGTAGGTGTATAGCAAGAGGAGAAACCAGTTTTGACAAGTTGTTTGTATTGGTGTTACTCATAATGTAATTGATTATAGNTTTTGGTAATACAGATATATTGTGAGGGAGGGCAGACAAAGTACCACTCTAGGTTCAGAGTACATAACCCCTGTCTTCAAAATCAACTGCAGATTTTGGTCTCTTAATGCAAATCTGTGAGGAGATTGTGTGCATTTCAACTTTGCAAATGTCTTCATGCTGACAGGTATTCAGACTACTGGTGTCATTCATGAGTACTTTGTGTGTGTGTGTGTGTGTGTGTGTGTGTGTGTGTGTGTGTGTGTATGTGTATTTAAATTATTATTTGCATGTGTGTGGTTTATATGTGTGAATGTGGACATCACATGCCACAATGTGTGTGTGGAGGACAGAGGACAACTTTCAGAAGTCTCTTTTCTCTCTCTACTGTGGGTTCCTGGGATTAAAATCAGGTAATTGGGCCTGTGCAGCAGGCCCTTTTATTTGCTTCGCCATCTTGCTGATCTGCTTTTTAGTATTTTGAGACAAAGACTCACTTTGGGATAGCATGATTATGTCACTATATCTGGCTCTATCTGTGTTTAATTGAGTGTGTTTATTGCCAGGGGTGTTTCCAGTGTTCTTTTATGTTAGACTTCCGCTGTGTTGCTTTGCAAATTAATGACATAGAGTGGACAGTTTGGTGGGGACTTTGAGGTTGCACGGTGGGTTTTGAAGTACATGAATTTTTATGGCCCTTGCTTTGAGCCCTCCAAAAGCTTTGAGAACTGGGGTTATTGGTAAGAGAAAAATTGTGCAGCAGTTTAGTAGAAATGTAGCTCTTGGTGCTCGTTTCTGTTTTGGGCTTCGTAGGAAGAGTATGAAGCAGCAGAGCATTGTTGTGGTGCGATGTGTCCGTTGTTCAAAGCCACACACAGGTAAGCAGTCTTAAACTGCACAAGCCTGCCTTGGTAAAAGGCTCAGTGGGGAAAGATGCTTGCCACATAAGCCTGGCACCTGAGTTCAGTTCCTGGAACCCATGTAAAGGTATACAGAGACAAGCAGCTCCACAGAGTTCTCCTCTGACCTGCACACTTGTACCGTAGAACATGCATGTGCATGAGCATAAAAGACTTAGGTCTTTATTTTTGGTAGTACTTATTTTATATCCAGAATTCAGCATACTTATTTACAGAGTGTGAACAAGTATGTAAAATGTATTCAGCAAATATTTAGGGATTGATCATATTGCAGACATTCTTGTTTTCCATTCCTTTATTTCAGGTGAAGAGTGACTACATGCTAGAGATAGCTGACCAAGTAGACCAAGAAATAGCTTTGAAGTTGGGTTGTCTGGAAATTAGGTAGGTGATAACACTACATTGATTCTGTGTTTTATTTTATTTTCTAGGTACTTTCCTCTTTATAAAATTACTAGTAAAATTGTGATTAAATTGNGAGAGGATTCCACATTACTTAACTATTATTTGAATCTATCTTTCTTAATTGTTTATTATTCAACAGCCCAAACATTCCTTATATGCACATGTCAGTTTTTGTGTTCCCTGATTTCAGGAGATCCTACTGGGAGATGCGGGGCAATGCCCTAGAGAAGAAATCCAACTATGAAGTGTTAGAGTAAGTATTGCATTCTTGAACTGTCCATTCAGACTCTGAATGCACCCCTTCCTAGCTCATCTCTATTTAGAAGTTGCCTGAAATGATGGGCTTCTCCCTTAATTTTATTTTCAAAGATTTAAATATATTGATATAAATGCTTTATGGCTAATAATGTGTATGCCCTAGTGTGTAGCAACATACATACATATATGCATACACAAATGTATTTGTTTCTTTTGAAAGGTATACAGTAATTTCACTGAGATGATACTTTGCTTCTGTTTTGCATTGAAATTAAGAAATGCCCATAAAGCCTGGTGGTGGTGGTGGTGGTGGTGGTGGCGGTGGCGGCAGAGGCGGCGGCGCACTCCTTTAATCCCTGCACTTGGGAGGCAGAGGCAGGAGGATCTCTGTGAGTTTGAGGTTACAAATTGAGCCTGGTCTACAAATTGAGTTCCAGGATGGCCAGAGCTGTTACACAGAGAAACTTTGTTTTGAACTCCCCGATTCCCACCCCCCAAAAAAGAATTGCCCATAAATTGGTTATTAATCATTCACTTTCTCTGCAGTTCAATTAAGGATTCTTTTTTAACAGATGGAGAAATGAGAGTTATTTGCTACTCATGTATCAGAGAATATAGAATATAAAAAAAATTTCGGTAATGATATTAATTTATATTAGTCTGTTGTATTTGGTTGTTTTAAATATGTGTAAGGGAAACTGGACCTTGTGTCTCAATAGAAATTCTACACTTTATCTTGTTGATAATGAAATCAGCAAGATAGTTGATATTTGTTGTATCTGAGTGAAGCTCCATTGTACTGTCATTTACCACTGTTGTTTCTGACTATATTTGACTGAAAGTTTTTGTGATATTTTGAGAGATGTGCTAAAATAACATCAGAGGTCATCCAGAGCTCCTCTGTTGTAATGAAGACTGTATGGTTTTAGATTTTATTTAGACTTTCTAGGTCAGAACAGTATTTTTAAAGTATGTTAGTTTTAACATTTCCCCGTCTTGAAAATAGGAGCTTGCAAGGCAGATATGACCACAGAAAAAGAAAAGTAGAAGTATTTTGCAAAGAGTCACTCACTGTTAGTAGTAGATAGAACAGTGTCATTTTGGCTATTGGTAAGCCTCCTCAGGTACAAGCTGTCCATCATGTTTCAAAGTACCCAAAGCTCATGCAGCTTCTACTTTCTGAGCTTAAGATATCCCTTAGGTTCATGGCAGTGTATGCATAGCAGACAATAAATATGTTTAGGAAGGTATGTCACATGCATTGTGTCCACTAGCTGATGAAATGAGTATAGAAGTCATTTTAAATCGAGTTTTTACTGTCCTTCATTGGATAGTTTAGGTCTAGCATTCACTGTAGTTTATGTTTTTTATTTAAAATAGCTATATTCTTCAGCCTTAAAAGATTCCTTAGTGCTTAAAGTGTGTATTTTTTCCAGAATTAGAGAAATCATTAAAGGCTGCTTGTCAGTAGGTTTTTGTTTTGTTTTGTTTTTGGTGGTCATGGTTGTATGAGATAGGGTTTCATTTTGTCTGCTGGCTTTGAACTTCTGATCCTCCTGTTTTCATGCCCAAGTACTGGGATTACAGGTGTCCATCTGGGTGAAGTGTTTGGAGAAAGTTTTAGGTTTAAATTCCTAAATTAAATTAGAAATGAATCAGGACTTGTACTACAGTTGATGTAAAATTGGCTACTAGAAGTTACAGAAAATCAGGTAACAGGAGAATAAAGTAACAAAAGAGAAAGAATTGAGGTCTTACCTGGCAGCTTCAAAATCGTGGTGTGGTGTTTTGTGAGAAATCAGAAAATGGACTGTGGAGATTACAGAGGCCAGAGTTTGTGGTTATTACTACTCCAACACAGGAGAAAGAGACAGAGTAGGCATGTAAATCAGATCCTATGTAGAGGACATGGCTGAATGACATAGTTTGAAGTGATTAGTTTGTGTATATGTGTGGCAACTGCACAGGTAAACGTGGCTACTGCAACAAAGGGAATCTCACGTCCTATGAGTGTAAGTTGGCTTTGCTCTTTTGTATGTGCTTCACCTCGAAACACCTGAGGTTTTGCACTCCTGCCACAGTGACTCTGCAATTAAATCATGTGTATGATGTCCCTTCCCACCTCAAAGGATTGGTGATGGCTGAGTGGTGGCTGTATGTGCAGAGTGCTTGACTCCAGACCTAGCTCTTCTCCTGCTACTTTCAGAAGCACTTTGTGGTATACAGTGATGGTCATGCTGATGCCTGCCTGTTGGTATCAGCAGGGAATTGGACATCATGATCCCAGCACTGAGTGTGAGTTGACTGTATTCACCTCTGTGCAGAGGGGAGATGATCAGCCAGTATAAAACCAAACCATGTAGAGCTCTTCCAAAGAACACTGGCAAAAATGCTTAACAGAGTGTAGGGCTCTCAGTTGGGTTAATTTGGAGCACATTTGAATGGATTTAGTTTTTTTCAAAGGTAATGAAATGTTCTCTAATTAGAGAAAATTTAAATTACATTGTCAAATAGTGGGAAAAATGATCCTTTATATCCCAGGACTTACCTTAACACCTTCTCAGTCTTAATAAAGAACTTAATTCTTTCAAAATGGGTGAACCTTGCTGCTGTGGGATGTCTTTCTGTATGCTGTGAATATGTGTTACTCTGATTGGTTGATAAATAAAACTGCATTGACCTATGGCAAGGCAGCTTAGAGACAGGCAGAAATCCAAGGGATAGACAGTAAGAAGATGGAGAGACGCCATCTGCCGTCCAGAGAACAGGATGTAATGGCACACAGGTAAAGCCACAAAACACGTGGCAAAACATAGATTAATAGAAATAGGTTAATTTAAGATGTAAGAGCTAGCTAGCAAGAAGCTTAAGCCATTAGGCTATATAGTTTGAAAATAATATAAGCCTCTGCGTGTTTATTTGGGACCAAGCAGCTGCTGGACACGCAGGTGGGAGAGATTCATCCCTACCACAGGGCCCAGGCAGGACCGGAGAAACCTTCTGGCTACACCCTGCCATTTCATCCAGCCTTATGTTGAAGGTGTCTTTCTAGGGCATCCTCTCTGAAGAAGCCCACATCCACCCTTGAGTGTACATACCTGTCCTTTTCTTAAGCTTGTTCCTCTCTTCCTCCTCCTTTCCCCACTTTTCTCCCCCTTCCCTTCCTTCCTGACCAATCCCTCCCTTAACTAACCTGTACTAAGCTGTATAAAAATTAAGACCTTAATAAACTCTAGCTTTGCTTACAAAATAAAAGAGACCAATGTTTCCATGTTGCCAAGTGGAAATGTGTTAGTGCAGGACTCATCCGACTGGTATGTTGTTTTCCATCTGATCACACACTAGTTCTGATCAGCAACATGTAATCCCTGTCAAGGTATTTGGCTGTTCATTATTATCTATAGGATAGCAACCATCTGCAGCTATAGCTTGTTTTATATATGTTGATTACTGTTGAAATTAAATACCTCTCACTTGTATCCATTTTATATTCCTCTTGTGTAGTGACTATGTCTTTCGCTTTCTTTTTGGGTGAGCTGGGTCTTGTTTGTAGCCTAGGCTGAACTTCAACACTCTGTCCTTTTGCCTAGCCTGTCAAGTTCTGGGAGTAGGGGTGTGTGCTCCCATGCTTTGCCGGCATTTCTGATACATCTGTTTTTCTTTATTAATTTTGAAGTTTTTGCCCCTTTAGCCCTGTGTCTGCAGTGTCAGTTGTGCATGTCCCCTGTCCCCTTTGTATATGTGACACTCATTATACAGATGCTTGTCTGTCTGTCGGTTTTTTTGTTTTTTAATAATTTTTTGAGACGGGGTCTCTTTGTAACCATGGCTGTCCTGAATCTTACCAGACCAGGCTGGCCTTGCCTGCCTGTGCCTCAATTGCTGGGTTTGTATTTCTTAATCTAGTAGTCTGGTTAATTTTTTTCTCATCTTGGGACCTGTCTTCTTTTGTATTTTTTGTGGCAAGGGATGGAAATGAGGTGGGCTTGCTTCTGTGTTTGTTCTTGAGATGTTCAGTGACTTAAGATTGTTAAATATAGAAGCTAGAAAGACGGCTCAGTGTTAAGGCTACTTTTTGCTCTTTCAGAAGACCCAAGTTTGGTTCCCAGTACCCATGTGGTGGAAGGCCTCACAACCACTTATAACTCTAACTCTAGTGCACCTGACACCCTCTTCTGGCTTCCATGGGCACAAATGTACATGCGCTCAGATGGATGCTCACAGAGATATATGCATAAATTTTACAAAATCTTTAAAGAAAAGATTGTTAAATGTTTGTTTTAAAACCTTTATAAATTGGGACTGAAGAGATTGGTTGGTGGTTAAGAGCACCCAGAGGATGCTGGTTTGATTCCCAGCACCCACACAGTAGTTCATAATCATCTGTAACTCTAGTACCAAGGAATCTGACACCTTCTGGGCTTCGAGGGTACCAGGCCACACACATGATGTACAGAAAAACGTACACAAAACACCCATACCTGTAAAATTAAAAAAAAAAATCTTAAAAATTAAATCAGCAACTTGATTTCTGTTCTTACTTTTCCAATGTGTGTGTTTGCTTACTTTGTGTTTACATTTAGTTTTTTGAGGAAAAGTCTTACTATATAGTCCAGACTGATTCATGATCCTCTTGCCTCATTTTCCTGAGTTACAAGTTACAGATATACATACCAGATCTGGCTGATTTTTTTTTTAGGTTTCCTATTATCCTAGTGGTATCTGGTCAGAGCATGGTCTGAAAAGGGCCCTTGATGTAGTGAATGTATCTTAATGGATAGGTTAAGACGACCCCCGCCATATTTGGTTATCTAAATGCGTGAAATACATGACAGAGTGGAGAGAATTGTACAGTATTGTTCATGTGTCTCCACCCAGTCTCCACTTAATATGATGTTCTATTTGCTTCATGTCATCGATGTTTATAAGTTTTTTTAGCATGGATTAAAAAGTTCATTTCTGGCTGGGGATCTATCTCAGAGCCCAGCACTCTCCAAGGCCTGGGTTCCATGCACAGTACTTACTGCACACACATACATCTGCATGTGTGTGTTTATTTTGTACTCAGCCTTCTTACCTGCATGTACTAAGTGTTGTGTCTTTACAAAGAAGCTCAGTAAAAAACATGATTGTCATAATGGCCTTGTTGGTTGACTCTCATGGGTCTGAATGTTAGCTTTCTGTTGGGAGGCTCCGTGTTCAGTCATATAAGCATAATGTGTAAATCTTTTTTTAAATTCTATTTAGTGATCTCTAATAATTTTTTACATTTGATTTTTTTTTTTTTTTGCCTTACTCTATTTTAATCCCCTCCCTTTTGGATTTTCAAAAGAAATTTATGTGTATGAATGTTTTCCTTGTATGGATATATGTATACCATATGCATGCTTGGTGCCTGAGAAAATCAAAAGAGGGTGTCAGATCCTCTGAAGCGGCAGTTACAGATGGTTGTGAGCCTTCTCACTGCAAGTCCAGGCTCCATGGTACTAGCTTTTCCTTCATTCTCAGTAACTTCTATGTCCATATGTGCATGTTCAGTTTTAGTTCCTCACCCCCCCCCTTTTTTTTTTGTATAGCTGTCTTGAGTTTTGTACTTAGTACTAATCTTGTCATGCTAGGGGTGTTTAAGTCTTCTGCTACTCTTGACTCCCACTTAGGCCCCCAACTAATTCTAGACGGTGAGTATGACCACAGGGCCTTCATTTCTGAAAACTGCAGTGGTGACTTCTGAGGAAAGCCAGGATGGCACCACTTCTGCCGCCCTCGGTTCCTAGTTCAGTGTCTAAATGTCAGGCTTATTCATCTCAATACACCTAGCTTCAGCCATGAATCTCATTAGAGGTTCCCCTGGGGCTTTATGTATACAGCCAGCTCATCCTGCAGACCGGCATATTGTATCAACTCTATCAACCAAACCATCTTTATAATATCTCAGTATGTTTGTAAACATTATTCATTACGTGTGTGTGTGTGTGTGTGTGTGTGTGTGTGTGTGTGTGTGTGTGTGTGTTTAAGTCAGGGTTTCACTTATAGAGTCCAGACTGGCCTTGAACTTGGGATCATCTTGCTTCAGCTTCGAAGAAGCCAGGATTGTAGACATGGTCCACCATTCCTACTTATAAGTATGTTTATTTTAATTTGTTTCTTTGTTGGTTTTGGCTTTTTGAGCTAGTCCCAAGCTGATGTTGGACTTGGTGTGTAGCCTAGANTGACCTTGATCCCTCCATCTCCCAGGTGCTGGGCTTACAAGGTCATTGTGCCTAGCCTTAGAAGTTATTTCATATGTAATTTTTGGTGGCAAAGTTCTTTCTGTCATCTTGGAATCCCCCCCATCTTGAAAGGAGTATTTATTGTTAATATTTCTAGATTAATAGTTAATTTCCTCAGTGCTTCACAGATATTTACAGACACCTCATTCTTATCTTCCATTGTATATATGTATTGCAGTGGCTGGTCTGTGCCCTAGGAATGGTGATGCTTGTGACTCCTGTTTACCATGCCCGGCTTGCATAGTGCCTAGGAATTGACCTCCCCTCCATCAAGGACAGGCTCAGCATTGCTTTCTCTTACTTTTTTTTTGCTGATG
>LZPO01017284.1:593745-606522 GCA_001675575.1 Neotoma lepida | reverse complement strand
GGTTGGTAGACATCTTCCTTTTCATAGCCACTAATCATATTAGACACAGCAGTTCTGAAAAGGGAAAGGAGACTTATATGTGGCTAGAGAGAAGCAGCACGTTAGGGGTTAGAGCAGTTAAAATCAGAAGACAGCACACCAGAGCCAAGACAGTGACTTTGGGGTGTAGTAAATGGGTTTATCGAGGAGTCCAGTGATTCAGGTGCTGCCTGTTCAGGTTATAGGTTAATGGATGTAATTGGATGGAAGGTCAGCCATACAAACTGACATGATTCCTGGGGTTCTTTTTATTTATACTTCATATTCAGTTAGTTTTCCCCCCATTTGACTCTGGAAAAGATACCTATACATTACCTGAACTTCATTTTTCTCCTTGATCCCTTTCTGTTTGTCCATGATCTCCTTACCACTTGTCTTCAAAGGTACATTTGTACATTCATCTTCCTGGAACACAGTGCCATCTAGTGGACACACTTCTAGTTCAGTAACCAAAGTGGGAGGTAAATTTCAAAAGCAAGTCCAACTGCTCTTTCCAGTCTGTTTCTTGAGTGTTCTGAGGTTTTTAATAATAATAGCAGCCCCGAGTTTATAGCCCAACTTAGCAAATTGCTGGAATTTATGACATTTTGAATTAGGACAACTCACTTGAGTTTTTCACTTGAGGTTTTTTTTTTTTTCTCTTCGTCCCATTTTGTGAAATAGAGATGATGAAATGTGATTAGAGAATGACTTCCTAAATTTAAAAAAGTCGAGGAGAAGAAGCAATCATCATTTCGGATAAATTTGAAGGGCCTCTTGTTTACTGCTCTAGATGTGGTGTGTGCATAGGAGAGTGGAGCCCACAAATGAGGTGGACTAGAGTCTCCTGCAATAGCCAGCTTTACTTATACTCTGAGGGCTAAGAGGCACGTGAGGAAAGTGTCCAGTCACAAGGACAAGCTGTATGTGGCAGACAAGTATACATGGCAGACAAGGTGCATGTGGTAAAAACAAGTTTTTCCAAAGGAGCATAAAAACAAATAACAGTAGCTACTTGTCATGAATAATCTAATGTAAACTTACTCCTATGTGCTCCACTGGGAGGGGCACAAAAGCACTTTCCAAAAACAGTTGCCTGTGTTTGAAGAAACTGAGGTCACAAGACTTGTCTTGTTTGCTTGGAGTTTTCTCACAAGCACTCAGAATTCCCCTTGTAGAACTCATTCTTGAACTGTGTTCTGACAGTTTATGTCTTAATTAGGCCAGTTGCTATCTCTAAAATATAGTTAGCTAGGAGGAACTAATGTGTCTTAAGGATAACTTCTGTGCCACACCTGGCAAACAGTTTTATTACATGCTGCCATTTGCAATGTGGCAGTATTTCAGGAGGGACCTCCATAATAAAGGAGAAAGAAATAAAATTCCATTGAAATGGATTGTAGGCATGTTTTTGTGCATAGCTACAAAATAGTTTATCCTCTCCCATGAATATGCTGGTCAATTGGAGCTTGATTATAGTTGGTTCTTTCCTGAACAAACAGAAGAATAAATAAACTACTTTTGTGTTCTTTCAAGTATGTTATTATTGACTGATGGTGTTATTTGTTAATATGCTTCTTTTTGTATTTCAGAAAAGATGTTGGTTTAAAGCGATTTTTTCCTAAGAGTTTACTGGATTCTGTCAAGGTAATTAGAGTCTCCTTTATCATAATCAAATATGAGCTCTGCCTGTATCCCTTTCCTGCTGAAAACTTGCCTTTGAGAAAGTGAAATGGTGCATTTCCCCCTTACATGGTAAAACTGCAGTGGCAAAATCTGACTGTGTGAGTCATGTTAACTTTAGGCAAGTAAATTTTCACAGATTCAGCCTTTACTTGATGATTGTGAGTAATAACCACCTAAGTGCAAAACTAGAAATAGTTCATTCTGCAGCCCTGCAGCCAAGGTTCTTAAACTCTGTAATATTTTGGTATGTGGAACAAAAGGAACACTGTTTTAAAAGATCATGGTGAATCATGAGCACTGTGTGTGCATGCATTTACATTGTTGGTCCCCTGTGTATCATTGCATCCTGTGTCTGTGTGTGCATGCACAGATCACTGTGTGTGTGTGTGTGTGTGTGTGTGTGTGTGTGTGTGTGTTTGTGTGTGTGTCTTACTAGGTCTCTAGGTCTGGTGTTTGTGTATATTGCTGCATTGTCTGTGTCACTGTCTCCTGTGTGCACAATATGCATCACTGCACTCTATGTGTGCATATTCCTAATGGTCAATCTCTGTTTCTACCATGTGGTTTTCCTGTTGGTAACTTTGGAAATAGCTTCCAGAGAGGAGCTCTGAGTCCTGTTTCCCATCCAATCCAGAACACGCCTCCAAACAACCAGTTACAGTGGAAAAAAACAGAGTTTGGTCTAAGAACGGTTCCATTTGCCAGCCTCACAGTGTGGGGCATGGCCTCTTATTTCCACAGTGAAGAGTGTTATGTAGGGATGGCACTAACGTGTATATATCAACACAATACCTGTTAGGTAGCAATTCATAAACAACAGCTATTGTTGTAATTAATAATAAATAATAATCTTATTATTATTATTTGTTTTATTATTTTATTATTATTATAAATGAAAGAATGAAAAAAATGGACAGCAATCTGAAAAACAAATAAACAAAATCAAAAAAACTGGAGAAGAATCCAGAGAGAGGGACATGTGACAAGGGCATGAACACAGGGTTAAGTATGACTTGGAGAAGATAATGGAATTGCATGCCACCCCAGGAATACCTGCTCTCTGCTGGCACACTCTGCAGGCCTTTCCCAACTCTACCCTTCTTGGCTTCTTTTGTCCTGATCTACTTCAGCATGCCTTTCTCTGGGATTGTGAGCTGCATCTAGCAGTGTGGTGAGGGCTCAGCCCTGATTACAATTTGAGTTGATTGAAGTCAGTGTATGATCACTATGGCTAGTGCTCTCTGTGGCCTTAAGTGCTGAGGCAAGAGGCCTGCATCTTTTACAGTGGGGGATCAGGAGGACCGGACAGCACTCTGCAAGACAGATTGAAAGCCAAGAAACAGAAGCAGAAAGAGGGTCAAGGGAGANTCGAAGAGCAGTGGT
Organism: Neotoma lepida; assembly: GCA_001675575.1. Lineage (NCBI taxonomy): Eukaryota > Metazoa > Chordata > Mammalia > Rodentia > Cricetidae > Neotoma > Neotoma lepida. The sequence continues at coordinate 603,435 of LZPO01017284.1, read as the reverse complement.
CTTTAGATGGCTAAAGAACTTAGGAATGTATAGGAAGCTGAATCAGAGCAGTTGTGCTTTTCTGCTACTGGACATTTGGATGTAAGGAGAGGTAATTTTTAGGTGAAGATGCACCAGATTCTCTTATGAAGAAGGTTTTGAGAACAATTTTCTCATATGCTCTCTTCAAAAATTCTTTTACATTCACTAGTATGTGTATGTGCATGCATGTGTTTGTATATGTGTGCATGTATGCACACATGCTTGTGTATACTTGGACATTCCACAGAATACACGTAGATGTCGCTATACAACTCTCTTTTTTTACCATATGAGACCTGGGCATTAAACTGAAGTTGTCAAGTTGTCAGGCTTGTTGATGTCTTAGAGTTATTGTGATGAAACACCAGAACCAAAAGCAACTTGGGAAAGAAAGGGTTTATTTGACTTATGGATCCTGATACAGTCCACTGAGGGAAGCCAAGGCAGCAACTCAAACTGGGAAGGAACCTGGAAGGAAGCAGGAGCTGGTGCAGAGGTCATGGAGAGGGGTACTGTTTACTTCTTGTTCCTCATGGCTTGCTCAGTCTACTTTCTTACAGAATCCAGCCCACGGTGATAATACCCAAAATAGGCTGGGTCTTCCTACATCAAATCACTGATTAAGAAAATGCTTTACAGGATTGCCTACAGCCTGATCATGTGGAAGCTTTTTTTCAGTTGAGATTTCTACTTCTCAGATGACTTACTTGTGTCCAGTTGACATAAAACTAGCCAGCATAGTATTTCCCTTTACCAACTGAAATATCTCACATGCTCCTTTTAATTGAAAATGGAATTGCTTAATTTTTAAATTTAAATAGTTTGATTTCTTAAATAGCTTAATCAGGAGAGATTGTAGCCTTAGGCCAAGATTTCTCCCAATGCAACATAAATTCCCTTGACAGCTTTAGCAGACTTCTCTATCCTCTGGTGCTGCTGTGAAGCCTCTATTTACACATAGTAGCTGTAGCCAGACCCCCCTTCACAAACAACCCCAACAAGAAATATATACCTGAGCTCCTGTTTGTTCTGGAGTTAGCCATAATCAATGGCTAAGTTTATTGATGTTAGTTTTTCCATAAACAAGCTATGTCTATATATTTTTTTTCTCAAAGTCACTTTGTTTTACTTTACCTTAGATTTAAATTTCTAGAAGACTGTTTGTAGTTAACATTCCCATTGAGTGGTCGAGAGATTATCATATCCTGGTAGAATTTGACTGAGCTGTGATGGTGCCAAGAACAGAGAACAGACTGCACATGCCTTAAGTGCTGAGAATAATAGGCAAAATGCCTTACATTGCAGATGCTTGATTAAAATCACTACTCCAGTAACACTAATAAAGTTCAGGGGTGATCTATAGTTCTTATCATTCCTCCTCAAAGGTACCAAGGTCTTGAGTGATGAATGGGCCAGCAGGCTCTCAGTTAAGGAAACTAGCAACATAAATGTGTATATGGTCTGGGTAGGAGGGGGATAGGTTATGGATACTGGTAAGTTCTGTGTCAACTCAGGTTCAGTGAATTGTGTCATAGTGATGTTTATTTCTTGACTTTACAAAGTGCAGGACTGAGGAAATTCTGCCTACCATCTTAACAGTTCTACAGTAGACCTGAACCTAGATAGCAAGTCAAAACAGTCAAACCTTAATGTATTTCTGTATTACTCACAACAGAAATCCAGTTTTAAAGCTACAAATGTTGAGAGGTCTTAAGGATCTATTCAGTTCCCAAGTGATACAATAAGATGGCTTCCTACAACACCATTAGGAGATGTGAGTTTGCATGAGGCATAGTGACTCATACCAATGACCTAGGTACTTGACAGGCTGAGGTAGGAGGATCTCAAGCTCAAAGCCAGTCCAGGCACATATTAAGACTATCTCAAAACCATGCAAACATGCAAACATGCAAACAAGCAAATAAGTGAAAGCTGACTTCTGCTTGAGACACTTGCCCTTGAGTCCAGGCCCTATAGATAGAAGGGGCACTGTGTGCACTACTGATTGTCTCTACTGAGCCTGGGAGGTCCTATGTGATTCTTTAATGTGTCTTCAGCCTTTCATTGTTTTATAGCAATTTTTCTTTAGCCTAACATACACATTTATATGAGAAACCCTAGTCATCCATGTGGATAGCAGCATCTGATAATCATTAGGTTGACTAATGAGAAATAATTTGTTAGATTAATATGACTAAAGAGCAACAGTTCTTGGTGGTGTATCTTATTTATATTCTTACACATTCATAGTCATTTGCTCTCTCCATGTGACCTGGTGTCATAATGAAGTGCTCTTAGGTAGATGACTTGCTTTCTAAGTCTGACAGGAAGTGGCCTTTGTCAGTGTCTTATTCAAAGCCAGCATTTGGTGGATATTCCCAGAACGACTTTTCTCTTAAAAGCACCCTAGGTTCAGAGACAATTATCTGTGAAGTGCATTTTACAGTTGAGCCCTACTGACATTGCACACATTTAATTCTCTTTAGTTCAAAGCCAGAACTAATTCGGCTCAGATGAGCTGGAATTTTCTTGTTCCCCTTCTGCTTCATTTCCATCAGAACTCCAGTGTTGTTAAACTAACTAGCTGTCAACTCCCGGCTGTCTCCTCTTCTTTCTTTCCTGTCCACTTGATTGGCAGATGCTATGTCTGTAACTACCTGAGTTTGTGCTGTACATGCACCAAGTCATTCAAGCCTCCTTTTTAAATATTGCCATGCATAGTGTCATCCTTCTCCCCATTCCTTTGGTTGCCTGCCTGGCCTGCTGTAGTGTAACCAGATGCAGTTTTTCTGCTTCTCTTCCCATTCACCATCCCTTATGCACAAAAGCAGAATGGGCATCTAAAACAGGTCACATGTCCTTTGTAACCTTTTAGCGACCTGGTCTCTCAGCTCATGATCTTTTCTTCGTGGTATCTTGTTCTTTTCCCTCCTCAACCTCCCACTGTGATTTTTATTTAAATAACTGCACCCTCATCATGTAACCACATGTAACCACAGTTTTACTAGCTCATTTTCTGCCGTTTCCTGACTCCAGAGTCTTCCCAGTCGCTTCAACAGGCTTCACTTTTGTTAACCCACTAGAGCAGCCGGTGTCCTCCTGGTTTCCCTGTACCTGCCTTAGCAGCTACAGCTCTGTGGACCTCAACTGTTCTACTTCCTCCTCACTGTCAAGATTCAGCAGATCACTTAGCCTACCTCCCTGACCTTGATCNACCAGAATCCTGACTTTCATTTCCTTTGTGGGCTGTGTTGGCCACTGCCCACGCCTACTTCCAGCTCCAACAGCTTGTGTGATGGGTCCACTTGGATTCCTGATAGCCCCTGATATTCTTCCAACCTTTGCCTGCCAAATTGTTCCTTCCATTTTTTGCTTTGTCAGTTTAGTACCAGTTCTTTCTTGTAGCATCTTACATTCCAAGATACAATCAGAGTCTGACCACCTCTAACTCCTTTTCTGCTTCTCTACCTACATAAACTGTTGCTTCCTGTCTGAGTTAGTGGGAAACCTCCAACTTAGCTTTTTTTCCCCCCTACTGTTGGCATTCCTGCCAAAACCTACTTGAGAAAACACCACTTCTTCACTCATGGTTGCCCAAGGAAGTAGAACCAGTGTTAGCAGCATAGAAGCTAAGTTCATGCCTACGTTGATCCTCCTCAGACCTCAATGTGGAGGTTACTGTTTCCTTGCCTCCCTGTTGTCTCACACACTGAAAATCAGGAGCTTGCTCCCTGGGAAGCTCTTGCTCCATTCCCAGGTATTCATGTGTGAGGACAGCATTCAAATGAGTAAAGGAAGCAGAAGCCAGTGGTTGTCCATGCAAGGTAAAGCACTATAGGTAGTGGTTTTTCTCCCTTCTACACACATGCATCTAAAGCCTATAAATGAGCTCTCTTCTGTAAGTGTCTATTCTGCACATACGGATTGCTTGTTCTCTTTGTTGTATAACAATAAGAGTGGATTTCAACCTCCCTAAACTAGTTCCATAAAGTGGTTTATACATTGCATAGAATATTCATTGTTAAAATACACACCACAGTTTGTATAATTATTCCATGTATTGAATGAACAGTTTTGAAGACCCTCCTTATTACTGAATCTTTACAAAGTATAGTGCCCTGAAATTTCATTTTTTAGATACAAGAACAAAGACCTTTTAAAGTATATTATTTGTGCACTTTCAGAAATTGGTATTGGAACATGTGAGTGCTGTGTGTGCGTTTACTCTTTTTGCTTCTGGGNCATGTGCCCCTGTCGTGAATGGTTTAATGACTTTGTGCTGCATATTTAATATGCACGCTGTTGGCTTAAGCTTCTATTGAAGGAATGAAGTCCTGTGTTGTTCAACTTTGCCTTTCAAACTGGTCACAGGGCAGAGTTTGTTAATGTAGATTTTACAACACTTAATGCTCTACTAGTTATTTGGCAAGTGAGTTCTTGCAGTAATGTAAATGGTATGAGTGTGATTGCAGTTTTTTCTCTTGGTTGACTTGAAAACATATTTTTCTGTAACTTCATCATTCAGGCCAAAACACTAAGAAAACTGATCCAGCAAACATTTAGGCAGTTTGCCAACCTTAATAGAGAAGAAAGCATCCTGAAATTCTTTGAGATTCTCTCTCCGGTGTACAGATTTGACAAAGAATGCTTCAAGTGTGCCCTTGGGGTAAGTGTATGGGACCTTGGAAGATGGGGACTAGGTTAATTTTTTCTACTTTTTCTTATCCATGTGTATCTACATTTCTGATTGAAGGAAAACTAATTTGTCATACTTCTTAACAAACAAATAATATTTTGACACTAAGCATAAGGGAAAAGCAGGAAGAAAGTATATTAGTTAGATAATAAAATCATAATAGTGTGTCTGTTCATAAGTAGGTGTTTTTATTCTGGCCTGCAGTTTGATTAGCTATTCTCCAAGGACTAGTTTGCCTGTTGAGNTAATCTTCCTAGAGAAAGCAATGGCTTCCCAGATTCAAGAGTGACCACAATTAATCTTGTCCAGACTCAGTAGATCTTGGGTCAGTGAAGTTATAAATATTTTGTCTTATTTGATTAGATAGATTAACAGCAAACCAAGTCCTCTCCCAACTCAAGTCTTTTGATATATTCATGACTCCAGTTCTAAAATCATTTTTTTCCTTCTGGCACCCCTGTTCCCACCTGTTTGATATTCCAAAGTCAAGTTGGATTATTTCCGTGGAACTGGCGATCGGCCCAGAAGAAGGGATCAGTTACCTGACAGACAAGGGCTGCAATGTAAGTCTGTTTTTGGGAGGACTCATGGATTTGGTTGTGGGCACAGAGGAATGAAGTTAAGGACTGGACAGGACACTCCCATGAAAGACTCCATTCTGCGCTGAAATTTATTAATTCATTACATGGTCTTCTTGCTCAGGTGGGGTATGAGAGACACTTAAGTATATAGCCTTTGGAATTCCTTAGCCTTGAAGGGAAATGAATAAGACAAATTAGGTGATGAGTGAAAACTGATGGGGCTGTTCCATCTTACCTTGTGAGGCCTTATAACTAACTTCTGGATATGATTTTAGTATATTTGTACTGACATCCTACTCTTTAAANAATATTTATGAGTTAATTCCAAAAAACACATCATAATTTTAAGTTCTAAATTCCTTGTTGCCCTTACTACCTCATTGAGGAAAAATACTGCAGAGAGAAATCCTCAGTTTGTCTCACTGCTGTGTGCTCCTGTTTTGTGCTTCAGCAAAAAAGCTGCCGAGCACCTGCTTGTGCCAGGTGCTGGCCAGGGGCTTGCAAAGAAGGCCAGACAGACTGCAGCTCTTTGATGGAGTTCACAGTCAGGCATACATGGAAAGTATGTATGGAATCTGTGCTGTATGATGATGAGTACGAGTTGCAAGGCCTGCCAGGGTTACGGTATTAAGGATGTGAGCCTGTGTGGATAGTCAGGCAGTTTGGTTCTGAGGTCTTCCTTGTAGGCTCACACTAGCAGCTGTGCCTTTTCAGTAGTATGGATTTCTGATCACAAGTTTGTATCTGTATGACTTTGTACATGTATTCCTTGCTGTCCATTCCCACTCTGCTGTGCTTCTGCTCTAATTCCTTTCTTTTTAGCAGTTTCTGTGCCCTCATATAAGTGACAGCAGCTGTTCTGTGTTTTCTCCTCACTCTTGTCTATTGGATGGAAATGGTTCTTAGCAAGCACACATCCTGCCTCTTGTGCATCTTGCCTGTGAGCCTGCCTTCCAGTCCACCTGCACTGGTGGCCACCTACCTGGGAGTGTCTCATTCACTAATCTTTCAGATTTCTGCCCCAAAACCATGTTGAAATAAGTATTCTTTATTTGTTCGTTCATTCATTTGTTCATTTTTTCATGTCAGTAGGTAAGTACATGTGCCCATGTGTGTACATGCAGAGGCCAGAGGAGGACATCTTCCTCTATTACTTTCCTCCTTAATCCCTCTAGACAGGGTCTCTTAATGAACCTGAAGCTCATTGGCTAGGCTGACTGGCCTGTGCACTCCCAGGGTCATCCTGCTTTGTCCACTCTCCTCTGCAGCTCTGAGGTTACAGGCATGCGTGGACATGCCTGGCCCTTTTCCACAGGTGTTAGGGCTTTGAGGTCAGGTCTTCATGATTGCACAGCAAATAGTCTTAACAACTGCTCCATCTCCTCAGAGCCCAGAAGAAGTGTTCTTTTGCATGTATTTTTAGAAACTGCTACTTTCTCTCTGGTGGAGGAGATTCCATGTGAATCTTTTTTAACTTGAAGAGAACTTGCCAGGCTGTTTCTAAGAAAGGCTGGGAAACTTCTGTCATTGACAGTGTGGGCATGTTAGTTTTCCTACTTCCAGATTCCACCGTTTTTATAGTTCTTGTCATTTTTTACCATTTCATTTGTTTTATTTTGCTTTTGTTTTGGTGCTATTATTGCTGTTTTGAGACAGGGTCTCACTCTGACTTACTGAGTGACCTAGGCCGTCCTCATAACTCAGTGGAAATCTGCCTCTGACCACCCACGTGTTGAAATCACAGGTGTGAGCTACCACACCTAGCTTAATCTTTGCATCTGGGTAAGTTAGAAACACTTTTTGTTATTCTGTCAATCTGATATAAAACAAACATCCTGGGAATGGAAGCTGGTTCTTTGGGTTCACTGTTTGGACTATGCCTGTACTTGTGCCTGTGTTACCAGTATAAATGTCTTTTTCTTTGTGATTTGTCTCCTCCTCACAAATCTGGGAATCTGAAATGTTTTCCTTTTTTGTTCTATTTTTTCCCCTCCCCAATNTCATATTTAAACACACCAATTTCAGAACTCCCACCCCACTCCAGTTACTTCTCCACTGTCTTGACTTGGGGTCGTTGGTTGACTTTTCAATAAATGCTGCATCACAGAAGAAAACAGAATGGGAATAGTATCTATCACTGAGACTCACTGTGACAAGAACTTGAAGCCAAATAGATCCACACATGAAAAGTAAAAATGATAGTTTAAAAGAGAATAGAGTTATGTCATGACTGTGGTGAGGGCTTTCTTCACCCCCCCCCTACTTTCCCTGAGACAGGGTTTCTGTGTATCTAGGTTGTAAAAATGATAATGGTATAATTTTAGATAAATTGTGTTAAATAGAAATTAAAGCCAGGTGGTGGTTGTGCATGGCTTTAATCCCAGCACTCAGGAGGCAGAGGCAGGCAGCTCTCTGAGTTTGAGGCCAGCCTGGACTACAGAGCGAGTTCTAGGACAGCCAGGGCTATGTGAAGAAATCCTGTCTCAAAAGGAAAGAAAGAAAAAAGAGAAATTAAGAATTTATGGGGTGGGGGGAAGAACAGACTCACTCACATTGTCCTCTGACCTTGACATGTACACCGTAGTGCATGTACATGTGACCACACACACACACACACAAATAAAAAACTGAAAAAAATACTTTAAAAGAGGGATGGGTGCGTGGAGAGATGGCTCAGAGGTTAAGAGCACTGGCTGCTCTTCCTAGAGGTCCTGAGTTCAATCCCCAGCATCCACATGGTGGCTCACAACCATNTATAGTGAGATCTGGTGCCCCCTTCTGGTGTCCAAGCATATGTGCAGGCAGAACACTGTATACAACATAACTAAAGATTTGTTTTTTTAAAAAAAGAATTTCTTTTCATCAAAAGATGGGATAAAAGCCAGATATTTATCATGAATTCATTTGGTAAAAGCTCCTTAATTTAAGTCTAAAGAATGATTACAAATAGGAAAAACACAGCCAATCTAAGAGATCCCCAAATGGTCAGTGAATAGATGAAAAGTGCAGTGTAACTGCCACTACCAGCTGGCAGCAGCACACTGTGTTTTTCAGCTCTTTAGCGGGATGAGTGAAACTGAGGGCAGGACAGTTGTCGAGGACAGATTCAGGGACAGCACTGGCAGTGATTACAGCAGCAGGAACATTCAGTCCATGGCATGAAATGTAAATGGCAGGGCTCTTCAGAAAGCCTAATGGTGTCCAGTCTTCTATGACTTAATGATTTTGAGTCATAGCCCTTAGATTCAATTTGTAATCATTTTTCTTGCAAGATTTTTTTTATCATTTTACATTTATGTCCTTCTTTCTATCTCCAGTGTTATACATAGTTCAAAATGGAGAGATGGAGAGCCTCCCCCTCCATTTTGTCTAGAGGTAAAGATGAAAAACAGGATTTAGAGAGCTGAAAAAGGCACGGCTCTGGAGTACATTGCAGAGCTACCACCATCTTAATAGCTTTGTGATTTTGGGGGNCATTCCTTCATTGCTGTGTCTGTGTCTCCTTCTTGGAGTGATGGTAATTACAGCTATGGGGAGAAGTAGACACTGAGCAATTGAGGTACTTATCTCCTGTCCCTTGTACAGTATAAGCCTATAGAAAATAGTCGCCTTTGTTGATAGGTTTCAGCCATTGTTATACATATTGCAAGTNAGCAGCTAAGTGTGGCAGCACAGACATTTATAAGTGATCTAACCTGTTTACCTCTGAATGGGCCTTTACTTTTGTCATCTGCTTCTTGTTCTTCTGTTCTGCCCTACTGATGCCAGTGTCTCTTCCTGATAACACACTGTCCCAAAGTGATTACTGTGGCTTGATGTTTGGCTCAGAAATTCTCTTTTGATAGATTTTTGTATAGCATTCTCTGTAGGTCCTTTTCCTTGGATGTTCTCAGTCATTTAGTGTTTTAGAACCAAATCTTAATTCACCAATGAAAAGTATGTCATTAGAGATCCGTTTGTGGATCAGTGCCTTACCTAACACTGCAATTCCAGCACTGTACACACACAGTGTGACTTTATGTAGGACAGTCCTTATTAAGTTTTAATAACATGCCTTTAATATTTTTAAATTATACCCTCTAAACTGAGTGTGATGGCACACACTTGTAATCCCAGTCATATAAGAGAGACTTGAAGCAGTAAAATTGCTNTAAAGGATTTACTAATAAACTTGCTTAGGAAATATTAAGTTGCACAATGTAGAATTTAGTTAAAGAAGCACCGCCTCNAATCTAATTGGAAGATAAATAGTACACTTGCCAGACTTAGAAACTGTAAGAAAGAACATTTGTGCCATTATTGAAGTTTAGGCCTGCTGAGAAAGTGTTTGCTAATGATTCACTTTATTCAGTTATTAGGAGGTTGACCTCCTGATTAGGCTCAATTCCAAAA
>LZPO01017284.1:541855-557496 GCA_001675575.1 Neotoma lepida | reverse complement strand
AATCATAAAATGAAATAAAATCTTCACCATTACATTCCCAGAAGGTTCCCTCCTCAGCAGTTTCTTTCCATCTAGGTGTGTTATTGGAACATATGTCAGCCAGATAACCAGGTAGTTTTCCTCTTATGGCTTTGCCTGAAGAACTGGCCCAGTAACTTGAGATGAAAGAAACAGTGCTAAATNTAACCAGCTTCTTACTTAATCCTTTTGAGAATTCACTTGTAGTGTCTCAGACTCACCTATTATTACTCAGTTTCTTTGAAAACTATGAGTAACAGAGTGTCATTGGCCCTGTTTGACATTCTCCAAAACATGGAAACTAATCAGTCATCACGTCCACCTGGAACATGGTGGGATGGAAGCTTGCTAGAAGGGCAGATCCTCAGATCCTGAGCTCCGCCTAGGTTGCTGAGTCAGACTCTTTTCTTTCTTTCTTTTTTGTTTNTTTGTTTGTTTTTTTGTTTTTCGAGACAGGGTTTCTTTAGATCTAGATGGCCAGCCTGTAGATCTAGATGGCCTCAAATTCACAGAGATCTGTCTGCCTCTGCCTCCCAAGTGCTGGGTTTAAAACCATGTGCCACCACCACCTGGCCTGAGTAAAACTCACTTTTTCTCTCTCTCTAAGACTTACTTATTTATTATGTATATAGTGTTCTANCTGCGTGCCAGAAGAGGGCACCAGGTCTCATTACAGATGGTTGTGAGCCACCATGTGGTTGCTGGGAATTGAACTCAGGACCTCTGGAAGAGCAGCCAGTGCTCTTAACCTCTGAGCCATCCCCCCAGCCCCTAAGTCAAACTAGGCAGAGAGGTAACCTGCATTCATTTACATCTTCCCCTTCCCTTCTGTCTGTCCTTAGTTCCAAATCATATGGAGGGTGATGGATAGTTTTGGTTTACAGGTATTTTTTCATGCTTTTGCTTTTGAGGACTTTGCTAAATACTGTTGCTAAATGCTTCCCTTTTATTTACTGATTTTTTGTTTAGAAATTGGGGTGTTGATAAAATCCTATATTAGCATCTAGCTTCCATGAATGGTGTCAGTGATAAGACTGGTAAGCCGAGTGGGAGAAACACCCAGTGTGTTACCATTTTAGGTTTCTGTATCAAAACCATGGATGAGGAAAGAAAATGGACTCCTCCTTTTCCTATCTTACCCTAGAACATTCCCTGAAACACAGCACGAAGCAGTGGGGGCAAATTCATCTGCTGTGTGCTTGCAACANTAACTGCCCTTGCGTTCTCTNGTTATTACTGTTTAGCAGTGCTTTGCAGCATACTTTTTCTCTTTTCCTCNGGCTCATCTTTTACATGTTTTAGAAATTTGTCTGTAGTCATAAAGATTCTAAATTATAAATGGATTTCAAATGAATAATAATTGTTTTATCTTTACCAAAGAAAAACTAAAGTATAATACGAATCCATTTAGAGAGCTGGGCATGTTGGTACATGCCTTTAATCCTACTCAGGAGGCAGAGGCAGGAGAGGCCAGCCAGGTTTACCCATAGAATTCCAGGNCAGCCAGGGTTACATAGCAAGACTCTATCTCATTTAAAAAAAAAAAAATTCATTTGGGAACCTTCACAATGTTGTTGAGTGTATCTTNNGTGCTCTTAATATCTATACTCTGTCTCTAATTACTTCTNTTTTGTCTTGGCCATTGTTTCAAAAGCTGAGGTCATTTTTGCAAGTAAGGAAATACAGCTTGGATCTGGCATCTTTGATCCTGTATGCCTATCAGCTTAGTACAGCACTCGCGTATCTGGAGAGCAAAAGATTTGTTCACAGGTAAGGCATTCATGAAGCTTCTGCATTGCCTACTGATGGGGGTGAGCAGTTCTAGAGTGTATTAACTTTTTTTATCCCTGACAGAAACAACTTCAGGAAGGAAGGATTTAGTTTGGCTCCTGGTTTCAGAGGATTCTGGCCATTGTGGGGAAGGAATAGCAGTAGAAGCCGTTCCGTCTNTAGTGTCAGGAACTAGCCTGGAACCAACCAACCAAGGCCTGCCTTAGTGATTTTTCTGCCCATCTCCNAAAGTTTCACAAACTCCCNAAACAATACCACCGTCAGCTGGGAACCAGGTGTTCAAACACTTCTGCCAGTGGGAGCCATTTTAGCACCAAATGGTTAACAGTGAGAAACAAGGAAGGAAGTTACTTTCTGCACCCCATACAAGATGCTTGTATATCATTTGTACCTACTCTTCAGTCATTAAAAAGTCATAGTGCTGCTGGGTGGTATTGGGGTATACCTTTAATCCCAGCACTTGGGAGGCAGAAGCAGGCAAATCTCTTACGAATTTGAGGCCAGCCTGGTCTACATAGCTAGTTCTAGGTCAGCCAAGGCTACACAAAGAAACCTTGTCTTGAACATCCCCGCCAAGTGATGATGTTGAGCCAGCCTTGGTGCTGCATGCCTTTAATCCGAGTACTTGGGAGCCTCTCCCTCTGTGAGTTCCAGGCCAGCCTAATCTACATAGTGAAACTGTATTGAGGGGATGGTTGAAGGGGGAATCAAAGTGTATTATGTCCTTTCAGAGGGGAAGGTCATGGCTTGTTGGCAGACAAAAGATTTTCATTAGCCAGGCATGATGGCTCACATTTAATCCCAGCACCTGAGAGGTTGATGCTAGGGGCGTTCAGTGGATTCAGTGAGACTGTCTCAGCCTGCCCCTGCAAGCACTGCCTCTGTCCCTTTTCTTATATGATGCTTTCAAGATGTGTGTTCCTTCCCCAAACATAATCCAGAGCCTGTGCTTACGGAATAGTAAATGTGTAGAAGTGGCCCCAAAGCACTCCTGATACTTTGCAGAATATCTAAATACTGTGAGTAACGTNTGTTGTCATTCTTCAGAATGTTACTTNGAGTTTGCAGCTTTGGGTTAGAACACAAGTGAAAGTCCCTATAATGTGTTTTCTAAGGATCACAGCAGAGTTACTGTTTTGATGTCCANTATTACAGCAGATTGCATCTGTATGTAATAATCATGAGTTGATGGGATTTGTTGTTGTTGTGCTTACTGTCTGCAATTTTTCTTTATCAGGGACATTGCTGCTCGGAATGTTCTGGTGTCCTCAAATGATTGTGTAAAATTAGGAGACTTTGGATTGTCCCGATATATGGAAGACAGTACTTACTATAAAGGTGAGAAACCAGGGCAACAAGTGGGAGATAGGCTATGAATCATTGATTTTGGGGTTTTGTTTGGGGGAGAGTTGGTTTTTTGACAGGGTGGCATTATGTAGCCTGGGCTGGTCTCACACTTGTAATCCTTGTGCTTCAGCCTCCCAAATGCTAGAATTACTGGTATAAACAAACATACCAAGATTTTAATGCAAGGTGTATCATAATGTGTTTTACTGAAGTCCAAGGCCAGTTTAGTAGAGGAAGGATGGCCTTGTCAGACATTNGTCCTTGGAACTTTTGGACAATCTTAACCCAGACCTCACCTCAAAATAACTCAAAACAGCCTAAGACTTAGTTATGAAGGCATGCAACTATAAAATTAAAAAAAAAAAAACATAGTAATCTTCTGAGATCTGGAGTTAAGCAGAGGCCCATACACATGTCACCAAAAGCAAGGTGTATTAAAAGATAAAATTGGTAGATCCAACCATGTTGAAATTTATCGTGTTTGTTCTGTAAAGGATGAATGACAAAGTACAGAGCAGGAGAAAATATTTGCTATGCATGTATGTGACAAATAATAGTCTGCAGAATATAGGAAGAGCTCTAAAATGTAAACAAAGAAGGCATTTAAAACCTGAGCAAAAATCTAAGNACACATAGACTGGAGAGACTAGATGGGTGGCAGGTGAGGACGAAAAGATTGTTCATNGTCTTAACCACTAGGAGAATGAAAGTTCAAGCCCCCTATTGGACTGCACACTCATCAGAATTGCTACAAGAAAAAGTAGTGCCATTACCTAGTGGAGACACAGATGCAGAGAAACTCATTATTCATAACTTGCTGATACGAGTGAAAAGGTGCCGGGCGGTGGTGGCGCACGCCTTTAATCCCAGCACTCAGGTGGATCTCTGTGAGTTCAAGGCCAGCCTGGGCTACCAAGTGAGTTCCAGGAAAGGCGCCAAAGCTACACAGAGAAACCGTGTCTCGAAAAAAAAAAAAGAGAGTGAGTGAAAAGGTGTGGAACTGATCACACAGCTCCCAGTGTGACACAGCAGTTCTCTCATGGGCAGTAATGCCAGAGAAGTAAGACTGGGTTCACACCAAACCTCAAATGCTAATGCAGCTCAGTGGTCGGCTGCCTGCCTAGTGCATGGGAGGCCCTGGTCTGATCCCCAGCTCTCACTAACCCCAACTCCCTTCAGTTCAGATTAGAGTTCTCTACCAAGTAGATCTGACATGACACTTCATGAACTGTTTGTATTTTGACAGTGATCCTTTAATATAAGAAAATAGTTTGGTGATTTTAAAGTATGTTTTTCACTATTTTGAAATACATTTCATGTCTAGTTCAAATCTTAACTAGTCTGAGTCCTAAAATTTCACTATAAAACTAAATTCCAAGTTCCTTTGTANGAGGACCAAGATTTTACATCATTTGAACATTTGAAATAGTTAACTGTCAAATCCATATACATTTCTTTAAATAGTCAGTGTATATAACCCCTAAAGATTTGGGACTTTTCAAAATGCTCCCTTTCTGAGAATTGAAGGTCTACAGAGAAGATTACTGCTTACAGAAGAAGAAGGCCTTTAGAGCTTGTGCTTGTTCCTCCCTGCTCTGTGCCCTGCCTGCCCTGTGTTCCCCACCATGTTTCTCTTCTCTTTATGGGACAGTTGGCCTATTCTATTATCTGTTACTCCTGGTACCACACCTGACTATGCTTCTTTGCCTGCCTTCAAGAATGAGAGTCCCTTGAGGACAGGTACTTTGTGTTCAACTCAGCAACTGGAGAATTAGTGAGGTTGTACCTCACCTCTCATAGGCAGGGATGTTTTCAGGGTTGCTTTGATACATTTGTTTTTCATCCATCGCTTCTTCCTGCTCTGCATCAATATGCTCTGCATACTGGTGAAGACGTCATCAATCCTGATCCTCCATTGATTCCAGCTTTGTTTTTTACCTCTTTGCTAGAGTTTATAACTCCTCATTAGTCCTTGAGATGACTTTGTAGGTATTCGGGGCATGCACAGGGCAGTAAAACCTTTGAGTTTTCCNGGGCTGTACATTTCCATCTGAGGTCTTTCTGAGCCAAAGGACTTGGTCAAGAGGCAGAGCATAGCTCCAGTGTCTATTAGTAGAGTAGCCCCAGGCAATGGGTTTGAGCCCCCTTTATAAAGAATAGAACCCTGAGCACGATTTATTTTAGGATTTAAAGTTTAATGTCTACAGGATGTGTTTATATGTATTTCCTGGGAGCACAGGGTCTGTATCTGGGCCAGATTGGAAGAGCACAGTTTGTTCAGCAGAAGTGGAATGTATATTCTTTACATGGGGCATTTGTAGAGCATGGGTCCCGGCTGCAGGTGAATGTGCTCCAGTATACTGTGAAGCCCTGTGTAATGGGCTGTGTCTTGTTACCACCATTCACAGATTCTTCCTCAAATGAAGAGGGGAAAGGCATCCAAGTTTTCTGTCCCTACCCCATGCTAGCCAGTTCTCAGCTTCAANACACCAAGTAAATGAGTCAGTCTCCCAAAGAAATGGATGCCTGTGGGTCAAAGCTAATGCTTTTTTGTTTTGATGCTGAAAATCTTGGTTAGCTCTGTAGGTACTCAAGCAGCTAACAAAATTCGTTTTCTAAAATTAATCTTCTAGCTTCCAAAGGAAAATTGCCTATTAAATGGATGGCTCCAGAGTCAATCAATTTTCGACGTTTTACCTCAGCTAGTGACGTGTGGATGTTTGGTGAGTATTTTTTTTTAANTAAACTTTGCTATATTATGCAAGATAAAGCTAGTATCATCTCTTCAGAATGAGGATCTCTTTTGCCAGATGCTGTTGCACCATCCTCTGTGATCAGTATGGTTTCTTGTCATGCTCCTGCTCTTCTCTGCCTTCCCCAGAAGGAACAGCTGCTTGTTTCCCTCTTCCTGTTCTCTCTCATGCTCTGCTACTGTTCCCAGCACGTAGGTTCTTCTGGCTCTGTGAGGCACTGCTGGCCCAGAGCATCTGTACTTCTGTCTCTTGCCCTGAAGCTGCCTGTCTCCAGGCTTAGGAGCTGGCCCTTCATCTCCTGTGACTTGGCCTTTAAACACACCCCTCCCTACTTGCTCTGTGAGCTGTATTGTATTGAAAGTGTGGTCTGCTTACACACTTTCTGTAGTTGGAGTGACTGACTCTTCTTAACTGTCCCTAGAACTGTCTTTCTTGATGTTGGTCTTTCTGCCAGGAATGCCTCATTCTTACACCCTCTTTTCCAGCTGGACCCCATCTAACTTAATGTCCCCCTTTTCAGGAAGCTTCACATAGCAGGTGTCTCTCTGTACTCTGCTTTTCCTTTTGTCACTGATACTCACCTGTGGCTCTTGTGGGTAGTCTTGAGTGAAATTATTTCTGTAAAGTGTGAAACTGCTTTGGAGGAGAAATAAAAATGAAGTTTATTTAACTTCTATAAGTAAAATTAACTCCATAGATATCAAATAAGTGTTCTTACTTTTTCTTCTGTGAATACTATTGCTGTAAGTCCATTTAGTTCTTTGGCAGGGTTAGCAAGACTCTGGGTCCAGTCAGTTCAGGTACAAGTTGGACTTGGCTGTGCAAACCAAAGGCAAGATGCTTGTCTTCTCAGGGGACTCTGTGCTTCATAATAAATGCCCATTTCTGCACATTCTAGCATTTTTGGATTATCTTAAGATTTTAGAGTTGGTATTCATCAGGACATTTTTTTTTTTAATGCAGCTGTGCTTTCTGTCTTCATGTAGACTTTGTCAGTTTAAGTTGTATTGTTACTTTCAATGTATGATTATTTTAAAAGCATTCTTTTGGCAAGAATAAAATCTAAATAGTAAGAAAAGATTATTGCATAGCTACACTGGCAGTGTTTTCCTATTTATATAAAATAGTAGTGTTTGTTATTTATAATTAGTGGCATCATAGATTTTGGTTTTTTTGAGTGTATAGCCCTGACTGTCCTGGAACTTGCTTATAATACTGTCTTGGTCTCCAGTGAGGAATAGCTCTGTAGCAGCATGTTATTTTTGTCAGGGATTCTTTAGAACTTTCCTTCTGTGAACTAATTTTGGGGCCAACTTCAGAATCTGGTTCCAGTGAACACAGAATATTACTTGCCTCCTTTGAGGCCAACTTCACTCTGCCCAGTCTGTACCCTCCTCCCAGGGCATCATTTGTAAACATGTGCTTGAAGATAGAAGTAGATGTAAAAGAATTGTAACTTCCCTGAGTGAGACACAGGGAAGGCTCCTTAGAACTGGCCTATCCAGAAGGTACAAGAAGTCAGGAGGGCTAGAATACAGAGTGGCATTGGTGGGATGCTGAGAAAAGACCTGCACCCCATTCCCCTGTATTATTTCGCTATCTCATGCCACCATTGTTAGAGTCAGTGCTGTTAGGTTTGTTCACTTATTCAGAAGATAAGTTCTCTGGTGAATAAGAAGATTATGGACAGATCCTTGATTCCCAGGGTTAGAGAGTAGGTATACCTTCTGAAGTCCAGTCATGGCCTTTAGATGAGATGATGATGTGTAAACAAGATGATAATGNCCATTTGCACCTTGGTAGGAATCTAAGCTTTCTTGAGCTCAGGACTTAAACATAGGATTTCTTTGTTAAGTCATGGTGACTGTATTTAAAATCAGCATGGTCCTAAGTTGGTGGTAGGGCAGGTCTAAAAAAATCACTGGGGATTTGGTTTTTGGTTTTTGTTAGTACAGTAGCTGGTGGACTACTTGCTAATCCAGAATTTTCAGGAATAAGCCACTGTGAAAGTTCTGACTCGTACGTTGTTCTTCATGCCATGTGAACTAGCTGTTGCTATCCTCCTATGTTTGGGCGCTGACTGAATGCCACCATCTTTTAGGCGAGTTGCCCAGATCTGCCAGCTGCCTGTCTGGTCCGTGTAGCCTGGACCTTTCTCTTTGGGTGCTGAGCTCACTGCACTGTTTTCATTCCCACTCCACAGGTGTGTGTATGTGGGAGATACTGATGCATGGCGTGAAGCCTTTTCAAGGAGTGAAGAACAATGATGTGATCGGTCGAATTGAAAATGGGGAAAGATTACCAATGCCTCCAAATTGTCCTCCCACCCTCTACAGCCTTATGACGAAATGCTGGGCCTATGACCCCAGCAGGCGGCCCAGGTTTACTGAACTTAAAGCTCAGCTCAGGTAGGAGTGGGGCGGCGAGGGCCTGGGGCGGGGGCAGGTTTGCTGCTTCTCCTCCTCTGCAGTCATAGCTCTGAGATGGTTGTGTCTAAGGTGGAACTGCTTCTTCTAGATACTGATACTTTGGAATTTGATTTGTATGTCTTGTTACTTTACTAGAGCTGTTAGTGAATTAGATCTTCAGTTCTTCCTGAAGCTCTGATTACAATTCAATTCTTTCCCCTGGCTTCTGACTTGGCAGGGCTTTATCAAACCTGTAATTGTTTTGACCCAGCTTGCATCTCCAGCCTCATCTTACACAATCCCTCCCTGGCACTTTGTGCACCAGCTACCGCTGGCTGTTTATAATTCTCCTGCTGTGGCTCATGACCTTTTCACATGCTGTATTCTTGGTTTCCCTTTGATACTTGATTAGCTTCTGTTCAGTCTTCAGAATCTAGCTGAGAAGTTCCCTCCTCCAATAAACCTCTCTCATTAACTCCACCTCCCAAAAAGAGAGCCCTTACTTTGACACCTTTGAGACCTTCTACTGCTGTATTTAAAACATCTATTGTTTGTTCAGGAATTTTGTGCCAGGAGCTGGTAGGCNCCAGGTCTCTAGGAGTTTCCAGGCCCCTGGAAGCTCACACGGTAACCAGATTCGTGCTGAGACTACCTCAAAGAAGTATCTACAGACTACCTGATAGCTTGTCTGTGTCCCTAGCATGACTCACCTATAGTTGTCACCTTGTCCTACTCATTTCTACAGCTTGGTGCTGGGGTTAGGACTGAACACCGAGTAACTGAAAAAGTTTGTTGAGTCTGTTTGGACGGAGCTGGCTCTTTGATAAGACTGTGGTTTAATATAATTTGCAGGCATGTGCGGCTTGACCACACAAATAGCACTTTGNCTTAGTATGTGCTGTCACCTTCTCTCACGTTTAGGGTACTTCCCTGAGTTTGAGTTCTTTATTTACTTGCTGTATTTTTTCAAAAACATCTCCAACCATCACAGGCCAGAAAGTTCATCTAACTACCTTTTTTTGCCACTGCTATAGGCCCTTAGAAGTTCAGGCTTTGAGGGAGCCTCCTTGTGAGAGTGTGTCAGGGAGGTCAGGCCCCATAGGAGAAGTAGGCAGGTTATACATTATTCAATGTTTGCTAAGAACATTTGAGTCTTCAACCTAGAGAGCTCAATAGTCCCACTGAAGAAAGAGTAACAACTGTGCTCATGTAGCACAGTGAGGCCCCATTCCAAAAGACCACTTACTGTTTTGGTCCCCTCAACTCACAGCCCTGGGTATGATTCCCCCCCGCTGTGACAGCTCTGTACTGCCTTTCTGAGTTTCCTTCCACCCAAACCCTGAGTATCTGTTTTGTTGTCTATGTTGTCACTGTTACAGCTGCTTTGCTCAACATTNACGTTTGTTTGACTGGTTGCTTTTTGCTCAACTTNTCTTCGATCTTGACAGATCCTTGAAATCTTCCTCTTTCTGNTGGGAGATCCATTGCCCTCCCTGTAGTCACTTCTTTGCTGACTTTACTAGCCTGATGTTTCTGCGTTCTGACTACCCATTATCTCCTTTCTGTACAGACATGATATTCCACCTCCTGTACTTAGTAGACTGGCCAGTTCCCTGCCCCACCTCCTCTGTGCTGTCTGTACTATTCCCCACTGTCTGGTCTACTTCTTGGCGCTGCCTCCTCCTCCATCTATAGCTTTGGGCTTGCCCTGCTTCTCACAAGTCTCAAATTTCCACTGTAAGTTGCCTACAGGACATCATACTCTCCAAGAAGCAGAGCCGTGCCTTCTCTAAGCCAGCTTCTGTCCNATGCCCTCAGCTCCTTTTCATCTATCTGGGCACTAACTGGCTTAGTATGGCTTTCTAGGAATGTAATGCTGCTGTTCAAGCACCTTCCACTGACTTCTTGTGACCTTTTGTATCCAGGCAAAAGCTGAAAGGATACATTTAGGGCCCGATAATATCTTTCTTGATCCCTTCCTCTCACCAAGGCCAAATTCTCCATACACATGAAATGCCTGCTCTACCTGCAGAACCCTCTCTTTTTTCTTGGCTTCTGGCCCTGGCCCTTCTGTGACTTCGCAGCCTTTTCTTCAAGTCCTCATAGCTCTCTTGGGTTAGCCGTGCTCCAGCCAGCTGCACCTGCACTGCTCAGACGCTGGGCATGGGGCACAGATGATGGAGCGCTTTCCTGCCCTCGAGGAGCTCACAGTCTAGTATGTCTTCTTCCTACTAGACTGAGGCTCCTTGAGGACAGGGATCGTCATATTCACCTCCCGCCAGGAGCACAGTGCACACGTGCTTCTACTGTAGCCATGGCTATCTTGTATGCAGGGAGCACATCTGCAGTGGAGTTGGACTTCACCTTTGGAACATTTGTAGTAGTGTGTACTTTATAATAGAGTTTATTGCTTGGACTTTCCAATAGCAATGTGCCACAATAATTAAATAAGTTCTGTTGTTGAGGTTTGCTTCATTTTTATTACATCCAAGGCTTTATGAAAGAAGCAGGTAGCCCTTCGCTACACTGGGAAATCAAACATGTTTCCCAGATCTAGCCCCTCAACTGCTTTCAAGCACCCCTTTGAGCAGATTCATCACTNCATTGTCCATAACTGACCTTTGCATTCACTGTGACTATGAGAGCTAAGAAAGAGGGCACCTGTGGGTGCTTGTTAGCCCAAGACTTAGCAAGGTTTCTTGGCCAGACTTTCTTGAGTGGGTCCCTGAGATCCAAGGAAGCTTTCCTCTTTGTGTCCTTTTCCATGCTCATAGGATGAACCCATGGAGATGCAGAATGAGATTAGCTGTTGGCATTTCTGTAAGATATGAACAGTTCCTCAATGGCAGTGTTTTAACATGGTCAGTAAAATTTGTCATACGCCCCCAGCATTTTGTTGTTGTTTTGTGACTGGCAGATATAATATGCATTAAACATTTGTATTGGAAAAATCCTTCCTGTGCCAAGGAACCATAATAAATAGCTTTTGGAGCTTCTGCTCAAAATGAGCATTTCTTAGCAATGACATCTTGGAATGAAGCGTCTGTTCCACATAATAAAGAGCATCTGTGAGTGTGCTTGGCCCATAACCAGTTCCTCAAGTCCTTTGTAGATAATGAGGGCAATAGACAAGCAAAACTACCAGTCCAGCTTTGTACCATAGCTTCTATGCACCCCTTGCATTTTATTGATAGAGTAAACACACCAACACTGAGTTGAACGATAATCGGTGCATTTTCACAAATTGAACATGACTGGGAACGAGTGTCCAAAGATTCACGGTCCAGAACACCACCAGAGCTGCCCTTCCCTGCCACTGTCCTAGCAGTGGCTGCTTCAGCCTGCTTTAACCTTCATATTCAGGATATCAATAAGCACATAATGTTTATGGGTGGCCTCTTTTGCTTAAAGCTTAGTCTGTCTCTTATACACATCTAGATGTGTATAAGAGACAGATTGTCACTGATGTGTATAGTCCTGTTTTTGAATGATGAATACACCATTGTTAATTTGACCATCTTGTTGATGGTGGAAGTTGGGGTGCTTTTTGTTTTGGGGCTGAAAGACTAGTAGCTCATGAACACAGCAGTATTTGAACGGGAGGCTATGCTGTCAGTTGTGTATGTTCACAAGCTTGGGGATCTACGTGTGCTCCACACAGGTTGACATTGACAGTTTTCAAAGTGAACATACCACCTGTACTGCTCCCAGNAGTGAGCAGAACTTGATTTTAGTGACAGTAGTTGTTCTTTCAGGTTTTGTTCTGTTTTTTAACCTTTGGAAACTGTCACTTATTTCTAAGCAATCCCTGTTCACACAAAGTAAGAGGATGTAAGTGATGTGTGAAACAATTTACCAGGACCTCTGTGTTGTAAAGAGCAAGTACCCACTGAGTCAGGAGGTGTGTGTGTTCTAAGGTGCTGTCTGTTACTGAGCTCTTCAAAAAGAGCATATGTATTGATATCAAGGGTCTGGCCTCTGTAGTGAACTTCATAGTCACAACACCAAAAAGTGACAGTTACCTTAGCATTGTGCCATAAACCATTATTGCTGCCCTTGCTGAGGGAGTCAGCATTGTCCCAGATGATTTGTAAACCAAAAGATTAAAACTGTAGTTAGGTGGCTCAAGACTTTAATCCCAGCACTCGGGAGGCAGAGGGAGGTGGATCCGTGAGTTCCAGGACAGACAGAACTATATGGAGAAACCCTGTCTCAACTCCTCTCCCCACACCCCCAAACAAACAAACAAAAAACTGTAGTTAGGCACTTGACCTAAGCATAGGCTGCAACTAGGAGGCCATCAGAGACCATTGGTGNAAACAGTCCTACCTACTACCTTGATGTCACATGGCTAATAGGTGCTAAGGTGCTGTCTTTTCAGACCAGAGAGCACTCAGTTGATGTTGAGGTTAAAGGAAGGCAGTTGTTGCATAGCTTCTACTGTCTTGCACAGTGAGTGTTAGAAGGCATGACAGCATCACCCACTTTCAGGGTGTTTGCTGTGGGCTGTTTGTTTTCTTGACAGTCTTAAGTATACTACATTTTCTTTCCTACCCCCAGTAATCTCAGACAATGGGGCACAGATGTGGATGTTGATGATAAAGTGGAGTCTACAAAAGTGACTTCATGCAGCCTGGGAGCCTACTCTAAAGTCATACTGTATCCAGAGCCTTGGTTCCAGCTTGAGGCTACTGGGGATTTGGGTTGTGTCATGACTTAGGGTTGGGCTTTGGAGTCTCTGTGTAGCTTTATGTTGTGCGGCTCTGTACTCTGCTTTATCAGCTCTGGNCTTTGGAAGAGTTTTTGGTCTGGACTGCAACTTAGCCTGGTGGCTGCAGGCAAAAAGTTCTAAGTTTTTCCATATTGTGTCTTGGTGTCATACCCACAAGACACCTCAGGAATTCACTGCCAACCTCACTTGGCCTGTGAGGCTGCTGTGTACTACTAGCTAGTTAATTGAGGCAATGGGATAACTGTAGAGGGGTGAGGGTGTAAATTTTCAATAAATACTTAAGCTGTGGCAANTCACTTAGTTTTTCTATAGGAGCAGGATCACAGGTACTGCCCCATACTGTTTTTTTTATTAAAACGTTCCATGTGCAGGTGTAGACAACATGCTGTCAGCCTGGTAGGCAGTAGTAACAGCAAAGTTTTTTCAGATCCAAAGTTACGAGGTACAAATGCTGGNATTTAATTTAATTTTAAGGCAAGCCTTTCTTGCTACTGGTACTAGAACAGCTACACAATGTCTTTTTTCTTTTTTTGAAGTGGGTGGTTTGAGACAGGGTTTCTCTGTGTAGCCCTGGCTGTCCTGGAACTTGCTCTGTAGACCAGGCTGGCCTTGAACTCACTGAGATCCACCTGCCTCTGCCTCCCGAGTGCTGGGATTAAAGACTTATGCCACTGAGCCCAGATACACAATGTCTTAAAGCAGTGTTCTAGCACTTTGTGGAACTCCACTTGTCTCACTTGGCAAGCTTTGAATCTAGTGCTTGTATTGACTTAATGGTAGAAGGTACTGTGCACTTTTTAAAGTAATTCCCAGTTTCAAAGACAGTGTCTCACCAACATTTCCTTAGTCTTCATGCCAGTAGGTTCTTCTTTGGTACCAGCATCTGGGGGCCAGTTATTATCCAAAAGAAAAGTCTTTTGTCTGTTTCCCATTGATCCCTTCTTATCTCCTCAGATGCCTGCAGCATCTTCAGCCTTCCCAGAAGTGAAATGTAAATAGTCCATCTGAATTTAGTAGCAATTTCATGCAAAGTTTAAATTGTTTCCTCTAAAAATTATGTATCTTATCTAATTCTTTCTTTCCCTCCATTGTTTCTGCCACACCTAAATAGTCAACAGTGTTTCTCTTCCTGGTTATTTGCCCTTAGTGTGGCTTTGGATATGGTCTGAGGACACTGAGACTTGGATTTCATAGTATTTACTTCTNAGTACTTCCCTAGCTCCAGATGAGCAGTTCTCACCTTTCTAAGGCTTTGACCCTTTAATACAGTTCCTCATGTTGGGGGGGGTCCCCCCCCACCATAGAATTATTTTGTTGTTACTTTGTAACAGTAATTTTGCTGCTGTTACGAATCATAATGTGAATATCTGATATGCCACCCCCAAAGGGTTCGTGACCCACAGGTTGAGAACCAATATTCCAGACCATGTCACAGGTACTGCTTTCTTGAATTGCACAGATCATCTAAAGGATAGACACTCTCACCCCTCATTGAAGAGCCTGAGTCCTAGTAGTCAGGTGACTTGTCTTAGACTACACAACTCCCAAAGGGCAGAATCAAGGTTCACCCTGCTTTACCCTCCAAAAACCCTGTTTTATTGCCTCATCCACAGTGCACCCATCCTCAGGCTTCCCCATCTCTCCTACATTTTCCTCTGCTCTGATCACTACTCGCTGCCTGTCTAATTTGCAGCAGGATACCACTCTGGCCTGACGGAGTGGTATTTCAGCTGTGACTTGCATTTGCTATCTACCACCTGAGCCATCCTGTAAACCCCAGGGATGCCATCAAACTGATCTCCTGTGGCTGCCATAGTTCTTTCACAATTTTCTTTTTCCTNATACTCTAGTTTGCCTTGATACCATGTACTGGATTTTGTCTCGAGNGGTAGTGTTTCTGGACGCTTATGTCTCTTCATCTCTGGAAAGTGACGTGCTGGAGTCTTTTCTAGGTGATTTCTCCTATACTTGAGCTTGCCAACAGGTTAGAGAAATTAAATTAGATGGAGAGATGGTACAACAAGTATAGGAATATAGGAATATGAAAGGAAAAGTCAAGCATGTAACTTGAGCACATTGGGGTAGAGGCAGAAAGGTTGCAAGTTTGAGGCCTGCCTGGTCTGNATGTTGAGAACCTATGAGTCTGTGTGGAAGAGGAAGAAAGTCCTGAAGCCTGACCAGAAAAGAGAAATTCTCTATGGCCTGAGTAGATAAGGCCCTCTGAAGCCACCATCTCCATCACTCTCCTCTCTCAAATTTATGTTTTACTTCTAGTGTTCACTCTGGGAATTGTAACATACATCTTTAACATCTCATTGTCTATATGGAGTTAATAATCAGACTTCATGAAAATGCAGAGGCCAGGCCAGGTAGTCATGANGCACGCCTTTAATCCCAGCACTTGGGAGGCAGAGGTAGGTAGATCTCTATATGAGTTCAAGACCAGCCAGGGCTACATAGAGAAACCATGTCTCGACAAACCAAAAGGGAAAAAGAAAAAAGGAAGTGCAGAGGCTGGTTTACCACCACCTTAATCTATTATGCTCTGTTATTCATCTATATATGTGTATATATTCGTGTATGTGTGTGTGT
>LZPO01017284.1:515521-534071 GCA_001675575.1 Neotoma lepida | reverse complement strand
TTTTTGAGACAGAATTTCTCTGTGTAACAGCCCTGGCTGTCCTGGAACTCTCTCTGTAGACCATGCTGGCCTCGAACTCACAGATGCCTCTGCCTCCCAAATGCTGGGATTAAAGGCGTGCGCCACCACTGCCCAGCTATGTTGGGTTTTAAAATTTTCATTATGACAGATTTATTTTAAATTAGGCTCATGTGGTAGAGGTGGTTTGGCTTCTTCTGGATCTCAAGTAAAAAGACTAGCTCATAAATTTTTAAGTATCCTTCCTGTGTGTACTCAATTCTCCCACTGGTGATGTTTCCAAATTCACATTCTGAGGCATTTTTCTTCAGGATTCTTCTCTCCCCCTATTCCCCATTTATTTGTTTAAAGCAGAGGTCAGTAAATACTGCCTGATCCAGTTCATTGCACTTGTGTTGAAATACAATGTCATGCNCTCACTCATGTGACCATTGCNTAGGCCTTTGAGACCAAAGATGGTCTCCTAGTCATACCAAGAATTATTAACTGTTTTACTGCTTTGGCAGTTGAATGAGTAGGCCTATCAGTCAGTGTCACCAAACTTCACCAGTGAGCACCGTATCCCCACCACCATCACCACTCTCATACACTAAGAAAAACTCACAGTTTATGGAAGAGCAGCCCTGATGAAGTGGTGCCGTGTCGAGTGAAGGCCTGTCCAGCATGCACAAGAGGAACATGTTATTCAGATTGGTGAACTTGATGGACATTTTCTCAAAAAGTAAAGGGAGTAAAGCCCCTCACTTCAGTGAAAACCATTCCTAAAACTTTAATTTTCAAGGAAAAATTCTAATTTTGAGTAACTTAGCACCTTGACCATGATAATTTCCAGGTTGATAGGCTATTTTGGAGGTGTCACTGCAGCATTAACACATGATTGTTAGAAGCTGTTGTGTTAACTTCCTGGGAGATACAGACAGACATCTGTTTACTCCAGAGAGGGCTTCAATGATCAAGTCCAGCTTGCTAGCCAGGTGTTGTATTGGTCTTACAGATCATGGGGAGGGGCTACTTACAGGAGCATGAGTGACCCCAGAACAACTGTGTGCCAAGTCCCTCACTATCATAGAAGCTGCAGCTTGGAGCTNCCCCAATTTCAGTTAACCTTCCATACTATATTCCCTAAGGCCATATGCTGGTAGAGCTGAATACCTGGCAAGGAGGTAGAGAGGGAGGCCGGTAAGAGTCTGTGACTCTCCTCAACCCATTGTATGAAGGTATATCACAAGTAGGACCTTAAAGAGTTCTCGCAAGTAGTCACAGCTGCCCTGATAAGGTGACTGTTTGCTTAGAGGACAGTGTTTCACAGTAGAAGTATGTCCTGCCTTCTATAATATATCACACTGAGATGGTCTGCATAACTTAGTGAACCAGTGCTTTCTAGATGGCTTGGGAGATGTGACTAGATCCCACATGGGTAAATAGTCCATCTAAGATAGAAGATAGAGGCAAGGTGTGGTGTTTCATGCCTGCCATCCCACATCCAAGGGCTACTGTAGAAGATAATCGTGTTTGAGGACAGTTTGAACTACATATCAAGACCCTATCTCAAAAAATTAACAACAAAAAAATACAAGGCAGAGTCATGGATTTTAATGTAGCAGATTAGTGATGAGGCCAGAGATTCCACACTGGCCCTTAGTTTTTAGAAACATTCATTTAACTGGCCAGTGGTGGCGCACGCCTTTAATCCCAGCATTCGGGNGGTAGAGGCAGGTTGATCTCGAGGCCAGCCTGGTTTACAGAGCAAGTTCCAGGACAGGCTCCAAAGCTACACAGAGAAACCCTGTCTTGAAACTACTACCCTCACCCTCCCCCCAAAAAAGAAATATTTGTTTAGTGATTTGAGGTGTGGTATTAGGAAACAATATTCACAATTGTGCTGAAAAACTTGGAGAGGGAGGCTTTCCTGCCTGGGAACGTATTGCTCAGTGACAGAGCATGTGCCTGACATGTGTGGCCCATGTTACATCTCCAGCACACAAAGAACCAGTCTTCCATTTCTAGTCGCATAGCTGTGTGAGGTTTAGTTTTCTTTGCAACAGTCGATATTCCAGAAAGTTAATTAATGATCCATGCAAAGCGACACTTGTGTCACCCGTGTTAATATGCACAATGGAATTGGTTCTGCCTCACTGCCTAGGATCACCCCTCAGGCTTCCATTTTTGTCCTGTACAGCCTTGAGGGAAGGTACTAGCCAGTTCTGTACCTCCAGCTTTGATCATACCTTTTTAAGTCCCTTATCTTCACAAGAGAGAATTCATCAAAAATCCCCTCACTTCTGTGTTTTGCTNTGTGATAACCCAAGTTTACCTCAAAGGAGGTAGTAAAGAGATCCTGCTGATCCACAGTACATAGTCAGTGACACAGCTTGACAAAATGGCTCTGTCACTGTCCTGTCTCACCTAGCTGTCAGGAGCACAAGGCATGAAAGGGAACTGGTACGTGCAGAGGCCTGAGGCAGAGCTATCCTAGCTTACTTGCTTTAAGAATGTGACTCATGCTGGATAGATGGCTCAGGAGATAAGAGCNCTTAGTGCTTTTGGAAAGGACCTGGGTTTACCTACATGGCAGCTCACATCCATTGACATCTCCAGCCCCAGGGGATCTGATGCCCCCTTCTTACCCACAAAGGCACAGACACACACACATGCATATATGCAGGCAAAACATTCATATGCATAAAATAAATCCAAAAATCGTTTAAAAGAATGACTCACTGTGTGATGTTTAGTAGAGGTTTTGTCTTGTTCAGATTGATTTCTTTCATGTTATTTTTTATTTGGTGAAGCGTAAATGTATTTGTTAACAGAGTAGAATTGTTTCACAGAAGATTTGGGGTTTCCACTATTGTTGACTGTGTGAGCCTTTTTGCAGCACCTGACTATTCTGAGCCTATTTAAAGTAGAGAGTAAGGATGATGATANGGCTTTACAGCATTGTTGGCAGAATGATCCATTCAGTGTATACAGGATACACTGCATAAGCTACAAGTGTGTGTTTTTCCGTGTGTTTTACATGCCACTTTCTACATTTAAGTGTCATACAGCTATTGCCCCATCTTGACTTCAGAAGCCTATCCCACACAGTTAATGCACTGCATCATTTTTTTAAATTACCACCTTCCTGGGCTGTTTGATTCTGTTTATCCACTCATCAGATGGCAGATATTGTTCCTCCTTTCTAGCTTTATGAGCAGTGTTCTTAAGAACATGTGTGTGTTGTTGTGTGGGCTTAAATCCTCATTTCTCTGTTGGGTTTGCTGGATATTATGGTAATTCTATGTTTCGTTTTCTCAGGGATCAGCCTAGTGTTCTGCATATCAGCTGCTCCATTTTATGTTCCCAGNAGCAGTGCACTAGGCTGATTCCTCCACTGCTGGCTTCACTTGTATTTGTGTCTTCTTTATTACTATCCTGGAGGTCATAATACAGTCACTCATTGTGATTTGGAAATTGCCCAAAGGTACTGGGCATCTTTTTTGGGTCAGTCTGTATTCTTTTGGGGTCTGGTCTGTGTTGCCAGCTTTGTCCACTTCTTAATCAGATGGCTTGTTATTTTAGTACTCACCTATGGGAACTCTGTCATGCTGAGTGCTTTTAATCTTCAGCTTGGCCTTCTTCCTATGGTGCCACCTGTAACACAATTTTTTCATTTTGATGATATAAATTTTATATATGATTTCCCTTTTGTCTATTGAGGTTTTGGTGCCATAGCTAAGACACCATGACCCCTCCCACTCCCCATCAGGAGATTGAAAAGATTTGCTCCTGTTCCCTTCTAATGCTGTTACAGTTTGACCTCTTAGATTTAGGCTGTGAATCATTTTGAGTTAACTGTCAGGTAAGTTGTGGGGAAGGGTCAGTTGTTGAAGACTCTTCCCTTGCTAAAGTATCTTGGCTTCCTTTGATTGTTCAAGTTGTATTAGCAATATCTTTACTGTGAGACTTTGTTTTTTCAGAATCAGAAGACTCATCCTTACNCTGTTTTGTTGATTTGTTCACAGCCCAGCAGACCTGGTTATCCTAGCCCAAGGTCCAGTGAAGGATTTTATCCCAGCCCACAGCACATGGTCCAGACCAATCACTACCAGGTATATGAGTTGTTACAGATATACAACATGTTACTTGACTGATCAGCACTTAACATGGTGGGAAGAAGCTTGAATTCATTTCTGTTCTCTGGTTTATGTATTTATTTTGGTGAGTGGAAGCTAAGAAGCTAGTCGCCTTGGTCTTTGCCTTGACTCTCATGCCCTTCCAACCTCACATAGGCCTACAACATTCATCGTTTACATCTTAAAGGAGGCAGGCCAGCATCTGTGGCAGTACATATATCCATTCTCTCCTGCCTGCCTTTAAGGGACAAGGCAGAGCTAATACTGAACTGTAGTTTTTCCAGAAGACAAAAATAAAATATAAAACACTGTAGCTGTAAGTAAAGGCAGATGACATAGATGGCCTGCAAATGAGTATGTGGAGCAATGCTGGGTTTGGAGCAGCCATCCAGGAGCAGAATAGTTAGCCAAGGAGAGAACATTCATTAATATTGAACTGTAATCCCTGGATAGACCCCATTGCTAAAGAATGCTAACACCATAGTATCAATATACATACCGTGGCCCCATTCTTTAGAAGGCATCTTTGTGCCCTTCCCAGTCAGTTAACCTAGCTCTAGACATCTCTGTTATCTGGCTAGCAGAGGTGTGCTTTGCCTGTTATGGAGTCTATGTAAGTGAAGTGGGGTGTGTGCTTGGAGGGGTCAGTATTTTGTCTGTGACAGAATTTACTGAGGACATTCCAAGGGTTCCTGAGAACAGGTTTACATAAAGGACTCTTGGGCCAATATGAACAAAAAGTGCTTAGCCGGTACTAGGGGAGAAGGTAGGCACTGCTTCTTACTAGAAAACAAAAGGCCATGAGTCTGTGGTAGTCTAGAACAATGGGTACTGGGTAAGTTTCANGCTCTGTATNCAGTGTGTCACTCTCTGCACACTGATTCTCATGTAGAGCCAAAGAAGATTCCCATCACTAGGCCAGGCCTGTGTTCTGGGGAGACACTGCTTCATGATAGCCACCCTCTGGAGCGAGGAAAATAGGTCCNCAAGTTCATTCATCTACTATCTAGGCACTTAGAACATGAAAAGGAAGTCTCTCACTCCTCCTGGAAGGATGCATAGTGGGCTATGTTCCAGCTCAGCAGAAGAGCTGAATCTCTATCAGGACAAGGATGAGAGCAGTGGGAGGTGTGTGGATAGGCTAAAGAAGGCAAACTCACTCATGACTGATGAGAGACTCTAGATGCTGGCATACAGCACAGCCACCTTGGAGAAGAGCCAGAGCCTACCTACCTGGTTCTTCTGGAAGTCAGTGCTCAGCTAACCCTGAGGGGGAAATAGACAGCAGCAGCATCTGCTTTCTGGGGTAGCTATCAGTTCTGCGTGTCCTCGCAGGCTTGCAGGAACTGGACAGGCTTGAGGACATGTTTGTAAGTGTCTGATTCCACTACTTTGGAAGCCCCTGAGGGTTATTTAGAAAACTGCAGAACCTCTTCGTTGTAAAAATTTTTGAAAGTTCTGTTAATTGTAGCACTTTTTATAAAGAAAAAAAAATAGTGGTGTAGGACCTGGAGAGAGAGCTCAGCAGTTAAAAGCATTTATTGCTCTTGCAGAGGACCCGGGTTTGCTCCCCAGCACCCACATTAGGGGCTCACAACTGCTGGTAACTGTAATTGCAGGGAATCTAACCCCCTCTCTTCTGGCCTCTAGCACCTGCATGCAAGTGATGCACATACAGACAAGCAGGCACATACACACACATGAATATATATATATATATTAGGAAAAAACAGTGGTGTGTAGCACTTGTATCCAATAGGATTTTTTTATTAATTGGATACTATCCTTGGGAAGTTTGAGCATTTGCCAGTGCCCAGGGACCTAAATATGGACAAACCTTTGATGAAGGACAGACATGTTGATATTTGGGAATGTGAATTTCACTATGCATTTATCTCATCTCACCAAGTAACTGGCAGCCCTGGCCATATGGCATTCTGAGTCTTCTCCCTGTTCTCTCAGTTGAAGAGAAGCCATTTCAGGAGACCTGCTTTCCTTCTGCCTGGGTATTGTCATCATGTCCCTCTGAACATTCTCGCTGCTATAGTCATCACTCTCTGAAATAGAAGACATGGCCTCTCCCACCACCATCAGCCTCTTGGTCACTGGAGAAAACCATTTTGGATTTTTGTTATGGTTTTTATCCTTGCTTGGAAGTGAGTTTGAGACTTTGAGGGGTTTTTGAGGTTTCACTATGTAGCCATAGCTGGCCTGGAACTCATAATGTACAATCCTAGAGATTTGCCTGCTTCTTCCCTTCAAGTGCTAAGATCAAAGATATACATTACCACACCTGGCATGTTTGGAAGTTTTGGCACAGGATCTTAATATGTGACTGTAAGCTAGCCTGGTGGGACTCACTTTGTAGATCTAGCTGGCCTCAAACTTAATGATCTTTTGCCTCTGGCTTACAAGTGCCAGGATTATAGGCCATATGCCACCATATCCAGCTCTACTGTTTGGTGGGGTTGTATTTTGTTTGTGTGTTTGTTTTTTGAGACAGGCCCTCACTGTGAAGCCCAGGCTAGCCTCAAAGTCTTGGACTTAGCTTCCAAGTGCTAGAATTACATGCNTTCACCATGATGCCCAGCAGGTATTTCATGGTTGCTATAGCTCTTGCTGGGGCATGGTGTTGAGTTGAGTNGGAAAGGGAAATTCTGGAGCTGAACATGAAACAACTGTATTGTGGCTATTACCTTCATATCCAGTGACTTTGAGTACTTGTACAGATGTACAGATTCCAAAATGACTTAAGTTCTTCTCTTAAGAGCATATGGTGTGGAACTGGGTGGTGGTGGCATACGCCTGTAGTCCCAGCACTTGAGAGGCAGAGACAGGTGGACGTCTGAGTTTGAGACCAATCTGGTCTACCAAACAAATTCTGGGACAGCCAGAACTACACAAAGAAATCCTGTTGCAAAAAAAAAAAAGAGTGGGGTGTGGGTGTGGGTGTGGGTGTGTGTCCATGCACACTTGTCCTTGTATATACAGGTTTATGTGGAGGTCAGAGGACAACTTTGGGTGTCACCTTCAGGAATGCCATCTACCTCCTCCTTTCATTGGCCCAGAGTTCACCAATTAGCCGAGACTGGCTGGCCACTAAGCCTCAGGGATCCCCCTCACTGGCATTACAAGTGTGTGCCACCATGCCCTGCATTTTTACATGTGTTCTGGAAATCAAACTTAGGTCTTTATGCTTGTGAGGCAACCTTCACCAACTGAGTTAGCACTCTAGCCCCAGAAGTAACTAACTCCTTATCTCCTGGGATATGCTCATATTCATTGTCTAATGCAGAAGCAGAAAATTGTCTTCCCTGAAATTTTTCTTTCTAAGACCCCATTTCTGCACTGGAGAGATGCCTGAAAGTATGGTGCTCTTGCAGAAGACTCTAGTTCAATTCCCAGCATCTACATCAGGCAGCTCACAACTGCCTGTAACTCTGACTTCAGGAGGATCTGATACCTCTGGCCTGTGTGGGCACCTGTATTCTGATGTACACACCCACACAGAAACACATATATAGAATTTTAAAATANTAAAAGTAAAAAAATTTTTTTAGCTTTAAAAAAAAACCTCATGGGACAGTGGTGACACATGCCTTTAGTCTCAGCACTCAGGAGGCAGAGGCAGGTAGATCTCTGAGTTCGAGGCCAGCCAGGGCTTCACAGAGAAGTCCTGTCTCAAAAAAACAAAAACAAACGAAAAGCTTGATTTATTTGCCCTGTCAGCTATCTGCATTCCTGAGCTCCTGGTCACCTTCTTCTTGTTTCTTCTGAGTTCAAAGTTGACGGTGTTGATTCTCTGATCATATCTCAGTATTCTGTTTCCATCCTTGAGGACTTGAGGACCCTTGTGATTATGTTGGACCCACCCAGATGATTAGAGTCTCCAGTTGTGTCCATGATTTAGAGGCACATCTACAAGGTTCTTTTTGTCAAGTCGGAGAATAGACATATTCAGAGGATCAGAGCATGGATCTGGGGCCTTTGCTGCCTACTGTGTGTGTTCTCCTTAATAGGAGTTGTTTCGTTTTGTGCATCTACCAGAAGTTCTGTTCTATCAGAAGCTTACACTGCCTCCTAAATCACTCACAGATCTCTGGCTATCCGGGTTCCCATGGAATTCCAGCTATGGCTGGCAGCATTTACCCAGGTCAGGCATCTCTTCTGGACCAGACAGAATTGTGGAATCACAGACCTCAGGAGATGTCCATGTGGCAGCCCAGTGTGGAGGTAAACAGAGTGTTCTGGCCAGTTAACAGACAAAGAGTGGTTTAAGTCACCTGTTATTTATAAATCTGAAATTACTTAATTGTGATTATTTAATTTTAAAATGTAGGTCTCCCATTTAACCAGTTATATCAATCCATACCAAGAATTCAGATCAAGCAGGAGGAGTGAGTTCCAGGCCAACCTGGGCTACATAGCCAGGCCTTATCTCAAACAAAACAAAAGCTGAAGAGATGACTCAGCAGATAAAAGCACTTTACCAGAGCAAACCTGACAACCTGAGTTGATCCCTACCTAGTACACACTATAGAAGAAGAGGACCAAGTCCTGAAAATTTTCATCTGACCCCATCCACATATATGGGTACACATACATAATAACAATAATAAAGGCAAAATGTAGGGGCCTGGAGAGATGACTTAAAGAGAACTAGCTGCTCTTCCAGAGGACCCAGGTTCAATTCCCAGCACCCACATGACAGCTCATAACTGTCTGTAACTCCAGTTCCAGGGGACCTGACACCCTCACAGAGACATACATACAGACAAAACACCAATGCACATAAAAATAAATAAATCTTAATCTTAAAAAAAAGAGAGAGATGCCCCATCTACTCAGTCTTTTCTGGTGCTAATGTATTCTTTTGTGTGTTGGACTATTTCTTAGAAGCAGCCCATACACGTGAATCTTAGACACAGTAATCTCAGCCTTCAGAGGTGGCTGGAGTATGAGAAGCCCTATGTCCACCACTCTTTGGCTTAACAGTTTTGAAAGATCCACAGCACAAAGTAGGAATATGAGAACAGACTCAGGAAACTCAATGTTTTGTCGACAATGTCTTTTCCAGGACTCAGCAGCTTTGGACCTTCGAGGGATGGGACAGGTGCTTCCCCCTCACCTGATGGAAGAGCGGCTAATCCGACAGCAGCAAGAAATGGAAGAGGACCAGCGCTGGCTAGAGAAGGAAGAGCGATTTCTGGTAACCACGCTGCAGAGCACTCAGCCCCATCCAGGTCTACCTCACACGCTACTGCAGAACTCTATTTCTAAAGCAAAAGGCTTACTTCACATTTAGTCCCAAACCCTTGCCGTCATGAGCTGTTTGTTATCNTTGATGATATTTTAGGAATCCATTTCCAAAATTTTGTAGTGTATTATGGCTCAGAGATTTCTCTGGATTTTTTTCCGTTACCACATTGTTTACAAGAAAAGACTTCAGTGTTAGTGAGAAAGTAAAACTTTGATCTCAGCCCTGTAGATGTGTGCTAACATAGCTGCAAGTCCTGTCTGCCTTCTGCCCCTGCTGCAGCATGTCTGACGGATGTATCTGGACCTTGGTGAGAATGGTCTTTCAGGCAGCTCTTGCTGACAGCCCCATTCAGAAGTCCCTTAGGGACAGGAATTCTCTGTCTGATCCTTCTGGATTGCTGTGACCTTGCCTTGGCACTGGGGTTTGTGAGACTTCTTCTTCTTCCTCCTCCAGCCCTAGGGGAAAAAACGTAGCTAGAAAGAACCAGGGTTCCT
Source organism: Neotoma lepida (assembly GCA_001675575.1). Taxonomy (NCBI): domain Eukaryota; kingdom Metazoa; phylum Chordata; class Mammalia; order Rodentia; family Cricetidae; genus Neotoma; species Neotoma lepida. Next base: position 524,181 of record LZPO01017284.1, on the reverse strand, counting down.
GCTGCTTCCACAAAGTCTGTCTTAGTAGTTTTACCTGGCTTCTCATGCTTTGGCTGAGTCATTATTCACCAATGTCACCTGCATTGATTAAATTTTGTCAATTTGACACAGGTTAGAGTTATTTGGGAAGAGGGACTCTCAGTTGAGAAAATTTCTCCATGAATTTTGTCTGTAGACAATTCTGTAGTGCATTTCTTACTAATGATTGATGTGAGTGGGCCCAGCTCATGGGGGCAGTGCCACCCCTCAGCAGGTGGTCTTGAATGGTGTAAGAAAGCAGGCTGAGCAGTCTGTAGAGAACAAGTAGCACTCCTCCATGGCCTCTGCCTCAGGTCCTGCCTCCAGATGGAGCCTGACCTGAGAGTTATAAGCTGAAATAAACCCTTTCCTCCCCACATTGCTTTTGGTCATGGTGTTTTATCTTAAATAGAAACCTAAGATACTACCTTAGTGTTGCACTTTACGCTAAGAGACAAGGTACAGAGAGGGCAGGAGCCAATTCTTGTCCTAAATTCCTTGAAGTCTATAGCAGGAAGCATTTAAATCTTCCGGTGTTGGTATTGTAAGGCAGTGGTTTCAAGCTATACTCTGCAGACTTCATCAAGGTGTGATTCTAACTTCATTCATTGGATATAGCTTTCTTTTTTTTTAGAGGGGGTGTGTCTGCACTGTCTTGACTATTGAATCCAGAGTCCCATGCATGCTAGCTAATTGCTCTAACACTGATCTACACAGGTTAAAGCACACTCCACTAGCTTGAATGCAAAGGCTGCTCTATTTAAAGTTAAAACAATGAAAGCTTTTACACTTAAGCTGGTAGAGTGTGCTTTGGCCTGTTCAGACAGCTAGTGCATTGAGTGTACTCCTGGGGAAGTCCTAGAGCCAACTCAGGGAACAGCCAGCAGTTACACACATGAGAGCCAGATCACACTGGGAAGGCTCTATTTTTCAGTGTTTGTTTTTATTTTTTTATTACATTTTTTAGGGGGTCAGAGGGCAGCTTGAGTGTGCTCTGGCATGTCTGTGGAGGTCAGAGTACAACTTGGAGTCATGCAACCAGGGGATGGCCTCAGGTTATCAGGCTTGAAGGCAGGTACCTTTACTCGATGAGACATCTTGCTAGCCCTCAGTGTCTTATTTCTTTCAACCTCAGTTATAACACATACTTAACATTTCAAATGTTTGCCCCTTCAGGACAGTACATCGTCTCTTAACATGTGTTCTTAGCAGAGTTAACAGTGAGTAATAGGGCAGTGAACAATAACAATATTGCTTATATTCATATGGCATTTTCTATACAGTGTTCCTGTATAAGTCATTCGATTTTCACAGCCACCAATTAAGACATGTTCTTAATCTTGTCCAACCCCTTAGGTGCCATGTGTGTCTCAGAATTCACTGGTTTTTTTTCAGCAACTTAGATAATTTATTTCTATTTGGTCAGGTCTTACTACTAAATCAAATACCTTTAAACTGAAAAAAATANAGTCCTATATTTACAGGATCTTCAATTAATTAAGACAGATCTGGATTTTAAGTCATGCCACAAAATAATAATAATAGTAGTTGTGGTTTAATTCTCCTAATTTGGGAATGAATCTAAGAATACACCATTTGTTCCCTGGCTTATGTCTTAAGCTTTTTTTTTTGTCCAGAAAGCCTCTCCACCATGTACACACACACAGCATTTATTACATTTTAAAAAGAAATTTTATTTGAATTTTATTTATTTATAGGTTTCAGTGCAGGTTTGGTGTATGTGGCTCTACTGAGCAGAGGTTTGCTGCTGGTCACTGTGGAATGCTGTCACCAGGTTTATCTGCCAACTGAGGTCAGAAGAAAAGAGGAGCCCTGGGCCTCCTGTGGTGCTGAGGAGACAGCAGAGTCCAGATGATGTGTGAGCCAAGGCTTAAAAGAGAGACTGGAATTTGCAGAGCAAACAGGCACAGGAAACACATTCCAGGCAGTGGGAAGAGCGTGGGTACTGACGTGGGGTCATGGGACTGGCTTGGCCAGATGTGACCCTAGCTGATCTCCTGAGGGAGTTGGGGAATTCTCATCAGAAGGCTCAGGGTGCCTGCATTCTGCAGGCCTGTTTTTCTTTGAGATTGTGTACATGCACTGCACCTCTCATTCTGAAGCTCATGGTGAGTTCTGGTAAAGGCCTAACTCTGCATGGTGTCTCCAGCTTCTGAGTAGCTCAAGTATATATGTGTGGCCCATCTACAGAGCTGAGTGACACATCCCCAAACCCCTGACTATAATGTCCACCTTGATGAGTCTCCCTCCATGTGCAGCAGCAAGGCCTGCTGGAGCGTCTTCACAATTCAATTCTAATTTATCCAGTATAGGTTCTGTAATCTCTGAGGAGGTACCTGCCTTTGCTGCCTGAATAAAGTGCTGTCTCTCTGTGAAGAGCCTCACCTGTCTCAGCTCCTCCTTGGCACTGAACTGCCCGGTTGTGCATTTCTTTGTGATGCACTCTGTTGTTGCTTAGGACTTCAGCTGCTGCTGCTGCTGTTACAGGATCTCACTAAATTGTCCAAGATAGCCTTGAATTTACTCATTGTGTGGCTTAGAATGTCCCAAGACTGCAACCCTCCTCCCTCAGAGTAACTGAGATCACAAGCCTAAGCCAACATACCCCCAGCTTGCCCTCTGTCTTCTAACAGTCACCCTGTGAAGGCTTTCTTTGACCATCCACTTAGATTTTCTAGGTGCACAACTGAGTTGCTTTTTCAATTTTTTTTTTTTTAATTAGGTTGGGGATGTATCTCAATGGTAAGATGCTTGACTAGTATGTGTAAGGTGCTGAGTTCAGGCCTTGGTATAGGGAAGAAAAAAAGTCACATACCTATAATCCTAGTACACAGCTGGCTGAGGCAGTGTTGCTGTGAGNTCCTGGCCAACCAGGGCTCTAGTCTGGGACCCAGTGTCAAACTTCCTTGAGTTCTCTTTCTTCATTTTCAATTCTTTTTACAATAGTTTTCTCCTGAAGAATTGCCTGCTTGTGCCTTGTATTCTTTATCTGCTTTCATTTAAAGATATCTGTTCTCTATGAAGCATGACTGTATGTGTTAAACATTCTCATCCCAAGAGGAAGCTTTAGACAGGCCTTCCAAATTCAGTGGAAGTGGCTTGTAGGCTTGGGTGCATGTTTGCAGCTGCTGAGCTGGCTTTGATTGATGCTCATCAGCTGAGTGATTATGTCCTGGTNGGGGTGTTTTCAAAGCGTCCTCCCCTTCTTTCCCCCCTTCCCCTCTCATCCCCATCTCCCCGCCCCGCCCGGCTTTTTATCAGAACATCAAAGTCACCAGATCCTGAACTAACTCTGTTAGCTTTCTCTTTGGTTTTCATATCATTTCCCTTATACACTCACCCTGAAAAGCTGAGGTGTTGTGCCTTCTTTGCCTTCTTCTATACTCACTGTCACCAGATCCTCTTAGTTTAGTTTTGAGTCCTGCCACCCTCACACCTTCCCTAGCCATATCAGGTGCCTCACAGGCCCATCCAGTCTCTCAGCATGTGCTGATGAGCAGCTTTGTGCACAACAGTAAGACAGATGNAGTGCCCATTGCCTACGGTGAGGAAAAACTAATGAAGCAGTGGACAGAGAAGGAGAGAGTTTAAGTGCTTTGAAAAGAATATGGAGAGGAGTGCCTTTCAGTCCCAGAGAGGGAACAGATGCAGAGGCCAGGGTAAACCTGCAGTGTGGGGCACAGAATGGACACTGTCTTATCCTAATCTAGTTTAAAAAAACATAAAACATCCAAGTATCTCCTGCCACTTGCATCTTCAGGATGCTGGCTGCAATTGCATCCATTTCTATGTAGAGCCCTTGAAGGAGGAAGGGCAGAGCATACCGGGTAGCAGGAGGAGGCAGGCAAGCCTAAGGGCTTCCCTCTTGACTCCAAGCAGGTGGTGGAGAGACGCTGTTAGATGAGTTACAAGTCAGCTCTGCTGGCCATTTAAATTGTGATGAAATGGTCTCTGAAATGCTGTCACTCTTGCTACATGTTTTCCCTGCTAAACTGAGGGCTCCTGGGGACAATCAGTGTCCCTCCCATCACCATTCAGGCCCTGTGCTTAGTATAGAAGGTGCCAAGCACTGGAGTCAGTAAGCAGTGCTTACCTCATGCCTTTTCTTGTGCGTCTGCATCTGACTTTGCAGATTGTTTTTACTNTCCANGTGTCTGGGCAAAGATAGAGTATCTCTGGATGGCCACCACTGAGATTTGGGTCCATGTAGCTGCCCTTGAGCAGACGTGCATCTGAGAGTGGAATGAGGGTTGAGTGTGGTGATGTATGAATAGGAAAGAACAGAGTCTGTCTGTCTGCAGAGGACACCCTCCCACCTGCCTTCATCTACATGTATCTGTGGATTCCTGCACCACAGAGCCATGTACCTTCTTGGAGCACATTGCACCTGTGTCCAATCCCTGAACATCTGCACCTGAACAGAGGCACTAGTGAGAGTTTACAGCCACTTTAAAGAGACCATGCTAAAAGACAGTACAGGAGCTGCCCTCTGTTGGATCCTCAAGTTTTCAGCAGTCTAAATGGAGTGTTTCTCTCAGAGTGCTGTGTCTGCAGGAAATGAGGGTCTTATCAGGTGTGTAGACCATTATAGATCAATATTCTCTTCAAATAAACATTGATTAATAGAAAAATATTTCTAAAGAAATATAATATGCAAGCCAAACTTCCTTATTTCTTTTAAATGTTGTCATGTGTGTGCATGTGTGTGCGTGCAAATGCAGGCATGTTTGTGCGTGCTGTGTATAATGTGTATGTAGATAACTTTGAGAAGTTGGTTCTCTCCTTCCACCATGGAATGCAAGGACCAAACTCAGGTTCACGTTTGTCACAGCAAGCACTTTCACTTCCTGAACCATCTCACTGGCTCAGGCTGCCTTATAAATAGGCTGGCATCCTAAAAAAAATTCCTGGCTGTGGAAGCTTTAGAAGACATCCATCATGTCCATTGTGGTGAACTGGGCAGCATTTGTGGGTTGCACTCCCCACTGTAAGCAGATAGACTCTTGTTACTTGAAAGTTGATTGGTTCTGTCCATAATACTATCCAATTTTTTTTCCACTAGGTCACAATAACTATTGCTTGNAAGACTTAGGTTTCCAGAACTCATGCTAGGTTTTGAGGTTGCCACTGTTAGCTGCTACTGTCATCCACTGAGTCATTTATCCTGTGTTTGGGTGGGTCAGAGGTCTCTCCTCAGATCATAGTCCTGCACAGAATAATTTGCACAGAATAGTTTTGGTGACCACAGCTCCTGCCTGAGGTCACATGCCCTCTTGACAGCAAATGTTCTCCCATTTTACTGTGCCCCTTCTCCTGTCCCCAGCTCAAGATTGTGACCTTTCTTAGATGGTCTGTGCATGTGAATCACTGCTGTAAAGCTCTTGCGAATAAACTCCTTTTCCAGAATGCTGGCAGCCAGAGCAGAGCTACGGTCTGATGAGAAATCTTGTTTTCCTTCTGAGCACTGCTTAAAATAGTGACTTGGCTTCTTATTACTGTGCATAGTACTGTACTAAAAAAGGGACTTTTTATAAAGTTTAAAATGTGGAAGTCCTGTCTACATAAAGCCTATTCTGTGTTCCTCTCACACAGTGGACCCAGTCAGTCCTGATGAAAGAAAACCAAAGAGGGAGCTAGAGCATATTAACAAAGGACTGCCTGCCAGAGAACAGCCTGCTCTGACAGCCATTGGCCTCCCTGCAGGCTTCCTGGGTAAAGGGCCTCTGTGTTGAAAGCCTTGGGCATTTTCTAGCAACACAAGTGTAGAGCCAGGAGCTGACCTGTTGGTTACTGTGTCCCTAGAACCTGATTCACTGCCACACAGGTGGAAGCGGCAAACAAAAACAGTACAAGACCTCAAACTGCCCAGAAGATCCCCTTCCAGCCATCAGAGGGCCACTCTGACCAGGCTTATGGTTCTGGAAGAAGAAATGCAGAGTCTTATCCCAAAAATTAAAAAGAAGGGGCACACAAATGGCTCAGTGGATAAAGGCACTTGATACCAAGCCTGAAAACCTAAATTTGATCCCTGGGACCCAAATGGTTGAAGGAGAGAATCGGCTCCTCAGGTTGTCCTCTGACCTCCACTTATGCCCATGTTCACATACACACTAAATATATAAAATTAAAGATATTTACTGTTTAAGGAAGAGAGAAATCATCCAAGGTGCACCTGAAGATTGACACTGTGGCTTAGGCATAAGCTCACTGGTAGAGTGCATGTCTGACATGTCCAATGACCTCAGTTACATTCCCAACACCAAAAAGGAAAAGGAATTATGGGCTTGTTGTCATGGATTCAAGAAATAGTTAACACTTGGGAACACAAGCAGCACAATGACGCAGTGTTTCTCCTAGAGATGGTGCTGGGCAGAGGCAAAAAGACTAGCTAGAAACTGGTACCGTAGTGGGGTTGGGGCTGCAGTATTTGAGAGTTGGGTATAAAGCGATAGACTTAGTCCATACATACACATACCAAGTGAAATTATCTTGGCCTTTGTTTTAATCTCTAGAAACCTGATGTGAGGCTCTCTCGAGGCAGCATCGACAGGGAGGACGGAAGTTTTCAGGGTCTGGTAAGCACCCACCTATACTCTCCCCAGAGCTTGGTCTCAAATTCTGCTGTGCTGGAGCCTTACAGAGTGTATTGTAAGACATCCAGGCGTATTGACATTCGTGATATGGGATAGGATGGCCCTTCTGTAAATAATGTGAATGTTATCTAAGACCGTCACTATGCCATGTACCAGATTCTTTGATTACCGCCCCATTACTGATACGGACTTTTAGTAGTACGCTGAACTCTGTGTGCTGTAAGGATTAGAGTAACAGCTACACAGTTGTGATTTGCTGACTTTTTATACTCTTCAGTTTTCTGGTTTGGTTGGGGTTTCTAAAGCAGGGTCTCATGTAGCCAAGACAGGCCTCAAACTTGCCAAGTAGTTGAGGTTGGCCTTAAACTTCCTTCTGCCTCCATTTCCGGGGATGACAGGTGTGCCACATCGTCCTGGACATGACTACAAATTTTTCCAAAGTCATATAAAACTTGTTCGAGCAAGATATCTTATTTTCTGGGTGTTAGGACAGAAACACCTGTATTCTCTTTAAACAGTAGCCCTTAAGACAGAATCCATACAACTGCCTGCCAGTTCTGTTCTACACAGGTGTACCTTGTTAGATGATTCCATAGTGCTCCTAGTTTCATTGAACTCCCAACCCAGAGACTTTCATATACTGTGTGTGAATTACTGCTGGGCCTATGAGTACAGCACATCCCACAAACACTGTCATTAAAGGTCTGTCCACATTGGTCTTGTTTTGGGGGCTCCTCTCATACAAGACACCTGGATGTTCCCCAGGCACTTCCTGTTTCCAAAGTATTGCGTGTCCTCACCTCAGGGCTCAGCTCAGAATTCATGGTTGTGATCCATGTGTCCACTGTCTTTTCACTTTGCTTCAGCCACATAAGGCAAGAATCTGTTTTGTACCCACAACAGTGCCAAGAGCAGAGCATGGGCTCAGTAACTTCTCTTAACATTCAGTAAGTGGATGGCATATGAAATAATAAGTACTGTGCAAAAGCAAGTGGCTAGAAAATCATTCTTCATACCCTCTGCACTGAGGAGTTTGCAAGTGGGAGTAGCAGGGGGCAATCTGGGACCCAGCTTAGTGATAGAATATGCCCTTTTAATGCAAGAGGTGTCCTAGGTTGGTCCCCCCAGAACCACCAAAAATAAAAGGGTTTCTCCAGGTGTGGTGACACATACCTGTAGTCTGAGTCTTAAGATGCTGAGCAGAGGGCTGGAGAGATGGCTCAATGGTTAAGAGTGTTTGCTGTTTTGTTGTAAGGACTCAAGTTCAGATCCCAGCACTCATGTCAGGCAGCTCACAAATGCCCGTTAACTCCAGTTCCAAAGGATCTCTTCTGGTATCTTCAGGTGCCTGTCACACATGTGTGTATACACTTACGTACACAGATACACACACACCAAAATTTAAAAATCTTTTAAAAAAATGATACTGAGGCAGGAGGGAGGNTCAATTAAGCTCAGGAAATCCTGCCCCGACTAGGCAACATAGTAGAATATATCTTAAAAGCCAACCATATTGGTTAACTTTTTTGTTATGATAAAATACCATGACCAAGGCAATTTATAGAAGAAAAGTTTATTTAGGGTTTATGGTTCCAGGGGGTTAGAGTCCATAATGGTAGGGACAACATGGCAGCAGGCAGCTAAAACAGCAACATCAAGCAGAGAAAGCAAATTAGAAATGGTGTGATTTCTGTAAATTCTCAGAGCCTGTCTCCAGTGACACACTTTTTTTATAAATGAGTTATTTTTTTCCCAGCCCTATCACAGTTTCCCTTCCCTCTTTCCTCTCCTCCCAGTCCCTCTCCCCAACCTCCCCATCCCTCATCCACTCCCTCTCCCTTCCCTTCAAAAAAGTGCAGGCCTTACATGGATATCAGCCAGCCATGGCATACCAAGTTGCAGTGAGACTGGGCACCTCCTCTTCTATTAAGGCTGGATGAGGCAACCCAGCAGGAGGAAAGGGTCTCAGAGTCAGAGACAGCCCACCTGCCCCAGGAGTTCCCACAAAAGGACCAAGCCACACAACTG
>LZPO01017284.1:480465-493031 GCA_001675575.1 Neotoma lepida | reverse complement strand
CTTTCTTTCTTTCTTTCTTTCTTTCTTTCTTTCTTTCTTTCTTTCTTTCTTTCTTTCTTTCTTTCTTTCTTTCTTTCTTTTTGAGATAAACTCTTGCTGTGTAGCACAGGCTGCCCTCATACTTACGGTAATCCTCCTCCTTTAGCCTCCCAAGTGGTGAGCCTTACAGGTATGAGCCACCACCCCTGGCTTCAGAATATTATTTTTTCAATATAACAAAGTATAATACGATAAAGTGAAAACTATCACATCTGAGTTGTACAATACCAACTAACAGAAGGAAAAGAGTCCAAGAGAAGGCACAAGAATCAGAGCCACTGGTTCAAGCACTCAGGAATCCCATGAAAACACTAATCTGGAAGACAATATATTCAGAAGCCCTGTGTTTTCTGCTTCAGTCTCTGTGAGTTCATATGAGCTTTGCTCATGTTGATAAAGCCTTGTTTTCTTAGTATCTTCCACTCTCTCTGTCTCTTATACTCTCTGCTTCCTCTTCATGGGGTTCCCTGAGCCCTGAAGGGACAGATTTGATAGAAACATCCCATTTAATCTCACTCTCCATAATGTCTGTCTGTGGGTCTCTGTATTTGTCCCCATCCTCAGGAGAAAGCTTCTCTGATGATGGCTGAGCAAGGAATTCACTGGTGTATGAGTATAGCAGAATGTTAACACAAGTTCTTGGGCACCCAAGCAGTGTTGGGTATGGGTTCCATCTTGTAGAGTGGGCCTTAAGTCAAATCAGATATTGGTTGGTCACTCTCTCAAGCATTGTGCCACCATTNCTCCAGCATATCTTGCAGGCAGAACACCATTGTTGATCATAGGGTTGTGGCTGGGTTGGGCTTTACAATTCTCCTTGGGTAGCATGCAGAGTACCTTCCTGTACCAGAGATGCTAGAATATAGGGGTAAAGGTAGGTAGGCACCAGCTCGACTTCTCCCATGTTCAATGAGTTGTGTAGGTTTATCTTCAGCAATGGGGTCTTGCTGTCAGTTTGCAGAAAGCAACCTATTGGCAACATCCTGGTAANAAGAGATGGCCAGTTGGGGCTCTATCTCCCCCATTATTTGGTGANTTCATTTAAATCATCTTCATATATGTATGTATTTTAGGAAGTTTCTACTGTATTAGGTTTCCATACTACCCCTCAGATGGTCCTTAATTTTAGCTGTCTCTCCCTGTATTCCTTCCCTCATTCCCCTCTCCTCTCCTCTACCTGCTTGATCCTTCCATCCATCCATAACTTTCTGTTGTATTTCCCTTTTCTAATGAGATCTGTCTGTACCCCCTAGTCCCTTACTCTATACCTAACCTCTCTGGTTCTACAGATTGTAGCTTGATTATCATTGTTGTAANAGCTAATATCCACATATAAGTGAATACATACCATACTTGTCTCTCTGGGTCTGGGATGATTGTTTTCTAGTTCCATCCATTTACCAGAAAATTTCATTATAAGTAGAGCAGTAATGAACATGGTTGAGCAAGTATCTNTGTGGTAGGATGAAGCATCCCTTGGATATATACCCGAGTGGTATAGCTGAATCTTGTTTTTATAATTTATTTAACTTTATGTTCATTGGTGTGAAGGTGTCAGATCCCCTGGAACTAGAGTTACAGACAGTTATGAGCTGCCATGTCGGTGCTGGGAATTGAACCCAGGTCCTCTGGAAGAGCAGCCAGTGCTCTCAACTATTAAACCATCTCTCCAACCCTGATATAGCCGAATCTTAAGGTCATATGAGTTTGCACTCCCACCAGCAATGGATAAGTGTTTCCAGCATGANATGTCACTTGTTCATTTATTTATTTGTTTGTTTGTTTATTTATTTCAAGACAGAGTTTCTCTGTGTAGCCCTGGCTGTCCTCCACATGAGCTGTCACTNGTTTGTTTGTTGTCTGTTTGNTTTAGTTTTTGGAGACAGGGTTTCTCTGTGTAGCCTAGGCTGTTCTGGAACCCACTCTGCAAAGCAGACTGACCTCTAACTCAGATATCCACCTACCTGCCTCTGCCTCCTGGGTTCTGGGATTGAAGGTGTGAGCCACCACCGTCAGGCTTGTCACTTATTTCATTCATCTTAGCCATTCTGACAGGTGTAAGATGAAATCTCAAAGTAGTTTTGATTTGCATTACCCTGATGGCTAAGGATGTTGAACATTTATTGAAGTGTTTCTCAATCATTTGAGTTTCCTCTTTTGAGAATTCTCTGTTTAACCAAGTGGCTGTGTAGCTGGAGCTACACAGAGAAATCATATCGCAAAAAACCAAGGGAGAGAGAATTCTGTGTTTAGATCTGTACCCTTTTTATTTGTTATTTTTTGTTTGTTTGTTTGTTTTGTTTTGTTTTGTTTTGTTTTGAGATAGGGTTTCTCTGTATAGCCCTGGCTGTCCCAGAACTCACTCTGTAGACCAGGCTGACCTCGAACTCAGAAGAGAGCCACCTGCCTCTGCCTCCTGAGTGCTGGGATTAAAGGCCTACACNACCACTGCCCAACCCACTGTTCATTTCTAATTTTGTTAATTTGGATATTCTCTTTTCACCTTTTAGTTAATTTGGATAAGGGTTTGCCTTGCTTCTTAGGTCCACTTGCTTGGAGTTCCCTTTTCACTGAAGTGATGTTTATCCTTGATGTTAAGGTGTGTTTGTTGGATGAGCAGAAAAATGGATTCTATTTTCACATCCATTCTGTTAGTCTGTGTCTTTTTATTGGGAAATTGAGACCATTGATGTTGAGAGATATCAATGACCAGTGTTGTGGATTCCTGTTANAGGAGCCTTGTATCACACATTTATTTCCCAACAAATGTTTTCTGGAACATTTTCCCTTATGACGTAAGCAGAAAGGGGAGGGGTGTGCTTTTTACGGTGGAGTGTGTGTGTGTGTGTGTGTGTGTGTGTGTGTGTGTGTGTGTGTGTGCGCGCGCGCGCGCTCTTCCCCTCTTTTGATTTGCTGGTCTGGGATTATTTATTCCCTGTATTTTCTTGAGTGTTGTTAACTTCTTTAGATTGGACTTTTCCTTCTAGCGCCTTCTGTAGAGCTGGATTTGTAAATAGATATTGCTTAAATTTGGTTTTATTATGGAATGTCTTATTTTCTCCATCTATTATGATTGAAAATTTTGCTGAGTTAGTCGTCTGGGCTGGCATCTGTGATCTCTTAGAATCTATAGCACATTTTTCAAGGCCCTTCTGGCCTTTAGGATCTCCATTGAGAAGTCAGGTACAATTCTAATAGGTCTGCCTTTACATATTANTTGGTCATTTTCCCTTGCAGCTTTTAATATTTTTTTCTTTGTTCTGTATGTTTAATGTTTTGATTATCATGTGCTACCTTAGTCAGTGTTCTATTGCTGTGAAGAGACACCATGACAACGGGAACTATTTTAAAAGAAAGCATTTAATTGGGGCTTGCTTACACTTCAGAGGTTTAGTCCGTTATCCTCATGATGGGGAGCATGGCAGCACACAGGCAGACATCGTTACTGAGAGTTCTACATCTAGATCTGGATCTGCAGGTAGCAGGAAGAGAGGGACCTGTGGACCTTGCTTGGGCCCTTGAAACCTCATAGCCAGCCCGAACTGACACTCTTTCTCCAACAAGGCCACATCTCCTAATCCTTTCAAATAGTGCCTCTCTCCCTGGTGATCAAGCATTCAAATCTCTGAGCATATGGGGGCCATTCTTATTCAAACCACCACGTGTGCTAAGGGCACTTTCTTTTCTGGTCCAGTCTATTTGTTGTTCTGTATCTTTCTTGTACCTTGATAGGCATCTCCTTCTTTAGGTTACGGAAATTTCTTCTATGATTTTGTTGAAAATATTTTCTGTGCCTTTGACCAGGGTTTCTTCTCCTTCTTCCATTTCTATTATTCTTAGGTTTGATCTTTTCATAGTGTCCCAGATTTCCTGGATGTTTTGTGCCAGGAGATTTTTTTTTTTAGACTTAACATTCCCTTTGACCAAGGTATCCACTTCTATTGTGTCTTCAGTGCCTGAGAGTCTCTCTTCCATCTCTTGTATTCTGTTGTCGAAGTTTGCCTGAGTTTCTTGTTTGAGTTCCTAAATTTTTCATTTCCAGATTTCCCTCAGTTTGTGTTTTCTTTATTGAGTCTATTTCCACTTTCAGGTCTTGAATTGTTTTATTAATATTCTTCCATTGTTTGTGTTTTGATAGATTTAAGGGATTTATTCACTTCCTCTTTAGGACCTCTGCCATATCCATAAAGGCTATTTTAAGGTCATTGTCTTGTGCTTCAGCTATGCTGATATACTCAGGGCCTGCTGTAGTAGAGTTGCTGGGCTCTAGTAGAGACCTATTGTCCTGGTTGGTATTGTTTTTATGCTGTCATATAGGCATCTGGTTTTAGGAAGATTATAATTCTAGGTGCTGATACCTGGTCTTGTCTTTGTTGGGTGGGTGTTTTGTTCCTTGGTTTCTGTTGCCCTCTCTGGTTCTTAGGAGAGAGTGGTAGCTGTGTGTTGCCTGGTAGGGAATTCTTCAGGAAGCCTGTTAGGTGTGGCCAACTGGGGGGTTCCAGGTAAAATGTTTTTCTGAGTATTGGGAGCTGACACTTAGGAATGGGGATGGGTTGGGGCAGGGGCCTGCGGAGGTCCACAGGAGAGAGGAAAGCAGGGTGTTAACCAGGATTTGCTTATTTCCCTGGGGATGGGGGCAGAGTGAGGAGAGGCCACAGCAGAAGGGCTGCTTTAGAGCTGGGGATGAGAGTAGGAGATTGGACTTGGAGGGATGGAGGGAGAGGTGAAGATCTGCAGTTAGCCTATTTGCTTCTCTGGTCAGAGTGGCCTGCTGGTTCCCAGAGAGTGCCTGCTGCATTTAGGGGCTGGGATAAAGCAATGATTACAGGAAGAGAGGTTAGGAGGGGAATATCCTTGTGACTGACAGGACATGGGGGCGGGGTAATGGTGGCCTTAGCAGCAGTTGTGCTGCAGAGCTGGGGATGAGACTGAGGGATTGAATTTGGAAGACCTGAGGGAGAGGTGAAGATCTGCAGTTAGCTTACCAGGGAGTTGCTTCAGTGCATTTTTTCTTAAGATTTATTTATTTATTTATTATGCACATATATATTATGTATATAGTATTATGTATATATGTATTATTTATTATGTATACAGTGTTCTGTCTGCATGTGTCCCTGCACACCAGAAGAGGGCACCAGATCTCATTACAGATGGCTGTGAACTGAACTCAGGACCTCTGGAGGAAGAACAGCCAGTGCTCTTAACCTCTGAGCCATCTCTTACCTGAGAAGTGTTTGCCACCATGCCCTGCTCTGTAGATGGCCTTAATCACAGAGTCCTTGAACTTGCTTTGTTTTTTAGAGTCAGGGTCTTACTGTGGGGCCCAGGCTGATTTTGAAGTTTCCTTTCTTTCTTTTTTTGTTTGTTGTGTTTTGGCTTTTTGAGACAGGGTTTCTNTGTATAGCCCTGGCTGTTCTGGAACTGCCTCTGTGAACCAGGCTGGCCTTGAATCAGAGATCTGCCTGCCTCTGCCTCCTGAGTGCTAGGATTAAAGGTGTGCACCAGCACTGCCTGGCAAAGTTTCCTTTTCTGAGACAAGGTCTTGCTGTGTATCCCAGACTTCCTAATACTCACTATGTAGCCTGCTTCAGCTTCCCAAGTGCTGGACCACAGGCATGTGCTATCACTACTCCTGGTTTATGACACTGTATTTGTGTAGGCTGTTGGCCTGTGGTATCTGTCCTGTGTGGGTTTACCTGGTGCATTCTCACATTGGCTCAGGGGAACCTCACATAGTCATCACCCAGAGGATTGCACAACCAGAGATGGTACCTTGCTGGGCTCTCTATCCAGGGTCACTGACCTTTGGGGGACTGCTTGTTCCTGCTATAAATTATTGCACAGGGGGACCCCTGAGGGTATCCTGTGAGTGCAGGGAAACATGCTAGGCAGAAGCATGCCATGTGGGCATGGCAGCAGTGGTGGTGGCCAGTAATTCCCAACCTGGATGCTGCATCCACGTGGAGAGTTTATTACAATANAGAGATGGAGGAAAGAGATGATAGAAAAGAGAGAGACAGGGAGAAAGAGAGAGAGAGGTCAAGGATGTGCACCTCATGGGAGGAAAGGCAGAAGAGAGAGAGAAGGGGAGGAGTTTTTCCTTAAAATGAGGCTTCTATGTCAGAATGCAGGGTGGCACCAAAGGGTGAGATTTCAAGGGGCGGGTCAGAATATTCACATTCCTCCATTTTGATTATTATAGAAAGAGGTGAGTTATGAGAGCCAGTGGGGGAACAGGGTGCTGGATTCTTGGGGCAGGTCAGAATATTAACAGTCCCCATCTCCTTTCTTGGACTTTGGTGACTATAGAGTACACCAGAAACATCAACATGGCCCCATCCAGCCCTTCTGGATGATTTATGTCACCTGCTAGAAGGACAACACCCAGAGTCACCAAGGCCTGCATTTGTGGAAGCTCCTCACCCGCATTTTTGTGTCTGGAGGTTGATTGCCCGTTGCCTAGTGAGCATCCGTTCCTATAGCAACATAGAGATGTTGGGCTTGGACTAAGATGAGGTAGATGGCTGGATGCAAGCGCATCTCCATCTGCTGTGCTGTGGAGCATGGGAACCAGGTGCTTCTGGGTCACCCTGTCTCCAGGGGCCTGTTATTCAAAAAGAACAGCATGATGGGAGGCACCTCGAAGCAGCCAACGATAGCTGAGAGCAGCAGACGTACGTGCCTAGGGAAGACATGACTCCTGCCTCATGCCTCCATTTCACCAAGCCCACACCTGAATAGATTCCAGTGTTCACAGAACACTTCACAGAAGGCCCAGGGGGTCTCAGTTCCTCACAGGCAAGGGGCCATTGCTTGCAGGCTTCAGGGTACCAGTGAGGCCTGGCACAAAGGACTATGAGATCTGAGCCATTGGGTGTTAGGAATGTACCTGCGAGAAGAGAGAGTCTATGTCTATGTGGTATGGAGAGCCAGAGGCCTCCTCCTCATACTCAAGTGCGTAGCGCTTCTGAGGCTTCAGAACACACCAGCTGCTGCTCTGACCTGGGCTACATCTCAGCATGCATAATCACACGAGTGTCCTCGGGACTAGCTCAGCATTCATTTTAAACTAATGAGCTTACCAAGTAAAAGATGACAGTCATTTGAAACTTTTTTTTAAGGGTCTTAAAATGAAACTTTGACTGGTCTGAACTTGTGGCCATCCTCTTGTGTAGTCAGAAGTTTTCCGGTGTCCAGCCCAGTCCTGCAACCTCTCAGACCCAAGTAAACACACAGGGGCTTATATTAATTACAAACTGTATGGCCATGGCCTATGGCTCAAGCTTCTTGCTAGCTAGCCCTTATAACTAAACCCAGCCCATTTCTGTTAATCCNTATGTAGCCACATTTTCCATGGCTTTACCTGTGTGCCATTACATGCTGCTCCCTGGACGGTGGGATGGCGTCTCTCTGCCTCTGCCTTTCTTCTTTCACTACCTCTCTTGGATCTTCCCACCTGGCTCCATCCTGCCCTGCCATAGGCCAATGCAGCTTTACTTATCAACCAATGAGAGCAACACATATTCACAGCATACAGAAAGACATCCCACAGCACTCTTGCCTCTATCTCTCAAGTGCTAGGATTGTAGGCATTAGGATTTTAAGAGCATTAGGAGAAAGTGGTGCTCAAAAAAGAACAAGACATACCCAAGGTGAAGAAGGGTATGTGCTTCCCAAGGGAGAGTAGGAGGAAGTAAAATGTACCTAAGCATGGTATAAGCATCTCCTAGAGTAAGAAATGACTTGTCTCAACATCAGGCACCTAGACTATTTGGGTGGTTCACAAGTTACATCTCAAAAGTTTGCTAAGGTACTCCCTTCCCTTTTTTTTTTTTTTTCTGTTTTGGTTTTTGACACAGGGTTTCTCTGTGTAGCCCTGGCCATTTTGGAACTAGCTCTGTTGACCAGGCTGGCCTGGAATTCAGAGCTCTGCCTGCCTCTGTACCCCAAGTGCTGGGATCACAGGTGTGCACCACCACTGCCTGGTCTCCCCTCCTTTTTTTCCCCCCTTCTTTCTGTCTTTTGATGAGTGAGGTGAGTGAGTTGGCTCTATGGATGCCTGGAATTATATGATATGAATTATAGTGATATGATGNAACTATATGATGAAATCATATGAATTATAGTCTGATATGGTGAAACCAGGAGCCAGTAGGGTTGTACAAGGGACTTAGTACATGTGATTTCCCTATAAATGGGTTTTCTGGTGAAATCCCTACAAAATTGCAGGTTTGTAGCTNGGAAGGAAGAAAGGCCTTAAGCAGTTAACTGTGCTTTAATTTTGCCCAGCGAACAGGCTTCAGGCCTACCTCAGTCACATAGGTGTCTTAGATGAGAATTAGGTAGCGGGCAGGACTTCCCTGGCCATTTCTCTTGCAAACTCCTAAACTGGGTTAGGGTCAGCATGCCAGGTGGTTTCCAGCTCTTTGCTTTACCTGCCCTGGGAACCCACCAGTGAGCCAGCTGCCGGTCCATGCCCGCAGCTGTGGGAAGAAGGTTGCCTGGGGTTCTGGCCTTAGGTAGGAAGGGTCCTGAGAACTGAGTCACTCTGATATGACACCTTCCTCTTGTTGTCCTGCCATTTGGGGCCCATAGTTCCCTTGGCGCTGACATCAGAAAAATGAAGAATGAGCAAAGCACAGTCTAAAAGCCCTTCTCCCTCTGCCCAGCAGCTCACCACCAGCCCCTCCTTGGGCTCTTCAATTCAAGGGCAAAGAAAGACCTGCGTTTCTCTTTGAAATATGTACTTTCAGGACTGGGCTGTATGTAGCTGGGGCTAGAGCACTGACCTAGCTTGTCCTGGGCCCTCCCTGGCTTTAATCCCCAGCACTCCGGGAGGGGGTGGGAGGAAAATTGCCATCCAAATAGTACTTGGATGACTGTAACAGTCAGCTTTTTTCCCACCGTGACCAAATTCCTGACAGAATCCCCCCGAGGAGAGGAGAGGATTTGTTTTGTTTTGTTTTTCTTTGAGACAGGGTTTCTCTGTGTAGCTCTGGCTGTCCTGGAACTTCCTCTGAGGACCAGTCTGGCCTTGAATGCAGAGACCTGCCTGCCTCTGCCTCTCCAGTGCTGGGACTAAAGGCGAGCGCCACCATGCCCGGCTGAGGAAAGATTTCTTTGGCTCTATGGTTTTAGAGTGTTAGGTCCATGGCTGCTTGGCCCCATGGCAGTGGTGGCTGGTGTGTTAGTGTGTTAGTGAAAATTCTTCACCTTCCTGACTGACAGGAAGCAGACAGGCACCATACAGACCTCAGACTCCCACCATAGCTGCACCTCCCTGCAGTCATTCACGCCGTGAGCCCCACAGCAGATGATCCCGACACTATCACAGACCTGTAGACTGACTATGCTTCACTAATGACCTGGGCATCTTTGCAGTCAAACTAATAGTCAAGACAACAAGTCACAGTGACTGGGTCATCTGTAGGCAAATCATACATCTATTTAACAAGCTGTGTGCTGATACACATGGGATCACAGATCAACTATTTCCCTTGCACTTGGAGCTTTTCAGGAAAGTAAAGTCTGAGATTCCACACATGCATGCACTCGAAAACACACACCATATATATATGTATATGTATATATAATATATATACATATATATATATGTTTTTTCCCCCTTCAGTGCCAAGAATTAAATCTAAGGCCTTAACTCACACTAGGCAAGTGCTCTACTACTGAGATCTATCCTCAGCCCTTACATATTACTCTTTTTTTGTGACTTATATATATATATATATATGTTATGTTACATTTTTATTTTTTGTATTAGTACACACATGAGCATATACATGTGCCTGCCTTCCATGATGCATGTGGAGAAGTCAGAGGACAACTTGGAAAAAGTCAGTTCTCTCCTCCCACTATGGTTCCAGGGCTGAACTCAGGTCATCAGGTTTGGTGGTGGGAGTCTTTACCACTAAGCTGTCTGACTGGTTCTGCTTTATCTATGGAGACAAGGTCTGACAACAAAGCACTGACTGGCTTAGAATTCACTATGTAGTTGGGTAATGGTGGTGCATGCCTTTAATCCCAGCACTCGAGAGGCAGAGGCAGATGGATTTGAGTTTGGGGCCAGCCTGGTCTACAGAGCAAGTTCCAGGACAGACAGGGCTACACAGAGAAACCTTGTCTCAAAAAAAAAAAAAAAAAAAAAGAATTGACTAAGTAGTCCGGCTGGCCTGTAACTTGCAGAGATCTTCCTGTCTCTGGGTGCTAAACTGTAGGTGTGTGCCCCCATAAGATGGGTGTGAAAGCTCCCAGAGCTAACACGCTGCTCAGTCAGTGGCTCCCCGTCAAAGAACGGAGCCTGGAGGACTATGAGTAACAGGAACCTGTTACTAGATCCTGCTAGATCCCATCTGCCTTCATTCTTTACAGTGATAAGACAGTTTTATTTTTAAGTGTCAATATTTACAAATGCCAGAAGTTATCTTTTTGTGAGGATTGAAACTAATGTAATACTTTAGGTGTCGACTTAATGTGTAGCAGTTTATGAATGAACTGAGTACATTCAGACCTTGACTCAGGAAGAGCCTGGAGACTAGCCAGGGCCTCTCTTGGAAGGATTGCCCCACCGAGCCTCTCAGGACGGGCTGCGCTTTAGAGTGGGAAGCAGGGGTCAGAGCCAGCTGTGTGGTCCCTCTGCCAGTTTCCCACCTGTAGGATGAGGAGCCTTGATGAGTGCCAAGAACAGGTAGTTGAGCTCCTACCTCCCATGGCGGTGTTTGCTAATTGTGACGGAGCAAGCCCATGGCCCATGAAGTGATTCTGTCATGGGCTATCCAGTTTGCTGGTCAAGAAACAGAGCAAGGCTCCTCTCATCTTTCTTTTTAAATTGTATTTTATTTGAGTTAATCTATTCTTAGTTATGTGTATGTGTCTGTGTGGCTACATGAGTGTAGACACCTGAGACGGTCAGAAGGTGGCCTTGGATCCACTAGAGCTGGAGTTCTGAGCTGCCTGACAGGTGTGCTGGGAACTAAATCCGGGTCCTCTTAAGAGGCTCGCTCTTAACCACTGAGCCCTCTCTCCAGCCATCAACTTATTTGAAATGGGGTCTTTTATTATCTCAGACTGGCCTCAAACTTACTATACAGTTGAAGATGACTCTGAACTCCTGATCCACACGCCTCCCACCTCCGCTGTGCTCAGATTTCAATAAGGGGCCATCATGCCTGATTCTCGTGGTGTTAAGGATAAGAGTCCTCCCCANGACTTCTGTCCATGCTAGGCAAGCCCTCTCCCCACTGAGATACACCTCTGGCCCTAACCTTCTCACTATAACAACTGAAGTGTCGAAGTCCACGCTGACTACTGTAANCGAATGCTGTAGGCCATGGCTTAAAAACAACAGAAATTGGGACAGCTGGCCATTGTGATACATGTGTATAGACCCACCTACTCAGGAGGCTGAGACACCATGGTAATACAGAAAGGAGGGTGGGATGGAGGAAGGAAGGAAAATGGTAAGCAAGCAAGAGAAAGGAAAGAGAGCCAGGTGCTGTCATGAAGGCAGAGGCAAGAGAGTCAGAAGTTCAAGGCCAGCTTCAGCTATTTGGTGAATTTGAGACCAAGCTGAGCTACACCAGACCTTGTCTCAAAACTGAAAAGCAAAGGAAGGGACTCTAGTATCCAGTGATATCTTTTTCATAGTCACAGATGGCACCTTATCACTGCATCCTCATGTGGTTAAAAAGCCAAGGCAGCACTCTGGGGCTTTGTTGAGATGGGATCTATGTAGTCCAGACTGCTTCAACCCCTATGTACTGGGATTGCAGGGGTGCACTTGTGGTCCTCTCTTATAAGGGTAGCGACCCCCTTGAGGAAGGCTCCTCCCTCACTACCTCTAACTCCACCCCCTTGGGTGAGGACTTCAGCACGAGTTGGAGGGCACACAGTCAAGGAGTCTGAAGCTGTCACTTGCCCCACTAATTCACAAGGTGGGAAGCACAGGGATTGGAAATGGAACATGGGCGGGGGTGGGTCCCATAGACTGTCTACGTATGTTCCAGGTCCCTCAGCAGGAATGTCACCCCTGGCTTTTGCATTCCCAACACTGTTCTCATCCCTCAGGCACACAAAGCATACAGGATTAGAGCTCAGAATGGCATGACCACGGGGGCCAAGTCTCGAATACTGTCACCCTGGTAATAAACACAGGGCCCAAGCTTCATACAGATGCCATGACTCTTTCTGTCCCCATTAGTGTCTCTCTGTGATGGACTGGCCCTGATATGGTAATGACTATTGGTGTTAGAGCTGCTACGGAGAAGCAAAGATCCTAGAGCTTACAGGTGGGTGAGCTGTCCCTAAAATGCACGAAATTCTGTCAGTGCTAGGGCAGGACGGCCCAACTCACAGCCAAAGTGTGTGGCAAGTATCGACACCAGAGTCCATCTTGACCCCTACAGCAGCAAGACACAGAGTGACACAGTCAAATGGCTTTGGAAAAGTACGGAGCCTTGATAGGAGGAGGGCTGGCACTGTCTGGAGCTGATTTCAAGAGGAATTGCAGG
>LZPO01017284.1:450996-467133 GCA_001675575.1 Neotoma lepida | reverse complement strand
AGTATTCCTCTGTGTAGCCCTGGCTGTCCTAGAACTCATTCTGTAGACCAGGCTGGCCTCAAATTCACACAGATCCACCTGCCTCTCCCTCCCGAGTGCTGGGATTATAAAGATGTGTACCACTACTACCTGGCTTTTCATTTTCTTTGCCATTACCACATAATCTGTCTTCTGACTATCCACCACTATCCGGTCGTCTCTCTGGGGGCCTTTCTTCCTTTCAGCTGTGGTTAATATGCTCCTCTGAACATTTGTGTCTGGGTTTTTGTATGTTCACTGTGTTTTCATCAGTATCACGTATGGGAGTTGATTTACNGGAGAACTAGCTTTCTGAGGACCTGGTTTCTTCACTGCCACCAAATGTCACTGTGCAGAGNTGCCACTGTGCACCTTGCCAGGCTCACTGGCATGTCAGAGTTTTAGAAAGTGAAGTGTTTTGTTTTGTTTTGTTTTTAAGTGGGGAGGGNAGTTGAGACAGGTTCTTGTCTGAAGATGGCCTTGAACTTGAACTTGATATGTAGCAAGGCAGACTGAATCCTGATCCTCCTGATATCAGGTGTGGACCACCAGACCAGGTTTAGAAAGTCAAGTTCTTTGGTAATACTTTTCTGTCATATTTTATTAGCCATCAGACTGATGGGAAAATGTGAAGTCTACATACTTTTCCCAGTTGTACCTAAGAGATCAAAGGTCTACTTATCTCATTAGAACACATTGTAGAGTTTGCAGCCAAGACACCGAGTGAGTGAATGGTGGAACCCTAAGAGTCCAGGATCCTGATCAGTCCTGGGGTCTGGGTGTTAGCTGCCAGNCTGTGCTGCTGAAGCAATGGATGTAAACTTGGCTCCTGCCCTGCCAGCTTAAAGCCAGGGACACAAGTGGGAACCAAGGGTCACTCCCACATGCGTGGAAGACCACACGCGGCCCTCACAGAGAGGGTAAAATAGGAAACCAGGTTCAATTTTTTGCCTGAGGAGGAGACTGAGAGTCAGAGGGAGGCAGGGCAGAGCAAAGGCTGCTTTGGGTCTGGCCCACTCCATCTGGAAGGATGGGGAGCCGTGGCGAGATGTGTAGGTTCATGGGTGTGGTCACCGCAGGACTAGGAGGCTGCCCTGTGCCTAGAGTCTAGTTATGTTGTTTATAAACTTGGGAAAAATTGGTAAGGGGCTTCTAGTTGTGGGAAATAATTAAAATCTACAGAGAAGTGGAGGAGAAAATCTAAAACCTGTCCGTGCCTGATGTCCTGCTTCAGGAATGGACTAGCCCCTCGGGTCCCAGTCCTGCACCCACAAACATCCTTTGTTCTTCACTTTCCCTCCTGCTGGGGATGGAAACCAGTGCCTAGCTCATGCTAAGCACAGGCTCCTGGATCTCTAAAATGACTGCAACCTTCCAGAAGAGAGGAGTTGAGAGAACCATCTGTCAGCACCTGTGTTGTGCCCCTGTCCAATCACAGGACCAGTTATAGAAACCAGGAAGTTCATGGGTGCGTTCTGTACCTCCAGTATTTGTGTCTGTAACCCTTTCCGGTATGCTCCCCATGCTGTGGGGCTGTGGTCTTCCCATCTGTCTTGACTCTTGTGACCCTGCCTGTTACTGTCTGCCCTCCTTCTCTCTGAGCCCATTTCTTCAGTGGAGTGAGGCTAGAAGCCATAAGCAGGGTGCTGGGTGCTTATTGCTGCTGGGGTGTCCCTTGGTGGACATAGCCAGAAAACATTGTACTGATAGACTCACCCANACCTACCCTCCTATGTTAGTGGTAGAAGCCAGGAGTTCGGGACTGACTCCAGCCTTCCCCATGCTTCATTGTAGTAGCTTCATTGTAGTCAGCGGGTGAAGTGCCTGGCCCTTGTTACCCAGCATATTTGTTTAAGTTGTATGTACACAAACTCTTGTGGCCAAGTGCATCCTTTGACACCTCTTGCTCTCAGCCTGCCCTGTGTCTGGCTCTCCCCATCTCTGGCCCTGCAGTCCACTTTATTGCCTAGTCTTTCATCTTCCTCTGTCCTGTCAGGGCTAACACACACGGTCCTAGATGCTCTCATGGTTCATGGCTTGTCACCTGTACCATCTTTGGTGCCTCTTCTGTTTTCTCTTCTCCCTCCAGCTGTCACTGGACTGTGCTTTGTATACCTACCTGTGCCATAGGCCCCTGTGATCTCTCATGTCTCCCATTGTGCAAGGGCCTCTCTGCCCTGGGCTGGCAGGTAAATAGTCTGTAGTTGAGAATGACATGGCCACTGTGTTGTGGTTGAAATCTGAACAGCGAGGAGGCTGAGAGCCCTGACTTGGGCAGTCCACCCTTGGTGTTGCCCTCAGAGTATCAGCTGCTACCAAGTTTGTGCCCAAGCTGTGGTTGGCAACAGTGGCTATTGAGGCCAGGGATGGCCACCTGCCACGTGTCATTGCACNGCTTGACATATGCTCCCCTGGTCTCTGTGTGGCACTGATGAGGCCCCGGCAGCCGGCAGCATTATCTTAAGAGGTGGCACTTGGTCCCTTGGCCTCCTTGTTGGCCAAGCTGGTGTCAGCTGCAGATGAGAGCACATCATAGGGCAGAGGGAAGCTCTGTGCATCCTCTCTTNACAGTCTCCCCAGTAGTGAGACCACAGGGGTCCTTTCCTGAGAGCTGAAGAAGCATCATGGCNTCTGGTGTGCAGTCAGCACCTCTCTGGTGCCTGGTCTGCTCTGCTATGCCCCTGTCTTTTGGGATCCCTTCTTTGCAGTCTCTCACATATCAGTAGTGATGCTANGGTGACCTGTCTGGAGGGGGACTCACTGTTGCCGCCCTGGCCTCCAGCACGGTTACTACTGCAAGAAGAGCGTCAGTAACTTGGGAGGTCTATGTGCATGGAGAGAAGCAGATTGCTCCCTGAAAACACAGGGCTCTTGGGCCCAAAGACTCCACGCTGGGACACATCTGCACCTTTTAAAGTGACTGCCTTCTGGGTGGGAATTGCATCCAAGGTAAGGTAGGGAAGATGCTGTCCCAGACTTGGAGTGGGTCTGGGGAAATGGTTAGTGTCTGAGGTTCCTCCCTGCTGTGCTCAGGGCTCAGTGCTCAGCTCTCTCAGTTTCTTCCTTGTCTGTAAAGTAGGAATAGTAATCGTGCTGTTACTGTTATTATAAGGGGTTGCTGTGTGTTCATATGAAATTACTTCTGGCATCAGAATAATTAGCACAATGTATTGCACTTTGTCTGTGGCATTTAGTAATAGGTAGTTGTCAAGTCACGGACCGATTGTTCTTACCATTGTGTTCATCATGGGTCATGGTTAATAAGTGTCCCAGTGGTCATACTGTTACATGGAGCAAGTATGAATGACTTTGCAGGGTCCTGTGTGAAGGTGTGCTGTGATGCACATTCTTAATTGTAATTCCGAGCTTAGAGTGGGGAGGGATGCCGTGGCTGCTCTGAGGAGTGCCAGTGTGCTCTGGGTGCTGGAGAGGTAATGGCTGACTGGGCTGTGGGGCATAGGAGCTAAAGATGACTGTGTGAACCCTACCTTGTCCTCCCAAGAGAACCTGCTGAGCTCCTGTGTGGCAGGGCACCGACAGTCCCTAGCATTTTCCCTCATGTCCTGAAAAAGGCTCAAAATTGCAGATTAGGGATTACCAGCTGGAGAGACAGTGACTGAGTCTCCCTCCCAAAACCTCCTTTGTGAATGNGAACAGGCATCTTTTCTTCTCACACATGAGTTTGTAGGCATTTGGTCGGACGTTATAGAGTTGTTTCTAAACAAAGCCACGGGAGAGACAGCATAGGGAACTCTAATTCAATCCAGGTCTAGGACAGTGCTGGCCCCTCAGGAGCAGACATGGTTTCTCTTAGCACTGTGGAGAGCACTTGAGCTATACTGGGTCAGCCTGGCTTAAAAACTAAGGCCTCAAGCCTGGCGGCGGTGGCGCACGCCTTTAATCCCAGCACTTGGGAGGCAGAGGCAGGTGGATCTCTGTGAGTTCGAAGCCAGCCTGGGCTACCGAGTGAGTTCCAGGAAAGGCGCCAGAGCTACACAGAGAAACCCTGTCTTGAAAAAACAAAAAACAAAACAAAACAAAAAAACAAAAACAACAACAACAAAAAAAAAACCAAGGCCTCCTGCAGGGGAGAGTGCCACTGGGCTTAGGTCAGGGCCCAAAGCACTGGACCCATACTGGGAACCAGGCTGGGGCCTCCCGGGTCTCGATTAAAGAACAAATGGATGTCTGTATGTCTGTCTGTCTGTCTATCTATCTCTATCTGTCTGTCTATCTAAACAGTCTTACTGTGTAGCCCTAGCTGGCCTGGAACTCACTATATAGACCAGGCTGACCCGGAACTCACAGAGATCTGCCTGCCTCTGCCGCCCAGATGCTGGAATTAAAGGCGTGCNCCAGCATGCACTTTGCTGACTTGACTCGATGATGTTGTGTCCNTGGCCCCGTGAGTGCAGTGAGAACTGTTTTGTCTTGGTCTCAATCCCATTGGTTTGTTGCTGCNGCCAAGCTCCTCTTCACATTGTCTTGTGAAGGGTGAAAGCCCCTGGTGCTCAGTCATTTCCTGCCTTTCTGTCAGAAGAGAGGTGCTCAGGGGATTGGGCCAGGAGCCATGCTTGAAGCATGTGTCTACTGATTTGTTTGGGGGACCCCTGGCCCTGCTTCTGTGGGTCACTTTGGACCATTCCTGAGTTATACCCTTTAGATGTGGTAGGATGGTGGCCCATTGGGCTGTCTGCATCTAGTCCCGTTGTGTTCCTGGCCTTGGGGCTCCACAGAGCTAGAGCAGGGAGGGTGCCAGTGTCTCTCCAATGTTGGGACTCAGGTCTAGTCTCACACAAGCAGGGCAAGTNCTCTACTACTGAGCTTCACATCCAGCCTTTTTTGTTTTACAAAATTAAACTAAGCCTCCCCCCCACCTCGCCTCCTCCCCTCGAAAAGAAGGAAGGCAGTGGGTTACCTTGCTATGAGCTGTGGGCTGCGGCCCTCAGTTTCCTTGCCCTACTTTGCAGGTCCCGAGGCCTGGTGAGATGTGTGATAGGCCTGTCCTTTAACCTTCAAGCTTGGCTGCCAGGCGAGGAGTGCTGTTTGCCCGTTCTGAGGGCAGAGGCACCCCTGTTTGTTCAGCGGCTTTCCCTGGTGCAATTTTATGTATTTTGAAGTGAACGATGTTTACTGTCTCTTAAGCTAGGCACTCAATAAATAGCTGTTTAAACTGAAATAACCAGATAACCGTGGAGGACACAGTAATTTGCCAAACTTCAAAAACCAAGGGCAGGATATGTGTCTAGCTCCCTAGATTTGGGGTTCTGAAAATCCAGAGCTGGCACAGATGCCATGTGGGCCAAACTCCTTGCCCCCAATCCTGGGTTGGCTTCCACAGAAGATGACTGGCTCAGCCTGAGAACAGTGCAAGTGGCCGAAAGCCCCTGGGGCTGTGGCAATTGCTGACAACTACCATGACCTTCATTCAGTATCAGGTGGTGGTGGCTTCCTCCTAGGGGACCTTACCACATTCTCACTTTCTAAGACCCAGCCCTTCGCCACACACTGGGTAGTAGGTTCAGCTCTGAGTCATCGGATTTCCATGGGTGGATCGGGTTATCAGGACAGAAGACAAGCTGGTACGCACTGGCTAGGCCTGGGCTCTGTGGGTTGGGCTGGTGGCCACCGCCCTNGGTAAGTCTCCACGTGTGTCAGAGCTTCCCTCCTCAGAGACATCTGAGACGGGGCTGTGGGTGCTCTTGCTTGCTGTTGGTTGGTTTTTGAGATAAGGTCTCNTATCTCCCTAGCTGGCCTCCAAGTCAGAGATCCTCCTGCCTCTGCCTCTTAGGGCATGCATCTCCACACCCAGCCTGTGGCCTTGATGCTTTGAGAAGCAAAAGTGTAGACGACAATTCATATTCACATAATAATCAGAAGATGGCTCAAGTGGAACACGGGGCTTTCATCTCTTATTGGGGATTCTAAATGCCTTTCTTCGGGGGGCATTATAGATCATTCAGTGCTGTGTTAGCACGACGGCTGAGGACTTAAAATGGTCAGGTGGTTTCTAGGGTACCTGGCATGAAGCCCTGGCTCTGCTCCCCAGCACTCACATACTGGAGGTGTGTCCATGATCCTGTCCATGATCTCAGCACTTGGGAGGCTGAAGCGGGAGGATCTCAAGATTGAAGTCATAGGGAAACCCTGTCTCAAAAACAAAACGAAACAAAACAAAAAACCCAAAATCATGAGCGATAACAACATGGCAAATACGTGCGAATATAAACATATTTTTATGAAAGACGGGTTTTCTAAAGAAAAAACATGTGCGTTATTGTGTGGCTTTTCCTCTGGCGGGGGCAGTGACCTCTTCAGGTCTGGTTCCAGAGGGGCCTGTGGTTGGCATTCATTCTGCAGGACACACAGAAGGAAGCAGCCTACCTCACCCAGACCTGNGGCCTTTGCAGACTGCAGAGGATCTATTGATAATTCGGAGACCAGAACCTGCAGCTTTCAACTCTGACCTCGGATGCCAGTGGAGAGAATTGCACACGTGACCTTGTGATAGGGCACAGGCAAGATTCATCTGAGCAAAAAGTACTGAATACAAATGTGTTTTCATTTTGACTTGAGTCCCATCCCCAAGATGGCTCCTTACATAGCCACAGATGTTTGGAAGTTCAAAGCATTTGCCAAGCCTGTTGGATGAGGGGTACTCAAGCTATAGTAATTTCCATCTTGCCCTGCCCTGCCCTCACCCTTTCCCTCCCAAGGGCATGTGGTGTATGTATGTTGGTTTCTTTTTGAGACAGGATTAGAGGCTGGCCTTGCACTCCATCTCCCCAGTACAGGAATTACAGGCATGCATCACAGTGCTTTTGTGTGTTTGAGACACTGTCTGATTATGCCCTGGAACTATTGATGTTCCTGCCTCTGCCCCCCCCCCCCAGTTCTGAGAGGCCCTGCTTCCACACAGATTTGTTTATTTATTTTTTTAAAGGTTTATTTTTATTCTCATTTATGTGTGTCTCTGTCTTTGTGAGTATATATGTGTGTGGGAAGATCAGAAAAGGCTGTCAATACCTGGAGCTGAAATTAGAGTTGGAATTACAGTTGTGAGCCTCCAGATATTGGTGCTGGGAACTGAACTCAGGTCCTCTGCAAGAGATGCAGGCACTCTTTACTGNTAAGCCGTCTATCTCTTCAGCTCCACAATGGTTTCTTAAAAGTTGGCTACAATGTAGAGAGAAAGCATGTGTACAGTTGTAGGTGTGCAGAGTCCTGTAGCCAGGTGTGATTTTGTAAGCCTTTTAATCATCCATTTTGGAGCATAGCTTCCTGAGTTCCTGGACCTTCCCAGCANTGACAAATTTGATTCCATGAGATTTAAATATCCTATCCATGACTGCCACTGCTGTCACCAGGAGCCAGGGCTTTGGAAGCTTGGAGCTCATGGTACAAATGGAAACTTCCTGATTTTCAAGTTTCCGTTANAATTTTTGTATTAAAGCTGGAATTTCATACTTGCCCTTTTCTCTGAAGTGGCTGGCCATTGGCTCATTTTAAAGAAAATGTCTGCATGCCTCCATAATCTCAGCTGTGAACCATGCTAGCTACAACAGCTAACCTAACAAGCTAGGCCCACTGGTGCAATAGTGGCACAAATGTTTGGGAGTTACCAATCACTTTCTGCTTGGACCCACTCCATAGGATGGAGTCTATACTTGGCACTATTAAAGGGGCATCTCCAGGGGATCAATAGCCTCTTCTGGCCTTCCCACACACGGNACAAACTCACAAAGACATGTGCACATAGGTAAGAATAAAAATGAATAATTTTTTATTCTTATTTTTATTTTTTTGAGACAAGGTTTCTCTATGTAACAGCTCTAGCTGTCCTGGAACTCGATTTGTAGACAAGTTGGCCTCAAACTCAGAGAGATCTGCCTACCCCTGACCCCCAACCTAATGCCGAGATTAAAGGTGGGTGCAACCACCACCTGACTAAGANTAAATCTTTAAAAAAAAATTAAGGTAAGAAAGGGGGGAAATCAGTGTGGAAGCAGGGCCTCTCAGACCTGGAGAAGCAGAGGCCGGAACATCAATAATTACAGGACGTAAGGTCCTTCGGCTAGGGGTGGGACATTGTTTCCTACAGCAAAGGGCTGTGATGGGCTCAATGCTCAAGGTGCTCTCCTTGGATCAGGGCAGCTGCCACTTGGGGGACTTGCACATTGCCCATCTTCTCAACGAATGTAGACAAGTGAATGCCTTTGCTGCTTGATGCAGAACATTCTTCTTGCANTATTTTTATTAATTCTTTGAGAATTTCATACAATGTATTTTGAGCATAATCCTTCCACCTAGTTCCTCCCTCTACCACATTTTTCACTCCCCATCCCTTCCCATCTAGCTTTGAGGTTTCTTTTTTGTCCATCAAGTCCATGGGTTGCCTAGCTGCCATGCAGTGTGTTTAGCCTATCAGGGGTCACACCATTAGAGAAACCTGACTTTCCGTCTCCCAGCCAGCATCAGATTTCAATAGCTAGGTGAGGCTGGGGCTTAGTGCCCACCCCACCCCCTTCCATGCTGGAAATTTTGTCTGGCAGGAGTTTGTGCAGGTATTGTGCATGCTGTCNCAGTTGCTGTGAGTCCTGTCGTATCTGACTGTTGGGATGTCATACAGCATCTCTGGCTCTTAGGATCTTTCCACCCTCTCTACCACAAAGATCCCTGAACCTTTCAGGGAGGAGGTTTTGATGTAAATGTTTGGTTTAGGACTGAGCACACCAGTCTCCCATGTCACCTGTTTGTGGTTCTCTCTGTAAATTGCCGTCTACTGCAAGTAGAGCTTCTCTACTATCTAACCAGGTTNTTGGCCCCTTTATAATAAATAGTGCCACGATAGGTTCCATCTCGTGGTGTGGGCCTCTGATCTAATGAGAAAATGGTTGGTAATTCCTGTGGTGTTGAGGTGGTTCCTCATGNCATGTTTATAAATATCTACCTGCATGTGTGCACTGAGAGGCAGAATCTCTCTGAAAGTGGAACCACAGTGCCATGACAGGTGACAGGTCAGCAACTGCACACTGTATCCTTGAGAGTGCCTTTGACTTGGGCTTGTTTAAGTCAGTATTTGTACACACAATAAGCCATTTGAGCCTCTCCCCTCTTGTTCCTAGGCATTTTGCCAGTGTCATTTTCTCTTTGTGTGTGTGTGGAGGGGGAGTGGGTGGGGGTGTGTGTGGTGGGTGCCCATGGCTGTCAGGAGAGGGCATCTGATCCCCTGAAGCTGGAGTTACAGGCAGGTGTGAACCCTAAGTGCTGGGAACCGAGTTCAGGTCTCCTGGAAAAGCAGCAAGTGTTCTTAACTGCTGAGTCACCTCTCCAGCCACTGATTTCAAGTTCTTAGAGATACCTTCCAGCTGGGAGAGAGCTGTCCCACGAAGGCACCACATTGCCTAAGAATGTGCCATTTTTCCAATGTACCTTGGCCATGGCGGAAAGCCACATTCCTCACTGTGCCTGTGTTACTCAGGCATCTGGGCAGTAGCCAGCCAAGTGACTGGGCCACTTCAGTCCTCTCTCTGNCTAGGTGGCTNAGCCCCAACAATGGAGTCAGTGCTCACCCTCTTTGAAGACGGGGTCCCAGGACAGTGGCCTGAAGCAGGCAAGTGCTTGCCTTCACAAGTCCCTAAGGGATGTGGAATGATGGCACTTGCGTACCTCCAATTGGCCAAAGGAAGTCACCTGTCTGAGCCTGAGTTTAGAAGGGGTGATGTGTAGTGGATAGTTGTTTTGGCTTTGGCCTNGGGACACTGCCCCTACAGTGATGACAGGTAACTGTTACATCTGCCTAAGACCTTCCCCTAGGGCGTGGCTCAGGGGGAGCCTCTTAAGACTTGAGGTGCCTATGTGACTGGCTCCTCTCCTTCTGCTTCTGGATCGCTCGCCATCTTGGATGCCGGACTGAAGACCAAGCNAGAATTCTCCGCTGGATTGCGTCTCTCTCTCTCCCGGTTCCTGTATCTGATCCCTCATTCTGTAAGTTATCCCCGAAATAAAACTATCTTGATTGCTAGCTAATCTATGTGGGATTTGCCTCGTTAATTATAATAATAGTGATGTCCAGGGGTGATGACCCCCAAGTTTGAAGCTCCAGCACAGGTATACCATGGGTGTGCCTCAAGTGCAGAATGAAGAGACCAGGTTGGAAATGGCACGCCTGTGTGGTTCCCCTTACTGAAGTGGCCAGGGCAGGCAGAGCCATGGGAGTAGATGGAGAGGGAGGGACTAGGAAGGAGTGCAGGAGACTACCCTGTGGGTCCATGCACGTATCCGTAATTGAGGAGTAAATGATGGACTTACAATATTCTAGTGTGTTAGCCACACACCGCACACTCTCCAGTGGTTCAGGTGGTAAATTCTAGGAATAGTGGGGAGGACGCTGCCCTGACCACTCTGCCTACGGATCTGTCAGCCCCGCTTAAGCCCTTCTCTGGTCTGGAGGGCACCAGGCTCTTGACTGAGAGGTGGGTTTGTAGCCAACTGGCTCCTTGGTAACTTTTGGGTTCTGCCTTATGTTAAATACAGCCACCTGGGCACCAGTTACTCTGAGCTGGCCCAGGCTGAGGAGCTTACCCACCACTTCACGGACTGAGATTAGTAGATAGAAACGGTCACAGTGTGGATGGGGAGGGAGCTCTCACAAGGCCTACCATGAGGTGAAGAACTATAGGCAACTCATGACTGCTGAGAGAGGGAGTCAGTCTTCAGGGACAATCCCCCCATATTGTTGCCCTAAACAACATGTACATACAGGCACTACTAAAAGCGCTCANCAGGGNGTGTCTAATTGAAGAAGTAGTGAATTTTAGGAGTTGGGATACAGGAGTGGGAAGAGGGTGGGATAGAAATGATGTAAATACAGTACNCATGTATGAAATTGTGAAAATAAATAAATTTTTTTAAGGTNTGTCTCTGCTGGAGCCTATTGGGGACAACTCCATAATGGGGCCNTATAAAAGACCACAATCAGGCCCTGCCTCTGGCGCAGCCCAGAACTGAAGCTGCCTGCATCTAGGACTGCTGTTCTTCAGTATTCTGAAGAATGAGGGAACAGTCTTAATTTATTTTAAATTGCAAGCCTGTCTATCCTCAGGAAGAAATCNATTAAAGAGGCCAAGCAGCCCTGTGGATTGTATCTGCTTGATTTCAACAATTTACTCCCTAATTAATTATTCTGACTAGGGAAAAAAATTTCCCTCTATGAGATGCCAGTATTTAGAAGTGACATTTCAAATAGCTGGTGAGACAATTTGGGGACATTTTCTGGTTTCTGTCACTTGTTACATTTGCTTTTAAGAAGCCCTTCTGGGAGCTGTATTGGGTCCGAGCCAGGGAATTAAGAATTTGTTTGAGTTCTGTGGCACCCATGAGCTACATACAGGTGCTGGTGGAGGCCCCGTGAGGGAAGTTTCAGTCCTCAGGACAAAGCTGAGGCTGGTGTGACTTGGGATCTTCAGTTTTTATTTCTTATCTATTTTTGGTAGGAAGAACATTCTCGGTGTTGTCTGGAAGGAATCTCATGGATTCATGTCATTATTCCGGGTGTACCCCATCTTAGGAGTGTNAANGTGGTGTTTCTCTTTGTTAGAATTGAGGACAAATGTGAGAATTTCTTGCAGTTGAAGCACTCCTAAGACAAGACACTGGGCATGTAAGTGCTTCACTGAGGGGGCTTTCCTCTCTGCATTGTGGCAGCCAGTCTGGCTCATAGGATCCTGNATGGTCCTGCTTGGGGCTCTGGTGTGTGACCGAGGACTCTTGTCACAGGCAGGAGCAGAGGCAGTACATTCTCTATACAATTCCAGTGTCANTTTTCCTCTAAGCAAAGATTNGAGCATTCTCCTATGTCTGTCGTGACAGTAGACTAAGAGGGATATACAGGTCAAAGTAGATGAAGCCACTGCAACAGCTGAGATGGCTGTGAGAGTCCACGGCCTGTGGAGTCTCACTCTTGTTTTCTTTCAGGCCTGGGGCTCGAACCCAGGGCCTTGTGCATGTAGGCTACTGACTGAGCTACATCCTCCAGCCTCTGGCTGATTTCTCCTCCACAAAAGGTAAAGGCTCCAATGCTGTGCTCCTGCAGCTGCCCACAGATTTAACTGCAGCATCTTCAACCTGGAGGGGAAGGAGTTTGTGTGTGTCCATCCTGTGGCGCTCCACAGCTGACCTTCTGCCCACCTTGTTCTTAACCACTAAGAGGGACTTAAATACATCCAACACATTCTAGACTCACTTTGGTATAAAGTGTGTGGGGCGACATGGAAGAGCCAGTGATGATGCCCACATTTTGGCCTGAGTAGTGGCCCTATGACAGGCACATGGTGGGTGGGGGTGTTTGTCATTGGGTCTTAGTGGCTCAGTGACACAGATTCAGAGTCATCATGAGACCTTGCTTGTTTGGAGAGGGGTTGGTGGGACATGGAACTAGCCAGTGTAGGTGCCACTCAGAGGTTGGGTACCTCANAGGGAGCACAGAGCAGGTCACTGAGAGATTCGAAGGATATGGGCCTAGAGTGGTCAGAGTATGGGAAGGAGTGTGGGAAACCATGTGACCAGACAAAGGCTCAAGTATATGGGGGCAGAGCTGCCTGGTGGGTCACAACCCTGCAGATTCTGGGTCACGAGGATGGAGGCAAGAGAAGAAGCTGAAGAATGGGACAAGTGCTGGCAGTGGACAGTGGGTCCTGGCTGTGTTGTACTGTGAAGGACTACACTGTAAGAGCAGCTGTTTGCGTCAGGGCTTGGGAGGGCAAGAGTGGATTAGGAGACAGGGAGGCACGGACAGGTGATGAACAGATGGTTGAAAGGCGAGATGAAATCCAAGGTTTTGTTCTTGGAGTGAATGTCTGGTGGCGGACCTACCTGCTTTTTAACTGAGACATCTTTAGTCTTTTTTCTTTCTTCCTTTTTNTTTTTCTTTTTTTTTTTTTGAGACAGGGTTTCTCTGTATAACTATAACAGTCCTGGCTGTCCTGGAACTCACTCTGTAGACCAGGCTGGCCTCTAGATCAGCCTGCCTCTGCCTCCCTAGAGTGCTGGGATTAAAGGCATGTGCCACCACACCCAAGCCATCTTTATCCTTTAGAGAAAGTTCTGAGTGTGTAACCAGAGGCCAAGTATTCTCTTCTTCTTGCTCTTGACTCTAGGGCAGGCACCATTCTCCTTGGGTGGCTAGCGGCCCTGCTTGGTTTCCTAGTTGTTGGTCTGTGTCTATTTCTCAGGAACTGGTCTTGTTCACTTGAGGGACAGGTTCAGCGTGTTTGTGTGCTGTTGAGAGTGACCTGGGCTTCTCTCTCCTGGCACAAGCCTCCTCCTGTCAGCGAGGTGGGAGTTTGTAGATGTTACCATCAGTGGCTTATTGGATGTAGGGGTCACCTCCCCTCCCTCCTACTGCCGAGTTGCACCCCTCCTCACCTCACTCTTCTGTGTTAGATCATGCAGAGTGATGAGCTCTGAGGTGAACAGGTGACCAGAGGGGACGGTGAGCCCTGCAGTCTGGGCACTGGCTGGCGCTGCTGTCTGCCAAGAGGTTCCCGTTAGAAGGGCCATTTGCCAGTTCTCCTGGGTGGCAGGTGATACCTTGGCTTGAGAAGGGACCTGTGTTTAGTAGGTTAGTAGAAGATGTTCATAGGTTCTGCTGCCTCAATGGAAAATACGNCATTCATTCTTTCCAAGACAGGCAGAGGGCCAAGGCTTGGTTGTAGTTCCATGGGGTAGAACTGAGATGTGGGGGAGGAGCCATCTTTGCTTCCTCTTCTTCTGAGCCTTAGGTGCCCTGCCCCAGCCCCACATCTGCCCCTTCCTGGTGTCATGTTTTCTTCCTGATTCTTTTTCTCTTAAAATGCATCTGGTCTCATACTGTGAGGATAACATAGGCTTAAGCAGACTCCAGTTAGTGGATCTCTGAGATGATTTATTCATAGCCTGTTAGAGATTCAAGCTTAAGCTCCTGGTCTCCCCCCCTCAGCTCAGGCTGGGAAGCTAGTGGTGACAGAGGCCTTGGTCTAGGCCTACCTAGCTACACTGATGTTGCACGTACTTGTTCCAGAAAAAGAAGTAGAACAGTGTCAGCCAGGCCTGGCCTTGATGAACTGCCATGTTATTGGTTGCTATTGATGCTGGCATGTGCACAGATAGAGCACAGAAGTTGACAGGACAGTCCTCTCCTTCATAGTGAAAGTTGACATGGTGGCACTTTTCTTAGCAGGAGGGATATGAAAGCAAGATCACGCTGCTGTTGCCCCTGTGGACTCTGTAGTTCACGAGCCTGAGCAGTGCTGGGGAAGCAGCCCCTCCTGGTATCTGATGAGAGGAGTGTCAAAATGGGGCTGTTTCCTCCCGTCCTCACTGAGTGAGCACTGTGAGGTGGGGAAGAAGATTGAGAGGAGTCTCTCTGTATGCTAGATGGAGGAGCTTGGGTGGACAGTGGACCCCTGGCCAGGCGGTCAGCATTGGGCAGAGCTGTATGGACAGCACCAAACCTGATGAAGTTATTTTGAGTCGTGCAGGTCCATTGTGAACTCCCCTAACCATGATGTGAGCCCAGATCAGGGACTTGGACCTGTTTTGAATGGCAGGATTGCTGGCTGTGGGCCGGAGAGCAGGACCTCTAGCTGGACAGGGTCTCAGGGGCTGGAAAGCACCGGGTCTCCCCAGGGCTGTGTGACTATGCAGGATATTAGCTGTGCCCCCACATGGGAATGTGCAGTTGGTACAGGCCTCGAGTTGGGCTTATTTCTGGGTTTGTCTGTTAAAGGGTACAGTGGCTGCTTACAGTAGCATTGACTGTCCAACTTTTGGAGCCACGAATTGTTATCATGGGTCTGCTTACATTTGCTTTTGTGGACTATTTTGTTTNTGTTTTCTTTCTCATGGTTTGTTGAGAATGAGTCTTGTTGGGTAGCCAAGGGTGACCTTGACCTTCCTGTCTCCACTTCCCAGGTGCTGGGGTTACAGGTATGCGCCCCCACACCCAGCTTGTGCTGCCCTTCCTGTAATTACATCTTTCATGTTGGGTCATTGTTTTATGTCAGCTGCCAAGCATGAGGACCGTTCTTTGTATAGGGCATCGTCT
Organism: Neotoma lepida; assembly: GCA_001675575.1. NCBI lineage: Eukaryota > Metazoa > Chordata > Mammalia > Rodentia > Cricetidae > Neotoma > Neotoma lepida. The sequence goes on along the minus strand of LZPO01017284.1, from coordinate 452,030 downwards.
GCAGGTCTGCTTTCTGTATCCTTGATGACAGTCTGCAGAGGCTGTGAAATAGTTCACAGTGCCCAGTGCTCCCAGCAGTGGCCATATTTATCTGCTCTTAGCCATGTTTTATGTTTTAAAATATTAGCAGTTGATAGTTTTGTGGCCTGTTTTGTGGCCTGTTTGGGATTTTATTTATTTTTCAGTGTTCTTAATTGAAATAGAATGACGTCACTCCCTCCCCTTGATTTCCTCCCTCCTCGAATCCCTCCCATGTCCCCCTCAAGTTGATAGCCTCTTTTATTATTATTGTTACATATATGTATGAGTGTGTGTGTGTGTGTGCACATGCACAAATACATATAAACACAAACTTCTGAGTCTGTTTTGATGGTATGTATCTGGTTTCAAGACTGACCGCTGTGGATTGGACAGCCAATAAGGGTGCTCCTCTCAAGGAGAGGCTAAATCTCACTTTCCCAGCTGTCATTAGTTGTCTGTAGTTCTTTGTCTAAAGGGTGGGTTTATTTTAGACATGGAAGGGGGTACATCTGTTTCCCTGCCTCAGTACTCAGTGGTGCCCATCCTGTTCTTTCTGGACTAAAGAGCCACTTTGGCCCAGCTTGGTTGTGTTGACCATCACGGGCTCCACATGGAGGGGTTTGCGTGCTCTTCTTTGCCTGTCTCTTTGTAAGGATGGATTTCTGGGAGCTGGTGCCTGCTGTGTTTTTGGAGCTAAAGGCTCTAGTCCCTGCAGCTGCCCTGTGTTTTTTCAAGGCTACCTGGGTGACTTCCTGAGGACACATCCTTACACAGTTCATTCCATTGTGTTCTAAGTTTCAAACATGTGACTGGGTAGACATAGGGTCTGTGTTGGCATCCTAGTGTTGGTTAACTAGTGTCTGGACACCTCAGCTCCCTAGCTATAAAATGGGCATCCTTCCTGTCTGCCAGTGAGTTGATATTGCCAAGATGATATGTGCCCAGATGTGGCGCCTGGCATGGCAGAGGCAGCTTGACTTCTTAAGTAACTGGAGCTTAAAATTGGAAGGAAG
>LZPO01017284.1:431323-450731 GCA_001675575.1 Neotoma lepida | reverse complement strand
ATAATGGACACAGTTGATACACAGGAAGTCTGACAGCAGAGTCCTTGGTCTGTGGTCTACTACCAGAAGTGGGTCTGCCACCTGGCCCAAGTGTCCTGGCCCCTCTCCCCGTGTCANTAGGCCTGAATAAGTGTGAGAGATGAGTTTGAAAGTCGGTGTAGACATGCTGNCACCTTGAACCTGCTGATGGGTGTCTGGTGAGAAGATGCTGACTGGGTGAAGTAACTGTCCCTCAAGGGAGCTTGGGGTTTACCCTAAAGACGGGCAACACGGAATTATAAATCAATAAAGCGATTTTACTGGTATGGCCATTGATAGCAGATAGTTTTTATTTACCTGTGCATTCAGCCAGGCCACAGTTGTACGTGAAGAGACCCAGCCAGCTCCTGTGGTCAGTATGCTTACATTCTAGCAAGAGGCCCCAGGACCATAAAGTGTGGTAAGGGTAGCTCCAAGAGACTCAGGAGACTGAGGGAGAGCCAGAGGAAGGCTTTGTGTTCAGCTTCCTAAGCTATGTCAAGGCTCACTGTGGGGCGGTTTTAAACAGGCGCTCAGAGCAGCTGGGCCACCTTGTGGAAGTTGTAGCAGAAAGAGTGACTGGGTGCAGCCTTGGCAAGCAGGTTCCATGGCCAGCTTTCNTGAACAGTTTAGTGTGGTATTTTGAATGTTGCAGGTTGAAGAGTTGTTGGACCTGAGGGTGCACCTTTAACTTGAGGGAAAACTCCAGAATTTACTGGACAAGAAAGATTTTTGAGATGGGTTTGCAGGCCTTTTCTGAAAGAATGTCATGGTTGGAGTTTCNTATTGAACCACAAAAAACCCGTTAAAAACCCCACTGTCAATAAGCTGTTTCAGTTTGAGATGAAAGTGGGTGGTTGGACCTACGCATGGAGTGTCTGTCACAGCTCACCCTAGGCTGCTGAGGGCGTCCTGCACTCACATAGCACATTCTATATAGATCACTTGCCAAAATAAGGTCAAAACATTTTTAGCAGATTACTCATTAAACCGAAAGGACCACACGAGCGATTGTAGTGCTGCTTCCTCTGGGCCCGCTCAGGGNAGCCCCTCATCTTCCTCACCCAGCACCTTCACACCCCTGGAGTGTCTGCTTCCTTTTGCCTTTGCCCTCCATGGCCTCACTTCCTGTCACACCAAACTACCTATGACCATGGAGGATTCCCAGGGGGATTTTGATCAGGGTGATCAAAACAAAAGACTTCCAGGTACCACGGCAGTTTCCAGAGAGCNTTCCATGCCTTCCTTCTTGTGGCAGAGGGATAGTTTCTGNCCCCACTACAGAGGAGAAATGACCTCACTGAAGTGCCTGGTGCCTGGCAATGGGAACAGGAGATTGATCGGGAGGACATTAGGTGATGGCCAGCATTCCTGGTAATATGTGTCTCCAAGCCTTGTGTACTCTGGGACATTTAAATTCTNTAGTGGCCCCAAACAACTCAGGAGATCGAGGCACACTCGTAACCTAATTCCTACTAAGTGTTGGTCAGTGTTCACTTCCTGTGCTCAAGCTGGGGTTAGGACTTTCACAGCCAGCAACNTTGGGGTGGCCACCCTTTCTGCTCTAGAGTTCTGTGTGCCCCCTTCTCATCCACATTGCAGCAGTGTTTGCTAAGTCTGGGAGCCAGGACCCGGAAGGACAAAGGCTTCTTCCCCTCCTGCGCTGGTTATGCTGTACCCGCCTTGTATCCTTGCACATTTACTCAGCTTACAGTAGAGTTTGCCAAGCTCTGGGAGTCAGAACTGGGGTGGGAGGTTTTTGACCACAGGCAGAGTTCCCATCCTAGCTGTACTTGGCNGTGACTCTTGAGCCAGATGCGAGGCAGACGTGAGCATGAGTGTTCCTGTGTTGAAAACCACTCCTCTGAAGCACAGGCAGGGTTTGGGTTTGTGTTCTTTGTTGACAGTTGGTTAGTGGTTACTGGGGTCTTGCTTGACAGTGGNTTTGCACTGGTTTTGCCCATAGTCCACAGTAGTTGTGTTTTCCCTCCAGCCGTGGAACAGACGGCCCAGACACCATTCTTGGTACACATGCAAGGCTTCCCTTTTTTGTCCAAAAAGACCGTATTTAATACAGCTCTGTCAGCATGGGTGGCATGTGGCTCACCTGCATGATGATACAGAGNATTATCAAACATGCATCCTAGTCTCCCGAAAGCACCTGTTTGATAGTACCTGCTGTCAGTCTGTGCTCCTGCAGGCTGTCATGCCCCGCCCTGTTCTGGAGTCTGCAGTGCTCAGCTCAGGCCTGGACAACAGTCCAGCCTGGCCATCGTCTAGCCAAGAAACCTGACAAATCACCTAACCCTGAAGCGTCAGGAGATGATTCCTCTGCAAAGCTGATTGAGAGGCAGAGAGGCACCGGTGGCATGGCCCNGGTGTGNCATAGGAGCTTAGGATCTCTGGCTGCTTTTGTCACATTCTTTTCCTTCATAATTTCTGGCCAGTGTTCAGCACAGCATAGAGTTCTAGAAGAAAGATGAGGTATGTGTCTTCAACCATACTTGCTTTGAAGCCTTGGAAAGAACTCTGCAATCACTGGGTCACTTGAGTGGCAGGGCTTGAAATGTTCTGAACCGTCTTCCTCCATGGCGCCAGGGGCTACGCCTGTATTCTGGAGAAGAGTTCTGGGCTGTGCTGTAGCTCTGCAAGTGAAGTTCACCATGGAGGTTGCTTGTCNTCAGAGCCAGGCCTTTGGTTTCTATCTTTTGCTGTGTTTGTTTGAGGCAGACTTACTCGGGTTGTTGTTGTTGTTGTTGTTTGGGTTTTTGGTTTTTGAAGACAGGATTTCTCTTGTTTCAGCCCTGGCTGTCATGGAACTCGCTCTGTAGACCAGGCTGGCCTCAAACTCACCAAGATCCGCCTGCCTCTGCCTCCCGAGTGCTGGGATTAAAGGTGTGCGCCACCACCCCCTGGTCGAGGCAGACTTAACCTAGAATGGAACTTACTGTGGCACAGGTGGCATCATACAGCCATCCACCTGCTTCAGCTTTCTGAGTACAGGTGTGCTTGTGTGGTGTGTGTATGTATATGTTGAGGCCAGAGGTTGGCATCAGGTGTTTCCCTCGATTGCTCTCTGCCATACATATATTTTGCGACAGTGTCCCTCTCTGGACCTGGAGCTTACCAGTTGGCTAGACTGGCACCTCTCTTGGCCCTACAAGTGGCTTTCCTAAGGGGTGCTGGGGCTGTGCACTCAGGTCTCCATGCTTTTACTGTAAGCGCTTTACTGGCAGCCCCCCCTCCCTTTGTAAGGAACATTTAAGTCACTCAAGAGTGAAGTCATGCAACCTTTGTTCTGTTTAAAGGTCATATAACTCATACTTAGATGTCACAGCAGGAATGCTTTCGGCAGGTGGGTGGTGACAGGAAGCAGCAGCCAGTCACCGCCCTTCTGGGAAGGCTGGTTATGGTCCTTGTTCTCCCTTTTCTCCCACTCACTGAGCCCCTCAGATCCAATGTGGTAGCCATGAACCTGGCTGATGATTCAGCAGGCTGCGCAAGCAAGGGGTGGGAAATTCTCCTCATGGTTTCCAAGGTGACTTCCTGTTCCAAGTTCGATGATTTGTCACATGACACCTGTGGTCAAGGACATGGTCTTTAGCTGGTTCAGGTATCCAGTGGTGGCAAGATGTGTGCTTTCTACACAGTAGGCCCCTAATGAAAGCCTGACCATGTGGGGGTAGGGTTGGAGGAGGTGTCTTCTGCATAACTGCACAGGTTGAATGTTTGTTAAAGGTTTATTTTCATTCACACCTGTATGTGTGTGTGTGTGTGTGTGTGTGTGTGTGCCATGTGAGTGCAGGTGCCCCTGGAGGCCAAAAGAGAGCATCAGATCGCCTGGAATTGGAACTACAGGTGATTGTGAGCTACCCCACGTGGGTGCTGGGACTTGAACCTGGGTCCTCTGGAAGATCAAGACCAGCTAATGCTCTTAGCTGCCAGGCCATCACTTTAGCCCCTGAACAGTTGNTTTGTTTGTTTGTTTTCCTAGTTAATATTTTCTATTTATTTATTTGTTGAGACGGTGTCTTCATGTGTAGCACAGGCTGGCCTCATGATTCTTCTGCGTAAGTCCCCTGCATGCTGGGATCATGAGTATTGCACCCTCATTCCTATGGTTAATTCTATGGAAAAATCTCTGGATAGTCACACCCATCTGCTTGGACATTTCCCAGAGTGATTTCCACGGGACCCATAGCACTTATATGTGGGAGCATTTTGTAACCCTTCTGCCCTGGATTGCCTGCTGTCAGGCCCGAGGACTACATGCTGGCCCTGTGTGGACATGCCAAGATGCACTGTGGAGGTACAGCTGTCAGGCCGCCTCCTCAGGGCACCAGTCTCCTGATTCCAACTTGATCCCGCCCATGCTAGCAGCCTGCTTGATGAGCAGACGCAGGAGAGGCCGGTTGCCATAGCAGCGGTAAATGGTGAACTGACGCACATTGTTGCAGCCATGGAAACAGCAGAGCCCCTACCATGTCTGCAGGGTGCTGGCCTGACCTCCCAGCCTCTCCTGCATCAGGAGGGTAGGTGCCACAGTTCCTGAATGGCCCCCAGAGAGAAGATGCCCTGCCCATCCCCCATAGCCAGTCTGAGGGCAGGTTTGATGTTTTCAGGAGCTCAGGCACCAGCTTCTGCATTCAGAGATGAGGCCATTGGCCCCCTGGGAAGCTGGTTCTTACACGTTCAGGTCACGAGTTCCCTTGTCAGCCTGGTGACGCTTGTGTGGGAAATTTTTCTAGAATAATGGTTTTCATGGATGAAACAAAATATATAGGTTGATAGATCAAATTAGTCATACTGAATAAAAGCCATCAAAATGCCAAATCTGATATGTGATACAAAATAAGGACTTCTTTATCACACGCAAGTGCAAAGTCCCTCNGGTGATGGAAGCACATTGCAGAGCTAGGGTGACTGAACAACCTCTCTGGCCTCAACCAGCTGGGCCTCTCGCCACTGGGACAGACAGGGAAGCTTTCCTGAGATGACTTGAGGTGCCATGTTTTAGGTGTAGCATTCAACTCGAGGGAGCAGATGGCCAGAATCCAATGGCTTCNCAAAGGAGCAGGGACATCAGAAGAAAAATCCTGGCCTGGGATAGAACTCAGTCAGTAGAGTTGGTCTCTCATGTAGAAGGCCCTGGGTTAAACCCCAGCACTGCATAAATGTGNTGGCACACACCTGTAAGCTAGCACTGGAGAGGTGAGGGACAGAAGATCAGGAGTTCAAGACCATCCCTTACACAGCAAGTTTCAGGCCAACTTGGGCTACGTGAGACTGCCTTNGTTGGGGTGGGGGGGTAGTGAGTCTCAGAGTCTTGATATGGAGCTGCCTCGTAGAAATCNATAAGCTGGATGGTGGTGGTGCNCGCTTTAATCCCAGCACTCAGGAGGCGGAGGCAGTTCCAGGACAGCCAGGGCTACACAGAGAAACCCTGTCAAGAAAACAACAACAACAAAAAGTGATGTGCTGGGTTAAAGGTGGGCTGGAGGGGACCCATGGAGTGCGTGCAACCTCTGGCTCCTATTGCGTCCATGGTACACTCCGGGTGCCAGGAAGTGTCATCCATCCAGGAATGGTGGGCTTCTAAGCTGTGAGGTGCTGGGGCNACAGATGAGCTCAGTGAGGCGTCTACCTTGGAGCTGAGAAGCTATACACTAGAGGCTGTAACCTGAAGAGAAGGACACACGTGTGTCTGGAAGGCCAGCACTGAGGGAGGGTGCTATGTGAGCCCCTGCTCTGGGTCTTAGCTTCTGTCCCAGGATGGAGACCGAGGCGTGTTCTCTTGGGGCGTCGGCCCAGTCTCTGGGTGGTCCAGAGGCAGTTTGGAAAGCACTGAGGTAGGTAGTTCGGAGACTGGGCTGTGGGCCTAGTGTGATGTTAAATGAAGGAAGGGGATGGAAAAACCGTGTCAGGTCTAGTTAGTTGGTGTATCTTACCTCGAAGGCTCTTAACAGGGATTGTCTTGTGTGGGGCCATTCTCTGCAGTTGCTTTTTCTCTATCCTTCTCTGTCTTCTGTAACTTTTTATTATCAAGATTGAAGAGAATAAAGTATATGACAGCAATGACTCTGTCCCTACATATGCTGTTGGCTGAGAAAATTCCTGTGCAGGGCGGCCAGGTCCTCCTGTTCCTAGGCCTGTAAGGAGAGGGAGCATAGGTTTTTTTCAGAAGGCACCATGACCTCCCTTGGTAGTGGTTTGTGGCCAGGCATAGCTCACCATCCTGCGGCAGGGCTCCCTGGGTAGGGACAGTTTGTCTCCCACCCACTTCCTGACTGCCCTGAGGAGTGGGCTGGGCGTTCCACCCAGGGCTGCCCCACACCCCTCAGGAAGCAAGTTCACCCAGGAACTGTTTACTAAACAGTGCTGGTCTGGGTTGTAGATGATGTTCCAGCATCATCCAGTGCCCCCGTCCCACTCCCTGCAAGGACTGGACAGTGTGGTGGTAATCTGAGCTGTCAGGGCAGGTGACCTGCCTCAGAGCAGGTAGGAAGATGGAAACAGCAGGCCCGTTCTGCTGATGCCACTCCCCTGCACTANACCCCTGGGAATGTGGTGTACTCCCCATTGCTCTCCCCTTGTACCGTCTGCTCAGTCATAATGTGGGAAACTGAGGCCCTTCCAGCACTGATGGCTTGGGCCAGATTTGTGCTGGGGACCCAGGGCATTCCAAGCCTCCTATAGGCTGCTTCCTGGACCCACCTGTGACATTGTATTCCCCAACCCCCTAGTGCCTCATTCCCTGTGTGAGGTTGGTGTTTGTGCTTGAACTGAGCACCCAGGCATAGCAGTCGCTCCCAGAATGCAGCACTGTCCCTTAGAGGAAGGCTGGGGATATGTGTACCTGTGCCTAGGGGGGTGCTGTTGGCAGGTGTGTGTGTGTGTGTGTGTGTGAGGGGTGAGTAGCCCAGGGGCAGGAGTCCCTGCATCCTCTGCCTTCCTGCACCAAGCCTATGCTAGTGCAGATTCCCCGATTCTCCGGGGACTTCTGAGGCCATCCTTACTGCGGCAGGCTTGCTCACAGGCGCCTCTCTTGGCATCTGTCACGAACACCAAAATTCTTAGTCTTCTGGACCCGGTTGCTCATACAGGAAGTCGATTACTCATGCTCTGTGTTTCCCTTTCGCTGTTTGTGATGTGGCTCTAAAAATGGGCTTAAAACAAACGTGCTAAGTGACCAGCGAGTCAGCAAATACTGGTGCCTGCCTGTCCCTGCTGCCACGCTGTCTCCCTACCGGGGAACCTGGTCCAGTGAGCAATATCTAACTTGAGGGTATATCACTGAAGTGCTGAAGGATGACACTGCTCTACCCAGGTCCCTTCTAACCGTGAAAATCCGTGGATTCCTGGGTGAAAGACAGAATTTGTCTTCCTGGTCCCAAGCGTTTCCTGAGAAGACAGAACTGGAAACACACGTAAAACAAGCCTAGGAGGATGGCAGCCAGAAGAGGTATGCGTGTGTGTGTGTCTGTGTGAGTGTGTGTCTGTGTGTGTGTCTGTGTGTGTGTGTGCGTGCGCGCGTGCAGATTTGTTGCCAGGGTTGGGAAAGGAAGGGCAGCAGGTGTCTGGGGACTGTGTTTGGAGGCTGGAGAGAGGACAGGGCCGGCATAGCAGGGAGCCTTTGGCGCTTTCCCTCACATCTCAGTATCAGTGTCAGACTGGAGGATGTGAGGGGGTATGTGGGTGTGCCTTCTTTTTGCCTCTTCCGTCTTTGCACATTACCTGTCAGGTCCAGAGCCTGCACCCCACAAGCTTAGCTGTTTCCCACTTTGCTCCTTTCCCACGGGAGCTCTGTGTTCATGCAGACCCAGCTCCTCTCCAGAGCTCCTGCTTGTTTGGCAGTGTGTACTTGGGACTCCCCAGGAGTGATAAAAATAGGCCTCTGGTGTCTCCCAGGGACTAGAGTCTCTGAAGAGGGATCACAGTACTTGGGAAGACATCTAGGCCAGAGAACTTGTATCCAATGTGATTTTTATATTCTACATGCCTTTTCTATGAAATGGCTGCATTTTCATGCTTTCCAGAAGTAATGGAAAAATTATCTTGTGAAATCACACTTTCTGTTTCCCCGTTCCTTTTATTCATTCTGCCTGTAACCCCAACTGGTTGATGATGCTCCGTGGTTCCCATGGCTGATGCAAAGGGAAGGACTTCCGGTGATCTGAGAAGTAGACCTCTGTAAATGTGCGCTTTGCCTGGGTCTAGGTGATGAGGACAAATCAGCTGTGACAGGAGGGAGTACCCTGGGCTCTTTGCTCCCCAGGAATGCTTCTTAGATTGCCTTTGTAGGCTGGGGTCTGCCCAACCAAGGCTCCTGCACAAAGCGAGTGTGTCTGAGCTTCCTGACTGTGGTTTAACTGATCCTGTGTCCTAAGCTTCCTCTCGACCAGTGGAGACCACCTGAAAGCAGGGACCACACATCTGTTGACTGTTTTTGTCCAGTCTGCCTTTGACCTGAAGGGAAGAAGGGACAGGTTTGTTGAGCTCATCCGGATATTCTGTGTCCTGGTGAAGGTCTGTGGAGGGAAGGATGGCCGGGTCCTGCTGAGCTAATGAAAGCAAACTGACTTCCTCCTGCTGGGTGACNCTCACCCACAACAGCAAAGAGCAGTTTTTCTTATGCCCCTGGTCCTCAGCCTACCCCCAACATGTCAGGGCCGTGAGAGGGAGCTAGTGCCTGTTTTCAAAGCTGTAACTATGTCACCTCTGAAGTCACAGGAGTGTAGAGGAGAGACCTGACTGCTTCCAGATGGCACAGCTCAGCTCAGCGGCACTTTAGCTTTCGTAAAACAAACAGAAAGAGAGCAGGCCCAGGTCTTTCAAGCTTTTCCTGAGACAATAAGAAAAGCTGGCTGTACTGTTTTTGGTGGCGTGCTTGTTCTGTTAGTAGGAATTGGAGTTTTAAAAATACAGACGGCTTATCTCTTGAAATAGGACATTTGAATGAAAAAAGTAAAAATAATCTGTTATAAGACAAATATATAGTTGTATTTTTCCTAAATTTGTGATTTGTCCTCTCCTGGGGTTGGAGTTGGTGTGACATTTTCCCACAGCTACATCCAGAGTTAGCTGTGTCACAGTATATGGCCTGTAACTGGTCGGTGTACTCCGGAGACAGAAGCCGAATAGCTGNGAGTTGGAGGCTAGCCTCTTCTATCTAGAGAGTTCCAGGCCAGTCAGGACTACACAGCAAGACCTGTCTTCAGAATCCAAAGCAGAGTAGACAGAAGGATTTGAACAGCAGTGGGGACACCTTTGTCTTGACATTTCTGACTTGTGTTACAGATAAGTCTTGTCTGGTGGGGTCATACTCTCCTCACTGGTAATTCATTCTGCTCTATCACTCCAGTTCCCCATAGGCAGCACAGGGAAACCCGAGGATTGTGATAACCTGAGTCACCACAGCACACCTGATCCCACCCACCTCCACCCACTGCACATCATTGGCCAGTAGTTAGCCCAGGGGGTCGCCCCAACACACTCTAAGGTGATGGATGGTTGGGTTTGTGTTAAAACACCACCTCTGGGGGCTGGAGAGATGCCTCAGCGGTTAAGAGCACTGGCTGCTCTTCCAAAGGACCAGAATTCAATTCTCAGCACCCACATGGCTGATCACAACTGCCTGTAACCCCAGTTTCCAGGGACCCAACACCCTCACACAGACATACATGCAGACAAAACACCAATGCACATTAAAAACCAAAAAAAACCCCGCCACCTCTGGAAAAGTAGCATGGTCCATTGCCAGATGAGGTTCTTGAGTGGTGGTTTCCAGGGCCAGAGACAGCCAGTCCTTGAGTACCTGTGTGAGTCGGTGCAGCCCGTGGAAGTCAGAAAATGTCACAGGTGCTGTGAATGCTGCTGGGGCTAGGGGTGGGGGCATGCACGTGNGTGTGCGTGCTTGTGTGAGCCCCAGCTTCCTTGCAAGGTGGTGGAGAGTCCGTCAGGTGTGTCTGGACTTCTGTTGCACCTCTCAGACCTTGGGGTGGCAGCACAGCATGACATACTGACCCTGAGGTGGGAATAAAAGGAAATGGAGTTAGAGGAGAGAGGGTGCGGGATACTGTCCTCCTAGGTGATGGCTCCTGACCATTTTGTGGGCGGGGACACTGGTTAGAAATGGCTGAGTAGGACTGGAGTGTGAAAGGCTGAATTCTTGGGCACTGTCACACCTGGCCACATGGACTAGATGCTGGAGAGCCACAGAGGTGTTTGATTTGAGAGGAAGGGAACAGAGGAAGGGTATGTATGATATGATGTTTAGGCCAGGTGTCTGGGAGAGTGCCTGGAAACTGGGATGGACCCCACCCCAATCCCACCCAAGGCTCCTGTATTGGGGCTGTGCATGATCAGCTGGGGAACACAGAGGGGTGGTGGCCCGAGGGGAAGGAAGGTGCACTGTGTAGCCTCGTGGGAGGACTAGGTCCCAGGCACACTGATGGCATGGCCACAGTGTGAACTCTCTGAGCCTTGGGGGAAGAGATGCAAATCCCCAGCGAAGAAAACCNATCTTAGTGATCTGGGAGAACAAGGAGAGGGCCTTGGTGGGGAAGGGTTTGAAACACACAGTCACTGGCCAGCAAGCCTGCCAGAGGCAGACACACTGCTGTATCCCCTGCCCCTGCTAGGTAGGGGCCTCTGGGATGAGGTGGGGAAAGCAAGATGGAGCACGTGGAGAGGTGTGGCCTCAGGATCAAAGGTGTGGGAAGGGCGGGCTGTGCGCCGTGATTCTGATTAACAAGTCGGCCATTCCTCATGTCTGATGTCTCCCCACTGTTTGCAGTTCTTGCGTCTCCTGCTCCGTCAACATCACCCATCCCAGGATATGCCTTCAAGCCTCCGCCTCGGCCGGACTTCGGCACCTCCGGGAGAACAATCAAACTGCAGGCCAATTTCTTTGAAATGGACATCCCCAAAATTGACATCTATCACTACGAATTGGACATCAAACCAGAGAAATGCCCACGGAGAGTGAACAGGTAATCCCGCCCATCTGTTTACCTGATTGACTTACACATGCTTGTCAGTCTTCAGTGTGTCTCCTGACGCTTTCCCATGAAGCCTCTGTGATGTACTTTTAAATGCTTTTGGCATTGAGATGTAATTTGAGTACAATGAAACCCCTACATTGTAAATGTCCTGCTCCAGAAGTTTGAACAGGTGTTAATCCATCACCTTCTTCCAGTTACTTCACCTGCCCTAAAGCCACNCCCTTCCAAATTTTGTCAGCTTACATTATTTCCTGCCCGCAGAAGCCATGCAACAAGGTGTCTTACCCATTGGTCCTCACATCTGCAGTCCAGCATTGTCTTGAGATTCACCTGTGTGGTTCTGTTTATNATAGTAGTTATTTTTAGCATTAAGGAGTATAGCATTGAATTGTGTCTGCATGTGTGGGGGCAGATACATGTCCATGTGAATACATGTGTATGTGGAGGTCTGAGGCTGACATTGAGCAGCTTCCTTTATNACTCCCCACCTTACTTACGGAGCCAAGGAGTCATTTAAATCCAGAGCTCTTTGTTACAGCTAGTCTAGCTTGCCCTAGAACCCTCATTTCTCCACCAGTGGCTGCCTTGACTAGCTGGCATTTGCATGGGTTTTAGTGATCTGAACTATAGTCCTCATGCTTGTGTGGCAAACATTTTGTCCACTGAGCCACCTCCTAGCCCTCGTTGAATATTTGAAAATTTACCCCTTCGTCTTCCTGTTAACGCTTGGGTGGTTTAGGAATGAAGCTCCCATGAAACTCTTCTTTCCTGTCTTTCTGTTTTGAATGGCTATGAGCTTTCCTTCCTCGTAATTGCCAGGGCGGGACTGGGTTTCACTACCTGAGTGTCTGCTGGGCTTGTCCCAGGCAGGTGCAATGTTCTCTTGCCATCAGGGAGCCAAGGAGAGCGGGCTGGCTTATCCCCACCTTGTCAGCATTTGAGTCATTTCTGATATTCTCCTGGATGTTCTGGCTGCTCCCGGGGCTTTACTCCTTATCCCCTGCTAACAGCTGATGAATGAACATCTTTCTTTCCTCAGGAGGAGTGTTGACACCCTCTGCCCTGATGTCTTGATTCGTAGGGTGTCNTTTGCTTCTGCAGGATCTGGGGTCTCTGTTGGGAATATTCTCCAGTCTGAAATCTGCCTTCTTTTCATATTAGCGTTTTGTTTTTTAAGATAGTGCCTTTTAATGAGTAAAACTTCCAAATTTAGTTGAAGTCCAGTTTATGAGCTTTCAGAAATNGTTTGTGTCAACAGAGGTTCTTAAAGATCCTGTCTTCTTTGGAAGAATTACAGTTTGGGCTTTTGTGTTCAGATCTGTGCTCCATCTTGAACTGGTTTTTGTGTGCAGCCTGAGGTGAGGTATTGAAGAGGCTTTTCTGTTCCTGTCTATTTATCACGACACCTTTGAAAGGGAGGCTCAGTCAGCCGTGCATATGGCTGTTTCAGTACCTGCTTTGGTCTCTCTTTAGGCCAATAATTCATCAGCTTGTCTTGTTTATGGTGCACATGCTAGGTCAGCGCTCAGTCTAGGCTGCAGTCTCACACTGTTGACGTCTCTGAGTTTGTTTTTCCAAATCTAGATCTTTGCTTCAAACAACAAACAAAAACCCAAGAGAATAATAAGCAGGGAGAGAAAAAAGCCAATTGTCTTTACCAGAAAGCCCTTTGAAATTCTAAATTATTACCATTTTGAATCTAAACTGTTATATTCTTTGCTTTTGTAACTAGCATTTAAAATGTCAATTTTCCAAATGCAGATGAGTGACAGCCAAGGAGTACACAGGCTTATTTGGGGATGATGGGCATGTATCACACTTTAACTGGTGGGATGGATGTCCAAATTCCAACTCACTGAATCATTGAATTGTACACTTTTAGTGGTGACTTTTATGTGCATGTTAATTCACTTAACAATTGGTATGTATTTGAGTGTTTGCCTATGTGTATTGTATGTGTACCATGTGCGTGTGGTGCCCGTGAAGACCAGAAGGAATAAGATCCCCTGGAACTCAAGTAACAGGTGATTGGGAGTCATCATGTGGGTGCTGGGAGCCAAACCTGGTCCTCTGCAAGAACAAGTGCTCTTAACCACTGAGCAGCTCTCCAGCCCCAACTTTAACAATACATCTTATTTCTTCTCTTGATGTAGTGTGAGGAAAGCCAGCCGGATACTGAGTGTAGGCAATGNAGAGACCACCGCCCTTGTTCTGTTACTGATTTTAATTGGGAAACAGCCAGTTCTTCATCAGTAGGATGTAACAGTAGATGTAGGATTTCACAGAGAGAGCTCTTACCATCTTCTGAGACTAGTCTCCAATAGTCAGCTGAATTCTGTCGCTGCTGAGGTGGNTGTTGGTCATATCTTGTCATCGTTTTCATGCTAACATGAGTTGTGGTTTCTGAAAAAGGAGCTGTGCGTCTCTGAGAATCATGATGGATTCTTTCTATATAGCACTGGTTTGAATTTGTTTCTGTGGGATGCGGATCTGTAATTGTCTTTTGTTCTGTTTCTATGTCAGGGTTGTGTAGCACATAATTTAGAAAGTTGCAAAGTATTCCTTCTTTGTACACTGTAAGAGCAAAGTGTAAGATTCAGGGATGGGGAGATGGATCGGTGAGTTGAGCAAGCTTAAGGGCTTAAGTTTGAAGCCCCGAGCTCCTATGACAAGATAGGAGGAAGAAACAGGAGAGGCTAGCCTGGCCTAGTCAGCAAACAAGAGAGTCTGAAGGTGGAAGGTGCCCTCTGATTCCACACATGACCTCAAACACATATAGATTGGAAGGGGAAAAAAATGTAAGATTTCTGTAATTCTGCCATTAAATAACTCCATTGAAATGGGCCAGTTTGGGCTAGTAACTGTGTTTGTAGGAATTGTTTCATACAGCTTCATTTTTTTTCTCTCAGATATCAGGATACTTCTTTTTTCTCTTTCATTTTGTGCTTATTTGGGTAGTTTGTGTTTTCAAGGAGTCTACACGTCATCAAAGTTACTGAATTTTTCTGCAGAGAGATGTTCATAATATGAGGTGTGTGTGTGTATTGTGTATTGTGTGGGGGTGTGTGTATGTAGTGTGCATGTGTATGTATGTGCATACTTTGTTTTCTTAAAAACAGGCTCTTGTATAGACAAGGCTGGCCTCAAGCTCACACAGATCTGCCTGCCTCCGCCTCCAGAGTGCTAGGATCTCAAAGGCGTGCACGTGCACCACCATGCCAGGTTCCCTCTTATTCTTTAGTGTCTGTGGGCCCTGTATGGAGCCCTTTTCATGCTGAGTATTTTCAATTTCTGTGTTTTCTTCTAATCAGATTTGTCCGGGGGCTGCAGTTACTTCAGTTCTTTGCCCAGAATAAGCTTTTTGCTTCGTTGACCACCCTGCTTTGGTTTTTCTCATCTCTGTTCTTTGCCCTGCTCAGTCTCTGCTCGCAGGGTCAGTGTCAACCATCTTCTTCTGCAGCTCCTTTGCACAGAACCTTTCCTCTTGAGTTGGTCTCAGTTGTGGTTTTCGTTTAGTTAGAGGAGTGCTGGGTTCAAAGGCGTGCAGCCCAGCCATGAGTCTGTCTTGGGAAACATTCCCCATGGTGGGGGCAGGTGTGCTCTGGTCCTGGGCAGAGGTGGTTGACAATTTTAGTCCAATCCTTTACAGTCCTTTATTTTTCTCACACAAATATGATGTGGACTTGCCTTTCTGCCAGTAGTAGTTCCTGCTTGTGCTTCATGTATTCTGAAGCCCTGTTTATAGGTACTGTCTATAATTGTTGGCACCTTTTTGTTTACGAAATGCTTAAAAATTACATTTATTCATTGTCTCTGTGTGTGAGAGTGCATGCTCAGAGGTTAACTTTAGCAAGTTGAATCTCTCCTTCCCTATGTGGGACCCAGGGATGGAACTCAGGCTGTCAGATTTGGCAGGAAGCTCCTTCACCCACTGAAGCATTTCCCTGGCCCTAAATGTGAGTTTTTTGGTTTTTTGGTGATACAAAATTTTACTATGTAGCCTTGACTGACCTGAATCTCTCTGTATAGACTAGGCTGGCCTGGAATTCAGAGATCTGCCTGCCTCAACCTGAGTGCTGGGATTAAAGGCGATTGCCAGCACACTACAAACTGACTCTTCTATAATTAGGAAATGTCTCCCTTTATATTTGATAATTCTTACTTATAAGTGACTTAGACTGTGCATGGTGGCTTACTTGTAATCTTAGCACTGGGAGGCCAGGGCAGAAGAACCACTCCCATTTTGAGGCCTTATCTACATAGAGTTGTTTTTGTTTTTGTTTTTTTTGAGACAGGGTCTCTCTGTGTAGCCCTAGCTGTCTTGAAATTTGGTTTGTAGACCATGCAAGGCATTTCTCTAAAGTTCAAGGCTAGACTGGTCTACATAACAGGTTCAGACCAGGGTTAGGGTTAAGTTGTGAGAGTCTCTCTCTCAAACATACACACAAAAGAAAAAAAGAGCCGGTCACAATAGTTCACATGTTGTAATCTTTTTTTTTTTTTCTTAATGTTTTTAAGTTAATTTTATTTATGCCTATGGGCATGTTGTTTGTGTATTTGCATACCATCTGTATGCCACTACCAGCAGAGGCCAGAAGCAGGAGTTATGTCCCTTTGGACAGTCGTGAACTCCCATACTGCCATGTGGGTGTTGGGAATTGAACCTGATTCTCTACAAGAGCAGCCAGTGCTCTTAACCGCTGAGCTAACAAATAGCCCCTCTTTTTTTTTTTTTTTCCTCCTGTCTTTTGAGACAGGATTTCTCTGTGTAGCCCTGGCTGTCTTGGAACTCACTCTGTAAACCAGGCTGGCCTCCAACTCTGAGAGATCCACCTGCCTCTGCCTCCCAAGTGATGGGATTAAAGGTNTGGGCNACCACCGCCCTGCCCCTCTTATTTTTAATATTGCTTTTCCATTATATGACTACAGCATGCCCATGTGTATTTTTCATGGGATTCATGTTTCTTGGACTTGAATCTTGTCTTTTGTGATGTGGGGGACAACTGGCCTTGGTTTCTTGAAGCTTCTTTCTCCCCTTTCTTCAGCTTTGCTGCTCTATACATGGTAGGCCAAGGACATCTACTTCAGGTTGGGGCTGTGATCTAAGAAGCAAAATGCTTTGATTGAAGGTAGAGGGATGTGTGTATGTGTGTGCATGTGTGCCAGAGGTCACCCTCGTGTGTCAGTCCTCATGTGTTGTCCTTGTTTTTGAGTCAGGGTCTGTCACTTGGACCTGAAATTTACAGATTAGACTGGGCTGGCCGGCCTATGAGCTCCCAGAATGCAGCTGTCTCTGTTTCTNCAGCACAGGCAAGCACCTCACTGATGGAGCCATCTCCCTGGCCCCTTGAAGATGACTTTTAGTCTGTTATGACCGTCAGTAAACATTGCATTTTTGCTTGTGGACAGTCCCTCCCGTCACTCATTGTTGACTTTCCTTTCCTTGAGATTTTGTCATAGGATCTCCCTTATGCTGTACACCGTCTTTGTTGCTGAGTTACATACCTATGCTGTAATATTGGTCCATTTATGGGATGCAGTGTAGAGTGTGTTGAGGGAATCAATCCAGTTGCCATCTTTTCTGGCCTAGAAATCTGCACCTCTGCAGCTCTGGATTCTACTGATCTCCTGGGCTGTGGTTTGGAAACTGCTCCAGGGCCAGGATGCCCAAATGAAGGAGAAGCCTGCCTTAGCCCATTCCCATCCTTCGGTCACCTTAATCCCCACACAGCTGCCTCCTGTTTCCTGNGCACATTTTAAGGCAAGAGGCTAAGTTCAAAGCCAAGTGCCTCGTGGGAGAGCTGTAATCTGAGTTACTGACTGGTTTCCCCAGAGGTGCTGGTACCTGGTGAAGAAAGTACCCTTTGCTGGCACACCTTCTCCTGTCACAGCTATTGGGGAGAATGGTTGTCTTAGGACTCTGTTATCTGACCTGCTGAACAGTGTGCCTAGAATATGTTGAAAATCAGATGAGATCCTGTTAATGCCCTCCTGTGACAAGTATGTTTCTGCATAAAAGCCACAGACCCAGCTGGGCTGAGCAGCTGTCAGTGCTGAGGGTCTTTCCAGGGCTTTTATTTTGTCCCAGTGAAGATTGATAAGTGGGTGTGTCGGCTTGCTCGCTTCTTGGGACAGAAACCTATGGGTCTCAGTGCTGTAGCATACACCCTTGAGACTGAAATGAGGGTGGGAAAAGCACTCGTGTTGTCTGGGCTTTGTGGTTCCCACGAGGCTCTTGTCTTGCCATCCACAGCATGCAGGAAACCCTTTCTGAAAGGAGGCGTGACTCAGGCTTGCATCAGGCACTGGCATGTGGCTAGCACTGGGCACGTGACCTGTCAGCGTCATGTCTGTAAGAAGCAGAGGTTGCCATGGTTTGAAACTGCGTCAGCTCNGTTGCTCAGCAACTGAGGGGGCTGGGAACTACAGACTGAGGCCAGGGCCAGCCCACCAGGCTTGCAAATTATTGTGAGAGCTTCTGGCTGTTTAAATATGCAAACCTTTAATGTTTTGCATTTTGCTGTTAATTGTGCTATTCCTTAAATGAGTCCAGTCTCAAGATTATGATAGTCAAAGTNGTGTAATGTTGGAAATAGTGTTGTGCCCAATTGTGGGATCTCCCTTCTTGAAGCAGGCCAG
Source organism: Neotoma lepida (assembly GCA_001675575.1). Taxonomy (NCBI): domain Eukaryota; kingdom Metazoa; phylum Chordata; class Mammalia; order Rodentia; family Cricetidae; genus Neotoma; species Neotoma lepida. The sequence goes on along the minus strand of LZPO01017284.1, from coordinate 433,071 downwards.
TATTTTGTGCTTGCGGTAGTGATTCTGTGTTCCCTAGGATGCCACTCCCATCCCTAGTGGAGAAGAGCACAGCAGGACAGCTTGGCAGTGGACTCAGCAGGAAGGCAGCTGGGTGCTGCTTTCGTGCTTTCCCCGTGTCCTGGGCATAACTTTCCCTTGCTGCCCCCACCCTGCATAGCAGTCTGTGAAAGCCAAGATGGGCCCAACCTTGAGGCTCTGTGACAGCTCAAGATATGTCACGGTTAGTGCTGTGACACCATGATGAGTCCTGTGTGCCTCACTCTCTAGCCGTGCCATATGTCCCTCAAGCTCAGTCCTGCCTCCCCTAATAAGAGTCCCATAAGGCAGCCCTCAGGAGATAGCTAGGCCCCAAGTTGCTTGAGAACAAGGTTAGACCAGCCCAAAATAGAGTTACTTCAAGGGTGTGTACCAGTTCATCCGTGTCATTTTCCTCCTGTGATGTAGACTGCTTTCGAGGTTTTAGAAGGCATTTGGGTACATATAGTAAAGTAAAAATATTACATGCCCTCTGGCCTGGTATTTTAGTTTTAAGGGATTATCTGAAAGGGATGGAGAGTGCCAACCTTAAGAGACACAGAGACTGTGATCAGTGGCTCACCCAGATGTTACACCTTGATGACATCTACATTAATAGGCGATGTGGCTTCGTTTGACATAGTAATAAGAACATATAATAAGGACATATTTCTTAAGGTATGAATTGGACAACATCAGGCCCCAGATATCTAAGTGTGAAAACACAGTGAGCACAGGAGGCTATGGCAGGAGGACCGGTCANTTTCCCAGCACCCACATCAGGTAACTAACAGCTACCTGTAGGCTCCAGCTCCAGGGAATCCTCTAGCCTCCGTGGGTGCTGCACTTCCATGCACACGCCCACACACAATACATGTAATGAAAAATAAAAATCTTTTTTTTTTTTCAAAAAACAAGATAAAATATAGGAACAGTTTAAAAAATGGTGATGGGTCTGTGTTTGTGTATAAGCTTGGATTGTTCATAGCCAGGCTCCTTCTGGGAAGGCTGTGCTGGGCAGCAGGCTGAGCAGACTTAGCTGTTTGTCACAATGAGGATGCAGTAACATAAAACCTGCATAATTAGAAATTAACCAAAGTATGCTGTTTTTTGTTTGTTTTTTAAAGAAACTTCCANAACTGTAGCAAAAGTTAACAGCCAGCACGGTTACTGCCCAGCAGTTCCTGGGGTTTAGGAAGTAGGATGCAGGAGAGAGAGGCCTTAGAGGCCTCTTACCACTGCTCCCTGCTCTTTGTGACTCTGTGCCTCAGTGTCCCCGCATATAAAACACCAATGGCAGTGTGACTTGTAGGTTCTCACGAGGTAGAGTGAGTTGTTCCCCATCCGCAAGGATAAGGCCCNGTAGCTTGCNGCTGGTATCCTTGTGTTCAGCATGCAGGTTCTTGGGCACAGAGTGCACAGGTGGTCCCGTGGGCTCGCTTTAACAGCTTGGTGAGGTCAGGAACTTAGTGTGTGCCTGGTGTTCAGCACAGGGCTTCCTCCTGGTGTCTCTGCAGCTACTCTGCTTGACTTGGGGGAGGGTGAGTNAGGGGTTTCATTTGGCAAGATGTTGGGTTGTACTTAATGCCAGTGACTGCTACAAGTATGGTGCCTTGTTGTGTGCCAGAAAATGTGGTCTATGGCCTATAGGGGGCACTCAGCCTCACAATAGAGGTATGGGTGTCCAGTCTACAACTTTGGGACAGAAATTC
>LZPO01017284.1:385613-427983 GCA_001675575.1 Neotoma lepida | reverse complement strand
TTTTTCAAGACAGGCTTTCTCTGTGTAGCCTTGGCTGTCCTAGAACTTGCTCTATAGACCAGGCTGGCTTCGAATTCACAGAGATCCGCCTGCCTCTGCCTCCCAAGTGCTAGAATTAAAGGCATTCACTACCACCGCCTGGCCTGACACCAATTTCTATTCTTGTTCAATTTCTGTTGCTGGGATCAAAACAAAAGCAACTTGGGGGCAGGGCATTATTTGACTTAAAGGTCAAATATTGAGAGAAGCCAAGGCAGGAGCCTTGTCTCTCAAACATTGTTGAGAATAGCCAAGGCAGGAGCTTGGAAGCAGGGACTGATGTTGACACCATGAGAAAACGTGAATCATGGCGTGCTCAGCTTGGTTTTATAACAACCCAGGACTACATGCCCAGGGGCAGCTCCACTCAAAGTGGGCGGGGCCCTCCTACATCAATCTTTAAGAAAATACTCACAGGCCAGTCTGTTAAAGCAATTCCTCAATTGAGGTTTCCTATTCCCAAGTGATTCTAATTATGTCAAATTGACCAAAAACAAGACCGAAAAAACCTATCCAGCACAGNCTTTCCCAGAAAGCCTTTAGACAACAGCTCCCTGACACATCGAAACAGGATATGACCTGCACGTCCCCATCAGGAAAGGATGCATGGCACCAAGCCCTGCAGCTGTCCCTCCAGCCTGGCCAGCACAGTGGTTGTGACACCAGACACCTGCTGGTGCTGTCACTCCTTCTATGGGGATGGGGGTAGGTGGCCCTGCAGCTGAGGACAGGGAAACCTTAAGACATAGCTGCTTCTGTGTGTTCATAACCTCCCCAACACTGTTTCTTTGTGTCAGGGTGCAGCTTTCTCCCCCCTTTATTTCTTAGTGGCGTGCTATACCAAAATGCACTTATTTTTGCTCTCAATTTGATTCCTTCTTGCAAGGATGTCCAAACAAGAGCTGCATGGCTCAGTATCAGTGTTTCAGAGGTTGAGTCTGTAGCCAGCTCACCGTCTTTTCTACCCAGGTTGGTACCATGTGATGTACCAGTCATACTTGGGTTCTGAACACACATCTGGGTTGTGTTTCCCTCTGAGTAGTGGCAGTAGGCCAGTCCAAAGCCCAGTCCCCTCTCTGCCCTTTCCTGGCCCCAGGGCCTTGGGCTGTTGGCCAGCCCAGTGTCTGGTGATGCATNTAAGATGAGGTGAACCAGTCTCCTTGCTGAAAGTATTGGGTACGAAAGGACAAAGCATTCCAGGAACATGGGCCACGTCAACAACACATAGCAAAGCCACTTTGCTCATCACTCGAGTGGTTTATGGACCACAGTCTTGATGCATTGTTGTAGGCATGGATCGCAGTGGTGACCCAACAGTGGACATTAAGTTATGGGTAGATTGAACAAGTGTGACAAAAGAAAAGTGGGCTAATTGGGGGCGTCATGAGTGTTCTATGTGCTGAGGATTGACCAGAATGCATTTTTGACCACTGTCCAATATGCTGGCTACTGGCCTCACACAGCTGCATGATTGCACATTTGTTAAAAGTCAATCAAATTGAGGCTGGGGAGGTAGCTCAGTTGGTAGAGTGCTTGTCATGAAAGCAGGGGCATCTGAGCTTTGTCCTGAGCATGGAGTCTGGCAGATCCCTGGGGCTCACTGCCTGGCCAGCCTAGCCTAATCAGCAAGCCCCAAGTTCAAAGAGAGACTGAAAATAGAAAGTAGAAAGCAGTTGAGGAAGACACTAGTGTAGACCTCTGACCTCCACACATGCACATCCCTGCACATACTCAAAAAAATAAAGTTAAAAATTTAATTTCTTGTGCTTTTTGGGAGGAAATGACCTTTGTGCTTTGGTTTGGCAGGTGGAACTGGAGGTCACGCTGCCAGGAGAAGGCAAAGATCGTATCTTCAAGGTATCCATCAAGTGGGTGTCATGCGTGAGCTTGCAGGCGTTACACGATGCACTTTCAGGGAGGCTGCCCAGCGTCCCTTTTGAGACGATCCAGGCCCTGGACGTTGTCATGAGGCACTTGCCATCCATGAGGTGAGCACATCAGATGGGAGGGGAGAAAGGGCCACTAGCTGAAGCTGAGTGTTCTCAGAAAGATTGAGATCTTGACCAAGGAAGGGCGGAGCCAGTGGTGATGGCCAGACATGCGATCTCTGGGGCCAACAGTCTGAGATGAAAGAGGACAATGCTAGAATCACCTTGCCTGAGTGCAGAAGGTTCACCTCCCTGGTTTGAGCTCACATAGCCCTTTGCAGAGTCCAGAGCAGCACATGAACAGCCATCCTTGGGAGACTTCTCTGCAGCTTTTGTGACAATCGCCAGCAACAGAGGCATCAATCATCCTGTTTCATTAGAAGATCACCCTTTGCCACACCTAGCAGGGGGTGGAGATCATTTCTGTGGTTTGTCATTTTCCCAGTTGCCAGACAGAGTGTTGCACTGACTAGCACATGGGACCAAGGCCAGGGAGCCACATCCTAACTTGGCCCTCACACAAAGCACACAGTAGGACCTTAGAATGGTGGGAATGGAACTGGGAGGTCAGGAGTGAGCAGCAGAAAGAAAGCTCAGTGCCTGAGCCCTGGGCCTGACCCCTCTATGCTCTGGAGAAAACCGGGTCTTCCTTTGGCACCCTAGCTACACATTAGGCAAAGAGGAGACTACGTCCCAGGGCCAGCTGTCATTCTTGGCAGGGCCCTGGCTTGCCTGTCACTCCTAAGAACTGTTGATGGAAGGGAGGCAGGTAGGCACAGAAATAGCCTGGAATGGTGATTAACAAAATCTTGTCTATGGTTTAAAAACAAACCAGTATTTATTTTGTTGTGTGTGGCCATGCCACCAGTGTGTGGAGGTCAGAGGACAACTTGGTAGGGGTCAGTTCCCTTTTTGTACCATATGGGTCCTGAGGATGGAACTCAGGTCATCAGGCTTAGTGACAAACTCCCTTACCCTCTGAGCCATCTCAGCGGCCACATTGAGTGGCAGGAATTCCTACGGTTCCTTTCTTCTCAATTCTTTTGGATTGTTTACACTCATTTTTACAGTCGGGAGACTATCAAAGCGTAACAGGATTAACAAGCACAGGCAGAAAGGGAGACGGGAGACGGGCATGCTCCATGATTTGATTAACAAACAGTGCCACCTGTACTGCAGCCGAACACCGTGTCTTCCCCTTGGCATCCTGAACGGTGGCACATCCCACGTGTCTAGTAGTCTATAGGTGACACTGGAGAGAGTGTCGACAGCAGGTGGGTGGGCTCTAGCTCAGGTCTGTGTGCGTGCCTGGCTTGCAGGCTCCAGCAGCAGTGAGCTATCCATAGCCTCCTTCCTGCCTGTCATTGAAAGGAGCTACGATGAATAGGGAANGGGTGCCAGCTTAGACGGCTCCATGTGGTCCACAACCACACAGAGAAGTGGCAGCTCGGGCTTAGGGCTGGCCTGCTCCAGCTGCCTCTGCCTGGGAGCTTTTGGGTTTCCGCCCGTGCTAGTGTTAAGCTACTCCTGCCTCCATAGCACAAGCCCTGGACTAGGAAGACTCGAAAGGGTCTGCCCGGTTATGTACAGTGTAACATGAAAAGGAGGAGGAGAGAAAATGGAAACACCAGCTGGAGCCTGCATTCTGCATGAGTCTTAAGGCTGCAGCTGTAGGCCGCAGCTGTAGGCAGAGCCTGTTCCCAGATTAACTCTTTTCCTTTTGAGAGATTCATAAGGAAGACCTTCAAGGTGTGGAACAGTGAGTCTGGGGTAGAACCACAGTGAGTCTGGTCTCACACTGACACTGAGCCCTGACAGGGGTCCCCTTGCACCTCCATTAGCTAATGTGTTTAAACATCTGACAGTCTAAGTCTACAGGGCTACTGCTTACACTGTGTGAACGCAGACTACAACTCCATATATTGAGCATGAATGGTCTCTGAACGTAAGTGTGCCTGCAGGGTTGACTGGAGGAGAGGCGGGGAGTCAGCCTGGCACTTCCTGACCAATTCCATCTAATGAGGAAGGGCTTGTCTCCCTGGCAGGTACACCCCTGTTGGCCGTTCCTTCTTCACTGCATCTGAAGGCTGCTCTAACCCCCTGGGTGGGGGCCGAGAAGTGTGGTTTGGCTTCCATCAGTCCGTCCGACCTTCTCTTTGGAAAATGATGCTGAATATTGATGGTAAGCCCAGGGCTTCACTGCAGGGTGAATGGGACCCATGCAGCCTCCATTACATGGGGTGGAGACTTGAAAACATGCAGAGGAGGCCAGATCTTAGGAAGGATTCTCATAGCCATCTCTAGCCTCCGGTGAAGCCAGAGATAGGGTGTGTTACCAGCCTGTTCAATCATCTGTTTGATATCTGAGGTGGTTCTTCGTTGGGTATCAGAGCCCTTGGAGTATTCCCTTCCCAGAGACCCTTGAGCCAGCCTGAGGAGCTGCCTCTGCCAGGCCCTTTGCACTACTAGAACACCCCAGGTGTGGGGTTGGGGCCACACCCCTCACTTTCTCTCCGTGTTTCCTGGTTACTCAAGTTGTTGTTTACACCAAGAAGGGCACCATTAGGTGCCAATGGATGGCCACTGTCCATTGGTCCTGCAGCTTTGACAGTGTATTAGACCTGTCACTGCTGTGATGACAAGTACCTAGAAGAAACCATTTAAAGTGGTAAAGATTGGCTCAGGGTTTCAGAGGACTCAGTCCACGGTAAGCTGGTGCTGTCATTCTGAAGCTGAACACCATTGCAGAGAGTGTGACACAGCATAGCTGCTCATCTGTCTCATCTCACGGTGGCTGGGAAGGAGGNGGATAGAAAGGGGCCAGGGATAAGTACGTACCTGAAAGGCACACCCTCAGCGATCCACTTCATCAGTCAGGACCTCCATCTGAGTGTTTACAGCCTCCTAGAAGTGCCATCCAGCTGTGAGTCCATCAATCCATTGGTTGGTTCAGAGCCCCCATGATCCAGTTAGCTCTTGGTGATGGGGTTCACATGAGCCTTTTTGGGGACACTGTAGCTCCCGTAATGTTCCCCCCTGCTTCGGGTCCATGCTTTGTGCTTGAGCCTGCTTCCCTCTGCCAGAGACCAACAATCAGGAGGAACACTGCCTCCTCTCACGTAGGAGATAAGTTCTGGCAGTAGCTCCAGAAAGGCCCTAGGTCACATCTTGCTCAGGTGCACAATGATTGCAAATGAATTGCATGAATGGAAAACCTCAGAAATGCCTCTTCCAGAAGGTGGCCAGAAAAGCCTACAGGATCTAAGGTCCTGGCTGTCCTCTGTCAGGCTAGACTTGTTCAAGACCATAGTAATTCTTTGGGTGACTTCTTCAGACTCAGTCAATCCCTTACCATTGCCTGTGGCTAGAGAAAAGCATGGAATCTCCTTGGCCAGGCCCTACCTTGGGGTGTGGAGCTCTGGGCATAGTGGACATTGGTTTTCTCATCACAAAGGTCCAAGGGGAGTGCCATAGAGGAGAAACTGAGGCCAGGCCTCATGAGCTGCTCCTAATTAGTCACGTGTATTACTCTAGATGCCTCCATCTAACGTTCTTGTCTGTGTCTTTTCCCACACACAGTATCGGCAACAGCATTTTACAAGGCACAGCCAGTGATTGAGTTTGTTTGTGAAGTTTTGGATTTTAAAAGTATTGAAGAACAACAAAAACCTCTGACAGATTCCCAAAGGGTAAAGTTTACCAAAGAAATTAAAGGTAAAGACCCACCCAGCAGACAGGTTGGGGTTGAGGGCCCTTCTGAGGTCCCTCATGATGGGCTTTTGTTCCACTCTGATGAGGGAGGTGGGAGCTGTGGATAGAGTGAGCCACAAGGCACACTGACTCTGAGATAGTGGGAACTTGTACACAGAGGGGCCTGTGACTCGAATGAGCGCAACCACGTGGGTGGGAACAGCTGGGATGTCAGTCCTGTCCAAGCCACAAACATTAGGACTAGAATCACCCTTAAAGAGGGGTAGTGGTGACACCCAAGTCTTACTATGCTGAGTTTTGCTGGCAGAAGGCATCTCTGGACACGATGGATCCAGCCATGGCATCCTGAGGGTAGCCCGCATTTCTTACTCCTCAGCTCTAGAACCCCATGGCTTCAAATGTGGGTTCTAGAAAAAAGAACTAGAAAAAGTTCTAGAAAAGCTGTCGTGTGTAAAAACTGGTTCCAGAGTGGGGCTTGGACTCTAGGTGCACGACAAAGAGTAGCTCTGATTCCTGCTGTCTGTCACCAGGTCTAAAGGTGGAGATAACGCACTGTGGTCAGATGAAGAGGAAGTACCGTGTCTGCAATGTGACCCGTCGGCCTGCCAGTCACCAAACGTAAGGCAGCTAAAACAGCCATCCCTCCTTCCAAACTCAGGCCTGGCCCTGTCACTTAGATTCTACCCCAGGGGCTAGATAAATGACTTCGTAGTTAAGAGCATATACTGCTCTTGCAGAGAACCCAAGTTCAGCTCCCAGCACTCATGTTGGGCAACATACAACCACGTGTAGCTCTAGCTACAGTGCCCTCTTACATACTGCCCTGGTACCTATATCCACGTATGCACAAATCCACATGCACATAATTTAAAATATAATAAGTGGGGATTTTTGTTTGTTTTTGTTTTTAAATTTATATCTTCATTTTTATTGTATAAATGTTTTGCCTGCATGTATTTCTGTTCACCATGTGTGTACCTGGTCCCCATGGGGGTCAGAAGAGGCATCAGATCCNCTGGAACAGGAGTTACAGGTAACCGTGAGCCACTGTATGGGTGCTGGGAATCAAACCTGGGTCGTCTGCAAGAACAGCCAGTGCTCCTAACCTGTGAGACATCTCTCCAGCCCCTGTTTTGTTTTGTTTTAGACAGGGATTCAATATGTACACCAGGCTGGCCTGGAGCTACTCACAAAGATAGCTCTGCTTACTGGGTGCTAGGATTTAGGGCATGTGCCACATGGCCAGCAAAATAATTTAAGGGGAAAAAAATGAGGGGGAGGGTAGAGGGATGGGTCAATGGTTAAGAATACTGGCTGTTCTTCCAGAGGTCCTGGATTCAGTTCCTAACACCACATGGCAGCTCACAACCGTCTATAATTGTGGTCCCATGGGAGCCCATACCCTATTCTGGTGTGCAGCCATATATTTAAAATAANTAAATAAATCTTTTAAAAAGCAAGCATATGAATTCCAACACAGAAATCCCATATGCGCAGGGGAGTGGAGGATGTGGCCTTAGGTCTTGGAGGAGCAGGGACACCGGTGAGCACCATTCTGACCCATGGCACAGCTGACTCGCTCTGCTGGTTGAGGCNGTTGCAAGGGCTAACACAGTATCTCTTAACTAATGTCCACTGATGCTGTCATTTGCCTAGTGGCAAGCACACAATTGACTGTGTGTCTAGGAGAAAAGTGACAAGTTTAGGCACCGTGCCCTGCTCTGGGTCTGTTACTCCTAGTGAGAACTTGTTGGCTTGGTTCATTCACAGAACACAGACTGTTGCTAGGGTACCTGGTCCTCATGGAACAGCAGGGTCTGATGGACTAGATCTGTGTCCTGTCACCTGCCCATTGGACAAAAGGTGACATTACCTGGCAGTCTCCACAGAAGAGTCAGCTCAGGAAGCCTGGGTCACATGGCTAGTCCCGCCTGGCAGCCGTTCTCCCCCAGCATGTGACACATAGCTCACCTCCCCTGTTTATGTCTTGGTCATCTCCTCTTGCCTCAGTCCTACAGGGAGGCCCTAGATCTGAGACCAGCATTCTCTTATCCTGGAAGGCTCCAATTTCTTCTAGCCATGGGGAGCTATAGGGTGTAGGAGTTAACTTAGAGTCCCCATGGTCTGCTGGGAAACAGACTTTTCTAGATTCATCTTCCTATGTCCTGAACGGTTTAGTAGAAANTGTGATTGGTGCATTTCTTAGATGTGTGGGCGGTTGCTCTTTCCCAACAGGCATGGGCAGCCTGAGAGCTGAGGGCCTCTAAAGTAGTCCCTTAGATGCTTGGTCCTGGGGAGGTGTGTTGGAGCTCCAGTGTCCAGGAAGCCTGAGTCACCTCTTTCTNCAGGTTCCCGCTGCAGCAGGAGAGTGGGCAGACAGTGGAATGTACAGTGGCCCAGTACTTCAAGGACAGGCACAAGCTGGTTCTGCGCTACCCTCACCTCCCGTGTTTACAAGTTGGACAAGAGCAGAAACACACCTACCTTCCCTTGGAGGCAAGTCTCTGCACTACACCCTCAGCTGGGGAGAAGAAGCCCCAATCTAGCCCAGCCTCACTGATGCTCTAGGACTCGGCCAATTCATGGAATTGTTGAGATTTGTCCCTTTTGTGTACCCCTCCCTGCAAAATGCCATAAGACTAGCGACTTCGGTGGGAATCCTCGCCCCACCCCAACCCCNGTCTTAGATAGGCTCTCACTGTGCAGCCCTGGCTGGCCTGGAATTCTCAATGTAGACCAGGCTAGCCCCCACCTCAAAGATCCCATCTGCCTCACCCTTGTGAGCTCTGGAATGATGGATGTCTTCCTTAGGCTTTCTGTTGCTGTTATGAATCACGATGACCAAGAGCAGCTTGGAGAGGAAGGGGTTTATTTCACATACTTTTCCGCGTCACTGTTCATCATCTAAGAAAGTCAGGGCAGACACTCAATCTGGGCAGGAATCTAGAGGTAGGAGCTGATACAGAGGCCATGGGGGTATACTGCTAACTGGCTTATTCCCTATGGTTTGTTCTGACTGCTTTCTTAGGCCCAGGACNCGCAGCCCAGGGTGACATCAACCACAATAGGGTGGGCCTTCTCACATCAATCACTATTTAAGAAAATACNCTGCAGGCTTGCCTACAACCTGATCCATTTTTTTCCCTCATAATATTTTTCTTGATTATTTGGGAATTTCATATCATGTACCCCAATCACATTCACTTCCTGGTCTTCCCAGGTCTGCCTCTTACCCTGGTGCTTCCCGTCCCCCAAAGAAAAGGAAAAAACAAAACACAAGTCCAGTTTGTGTTGCCTATCTACTTGTAGTCAAACTCCCAGTGGCCAGCCCCTAGAGAAAACTTAAGTCTTTCCCACCTGCAGCCAGCCAGAAGCCCTCAGTTGTAGAGAGCTACACTTCAGCATCCTTTGCATGATTTTTAAGAGTTCTCTTTGATGGTTTCCTTTCTAGGCTGTTACTTTTGGGTGTGGGTGGGGGGTTANAGGCTACAACCCCATCTTAGNGAAGCAGTTTATCAGTTNAGGTTCCCTGCCATCAGATGACTATAGCTTGTGTCAAATTGACATCCAGCCTAACAGATGCCAGCCACTCTCTTTGCCTAGCTCAAATCCAGAACTCTAGATTGGCACCAGTGTCCCCTGCCCCTGTTCCCAGCAGTGCCACCAAAGCTGAANGACACAGGTCTGTCAGGCCAGGTTTATCTAGGAGTTCCGTTGGGAGTGGTAGGCTATGGACCAGGACTCTGGCTTGGATACTGAGCCCTTAAAAACTCTCCCTACCACAGCTCATGTGTTGACATGTGTGGGTCTTCTTTGTAGGTCTGTAACATAGTAGCTGGACAGAGATGTATTAAAAAATTAACAGACAATCAGACCTCAACCATGATCAGAGCAACTGCCAGGTCGGCACCCGATCGCCAAGAGGAGATCAGCAAATTGGTGAGCAGTGGGTTCTCAGGTTCCTCCAGGATGGGGCACCATGGCAAGGACACCCCTCAACACACATTCTTGTGCTNTGAGCAGAGATGGTCCCGGAAGGAGCAGATAGGCCTCCACTGACTTGTCTTCCTCTGTTTCCCTTCCTCAAGATGCGAAGTGCAAGTTTCAATACAGACCCATATGTTCGTGAATTTGGAATCATGGTNAAAGATGAGATGACTGATGTGACAGGGAGGGTTCTGCAGCCACCCTCCATCCTCTACGGGGGCAGGGTAGGTACAGATGGGTGGCATGGGCGTGGGGTGGCATGGTGCGTGTGTGCCTGTGCGTGCGTGCGTGCGTGCGTGCGTGTATGCAGTGCAGGGAGGATAGCCATGTGTATTCTCAGGTTTGTAGCCACCCTTCCCTGTGGGGTAAACACTGGGCTCTACAGGTGGCTGCTCTGAACTGCACTCATTGGGCCCATGCATGACAAAGACTCTTATCTTTTGTATCCTTTTAACAATCTTTTACATTGCTCTCAGTGTTTTAAAAGTCTGTCTTATCTCATCAAACTCCACTTCTTTCTTAAAGAGTTTTTTGAGATGGTGTCTGATTCTGCTCACCTCCTCTGTTCATCTCACCATCTATTCATCTGACTCCACTCAATCTCATCCATTTATGCTGCGTATCGGGTGTGGGTGTTCATGCGGGTCCTGTTGTATATCAGATGTGGGTATTCATATGAGTCCGTGGAATCAAGACACAGAGGCACCTCAAGGATGATTCTTAGCCTCTTCCAGCTGCAGGGTAGATTCCTCTCTCTGGACTGAACCTCAGTCACTTAGCAAAGGGCTTTTTCATTGTTATACAATTCACACCTTTAGTAAGTCAACTCTATATACCAAAACCTCTTATCTAAGCCCCCCAAAGGGACAATGCCAAATGCAAATTCTCAGTAAAGGACACCACAGTGTTCTGGGTTGTCCCTAAGCTAAGTTTTCACAGACTTTGAACCCCTAGGAAACTCAGATAAGACTTCAAACAGAAGGGACAGGAGACAGGAGGTAGCAATCACAGAAAGCAGATCAAAGCTAGGTGCTAACACTGTACAAACCAGCAAACCAGCTGTAGCTCTGTAGGAATTCTCCCAACATATCCCCCTTTTTTATATGCAATAATCAATTATTTTGGAGATTATGTAGCTTTACAGTAAATACAGCCTGTTCTCAGTCTTTCTGTTTTACAATCTTATNTAAGTAAGCCAAAACACATTTTAAAGCCAATAAGGTTACTATTGCTAGCACAAGAGTAACACTTGCTAAAACAAGAATCCTATTAAAGTGATTGACAGGCTTAAATGAGGCTATAGTATCTGCAAGGCTTCCCATAACATCCGTTCCAGTCATATTAGGTAACTTTTTTGTAAAAATTTCCTTAATTTCTTGCTGGAAATCATAAATCATTTGAGAAGAATTAGNGTGATCCCTCAAATGCATTTTAACCTTTTCCCAATCATACTTGCTTTATTAAACTTTAAAGGTGTAATATAATAAGACATAACATTCCAATCACTTTTTAATTTTATCTGCTCCTTCAATATTCTAACTGATCTCCCAACAATATAACAGCTTGTCTCAAATCAGCTAACTCATTAACTATCTCATTATTTTATTTTGTTCAGTCCAAAGTTCTGTAGAATGCTTATGCCAGTCTCTAACGAACTCAGCAGTTTGAATTTCTTTATGAAGCGCCACTCCGGCTGTTGCAGCAGTAGCAGTAAATGCAATAGTTCCCATAATAACTGCAATAATCAGTCCAACCATTCGACGTGTTCTTCTTAATATTCTTTCAGCGAGCTTCTGTACAAGGATCATCAGAGGTGAGTCTTGCCATGGCCTCAGCAACTTCACTGGTATCCAGATTGCTGGCCTTGCTAAGAATGTATAAACTTTCAGAGATTAAGTTTAAAGACATACTAGAATTAACACAGGGATGAAGGGTACAGCGTTCACAAGNGATGCTGTAATTACTAGGGTGCCATTATATTTAGGCCCCTTTAGTAACAAGTATGGTAATGGTACACATGCCATGAAAGGATGACTTTGATTTGGTCTAAAGGACAAAGTATACTCGTCAATCTTAATGTTTAACTTTCCTTCCCACACTTTAAGAGGGTAGAAGGCACTTGCTAATTTCCGTAAGTTAGTCTGAATTGAATTTCCAAATTGCAGGAGAGGACCTGACATTCCAACTCCATGCCATTGGATAGGTTCATTAACAGTAGAACTAATTTCTACAGTTCCATTCAAACTATACCCCTGCCATCTTAACTCTGAGTGAGAATATTTTCTTTGAGGGCAGCCATAAGAGCTCCAGTCAATGACGTCTCAGTGGGAGATATTAATTAGCACTCGAGGTTTCTCACTCTTACATTGTTGCCAATGTACCCAGTCAGATTCCTTGTTGGTAACCCTCATCTCACAGAACAGTAGATTTATGGAACTAGTAGCATTAATCTCCTGTCCTTTAAAACCAGGTGCATGAAGCATATAAAACTTGTTATGATAGTAATGGGTAGTATTGACCATGGATAGCCATACTTGAAAGATTGTATTTAGACATTGAATTCCATTTCCCACACAAATAGGAATTCCTTGTCCTCCCACAGTATAATTTTTAATCTCTTTACCCTCCTCCATTGGCTGAACAGGACCTCCGTTGTCATAAGGACCAGGTAGCCAAAAAGNTTCATTAGCCACTAGAGGAATATCCATATCTCTCCAACTTACTGCTAAGTTAATTGGAGGATTAGGGATAAAAGCTCAATAATTATGACCAGTTCCTTTTACCTGCAGTTACCACCAGTAGCATATGTAGCAAGGTATAAATTTGTAGCATTCAGAGGTTTCTGAGTCATCCGAATTATCACCTCCCCTTTGTCACAAAAATTCTTAAGCTGTCCCCAGGTGGGAGGATTAGCTGTCTGCTCCAAAGGCCTTTTGTGTTTTTTTTTTCTTCCCTGAGGCATCTCAGCAGCCAAAGCATCAGGAGATTTCTCTTGCTCATGTCTAAGTTTTATTAACTTTGTTGGTATCCACAACTTCTTGTCTCCTGCAGAAACATAAGCATAACCTTGACCCTAACTTAACACTTTCCCTGGACTGTTTTGAGGTTAGAACATTTATAATACATGGGCTGACTCATCATCAGTTCTTTCCACAATCCACACAAGCTGTCTTTCAGCAGCTATTGTTTCTGTTATGCAGTCTATCCCTGGGGGTCCTCATACCCCCTTTGTTTAACATCATCTCCTTTAGAGTGTGATTAGCCTCAGCTGTTAATTTTGTCGTAGACTGTTTAAATCTGAGACATCCTGCAAAATTTAAAACAAATTACTTAATTCTAGAGTAGATAATCCACTGGTAGGACACAACCAATTAATATTACCCCAGATTTTTGAAACTCATTAAGAGTGTGCAACTGATCTCTCCTAATCTGCACCTTTTGTGACTGAATTCTCTGTTTACTTAATTTAAATCCTAAATAACTAAGAGAATCTCCTCTTTGTATTTTTTCAGGAGAAATTTGTAATCCCCAAAAGGGTAAACTTTTCTGTATCACATTAAACATTTTTTCCTAAGGTATCTGTATCAGAAGCAACCAATAAAATATCATCCATATAATGATAAATAATAGATTGAAGAAATTGTTTACGAGCCATTTCTAGTGGTTGTTGTACAAAATATTGACATAAAGTTGGGCTATTTAACATTCCCTGGGGAAGGACATTCCAATGACCTTACTGGTTGAACATTATTATAAGTAGGAACTATAAAAGCAAATTTTTCTCTATCCTGTTCTTGTAAAGTAATAGTAACGAAGCAATCTTGTAATTCAATAACTATAGTAGGCCAATCTTTAGGTGATAAAGAAGGTAAAGAAATTCCAGGCTGTAAAGATCCCATAGGTTGAATTATTTATCGCTCTTAAGTCAATTAACATTCTCCATTTTCCATATTTCTTTTTTATTACAAACACAGGAGAATTCCAAGGGTTAGTAGTTTCCTCTATGTGCTTAGCATCTAACTGTTCTTTACAGTTCTTCAAGCAACTGTAATTTTTCTTTAGTTAAGGGCCATTGCTCCACCCATACAGGCATATTAGTTAACCATTTCAAAGGCAGAGCAGTTGGGTTACAGGCAGTGGCCCCTACTCCAAATTTGGATAGCCAATTTCTATTTTATCCTGTTGTTGGACAACATAGCCTGTGATTTTCCTTGACAATTTTTCCCAATACCTTTCCCAGGAACATACCCATTTTTAACATCATTTTATGAACTATTTCTGATATTGTAGGGATATTAATTTGAGCTGCCCATTGTTGTAACAAATCTCTCCCCCATAAATCCATGGCCATATCAGCTACATAAGGCTTTAACATCCCTATTTGTCCTTCAGGCCCTATGTATTTATTCTGTACACTCTGTTTTACTTGAGATAAAGTTCCAATGCCTACAAGTTGAGTGGAGACTTCTTGTAAAGGCCAATTGGGATTTTAAGATTTTTTTGAGAAATTATAGATACATCAGCTGTAGTGTCTAGTAGGCCTGAAATCTCAATGCCATTTGCTTGTAATTCTAGCCTTGGCCTCTCATCATTAATAGTTTGTCAAAATACTTTCTTTTCAGTATTTACAAAACCTTCTGTCCTACAATTGGAGCTGCTTTACCTTTAAAATACGGGAGTAGTAACAATGGAGCAACTTTGCCACCAGCATTATTCGCAGTTCCTTTTCACATAAGCCATCTATAAAAGCATTAAAAACAATCTCTAGGATTTTAAGAGGTAACGTTAAGCAATGCTATGGACTAGTTTTATAACATTTTAAAAAGAGGATCCTTTTTATAGCTCTCAAGTAACACGTTAATATAACTTGCCAATTATTAACAGTGCAGATCAATTTGTATTTTATTTAGTGGAAAAATAATTTGAGCCTTTACCTTAGTAGCCGTATTATCTAATAAGCTAAAAACCCAATCTGTTTGAGGTGTTATATTTTTATAGAATTTAACCAGGAATTTCTAGAAAGCAACTTAAAGAGCAGAGTCAAATTTTCAGTAATGATAAACAGACAAGAGCATACCCAATAATACAGTTTAAAATCATGAATTTTGTTCTCTTAGTTCATTTACTAAGAAAATTAAACATTCATCTAAATTAATTAGATAATCAAGAGAAGAGAACATCCTTTATACAATGAGTAACTAATATCTCTGGAAATTCAAGCAGCAATGACTTAGTACCTTATGCTGTGACCACAATTGTTTTCACTAGAAGTTGTGCTTGTTTAAAAATTTGTCTTTCTCCCATGAAGGGACCATAGATAATGAGCTATGTCCACTATTAGGGAAAAATAAAAACACTTCCCATGAAGGGATCTTTAATATTGAGTTATTCCCGCTCTGAGGGAAAAAACAAGAAACATTTAAGCCAAAGTTAAGCAAACACAACAAGAAAATTCTAAGCTCTGGGCCTGCTGTGCTTGCTCAGGCTGCAGCAGTGAGGCCGCCTGCTGTCACTCTTTGTAATCCTGCTGCTCTGTGCTGATGGGCAGATCTGTGAAAGAGCTGACAGGCAGAAAGGGCTCTAAGTTTCAGCTATCCTCAATTTCTCATATTGGAAAGAGTGGGTTTTTTTTTTTTTTCTTCTATTTTTACTGAGAAGAGGCCTTTTTCTTCCCTTTATTTTCCCCCTTTTTACCAGGAAAATCTTTTTTTCTTGATTGAACATTTCTCCCTTTTCTACCGGGAGATTTCCTGTCTTTCCCTTTTCTCTACTGAGAAGGCCTTTTTCTTGATTTAGTCTTTGTCTCAGCAGCCATTCTCTCTCTTTAAAAATTGTGCAGTTACTGCGTTTTCTTTTAACAAGAATTTTAGCAACTGTTCATTTTGTTGCTTCTGAGATGGGGAGTTTAAATTCCCCATGACCCTACCAATCCTGGAGTCCTTTTACCCTGAGAGCGAGCTTTCCTCCAGTCTTTAAGATAGCCAGATCCTCTGTCCTTCATCAAGTCAACGTTCGGCGCCAAAATGTTGTATATCAGATGTGGGTTCATGTGAGTCCATGGAATCGAGACACAGAGGCACCTCAAGGATGATTCTTAGCCTTTTCTAGCTGCAGGGTGGATTCCTCTCTCAGCTGAACCTCAGTCACTTAGCAAAGGGCTTTTTTGTTGTTATACAATTCACACCTTTAGTAAGTCAACTCTATATACCAAAACCTCTTATCTTTTTTTAAAAATTTATTTATTATGTATACAGTGTTCTGCCTGCATGTGTCCCTGCAGGCCAGAAGAGGACATCAGATCTCATTATAGATGGTTGTGAGCCACCATGTGGTTGCTGGGAATTGAACTCATGACCTCTGGAAGAGCAGCCAGTGTGCTCTTAACCTCTGAGCCATCTCTCCAGCCTAAAACCTCTTATCTTAAGCCCCCCAAAGGGACAATGCCAAATGCAAATTCTCAGTAAAGGACACCACAGTGTTCTGGGTTGTTCCTAAGCTAATTTTCATAGATTTTGATCCCCTAGGAAACTCAGATAAGACTTCAAACAGAAGGGACAGGAGACAGGAGGTAGCAATCACAGAAGGCAGATCAAAACTAGGTGCTAACACTCAGAGTCAAACCAGCTGTGGCTCTGTGGGGATTCTCCCAACATTTACCNGTCCTTCCATACCTCTATCCATCATTCCAGCTCTGCTCATCCCTTCCTTCCATCTACTCATTTATTCATCCCTTCTTCCATTCACTTGTCTCTTCACTCCTGTCCACCACAAGTTCATCATCCGTCCAGCCATCCATTCTTTTCTCCTCTAGCTTGCCACCCTCCATCTAGAGCCTCCCATGCTGTGCATGCGTGGGGGTTGTGTACAGTGTTGGTTAAGGGGTGCTAGAGAAATGGAGACAACAAACCAGTCACTGTTGGTCAGGGGAACCAGCAGCAATAGTCTTTCCACTTGTTTTCTCACTGCAAACCACTTTCTCTTTGCAGAACAAAGCAATCGCCACTCCTGTCCAAGGCGTGTGGGACATGAGAAACAAGCAGTTCCACACAGGCATTGAGATAAAGGTGTGGGCCATCGCCTGCTTCGCACCGCAGCGCCAGTGCACAGAAGTTCATCTGAAGTAAGCCTGCCTGAGACCTCCAAGTGCCTGGTCTTGTTTCTGTTGTTCAAAGGGGGGTGGGTCATTGGGGTTCCAATGTCAGCGGTTGGAAGTCTTTCTCTAACAAAGAACACTTGCCCAGGGTCACTCCCAGGACATGAGACGAGGTCAGAGCCCCTGATCAATGAGCTTCAAATGCAACCAAGCACAGGAAATACCACACACAGGCGGCTGGGCTCGGTCTTCAGTACAGAAAAACAACAAAAAGCAGGATAAAAGTCCAGGCAGAGTGGCATGGAGATGTACACCTGTAGTCACAGCCATCCAGGAGGCTGAGGGGCAAAGTTTTCTTAATCTCAGAGTTTGAGGCCAGCCTGGGTAACACTTGACTCTATCTCAAAAGAAATTAGTAACTAAGGAAGTAGAAGTGGACACTTAACTCTGAGATTTCTTCTTTTTCTTTTTTTCTTTTTTTTAAATTGATGGCCTCTATGTAACTCTGGCTATCATGGAACTCACTATGTAAACCAAGGCTGGGCTTGAACTCATAGCGATTAACCAGCCTCTGCCTCCCAAATGCTGGGATTAAAGGTGTGCCACCATGCCTGGCTACAAATTTTAATTACATTTATTCATTCATTTATTACTTATTTATTTATTTATTTGTTTATTTGTTTATTTATTTATTTGTGTGGCAGGATGGGTATGTGTATATATCCATTGCAGCCTGCGTGTGGGTGTTGGAGGCTAAGTTGAGGAAGTTGGTTCTCTTTTCCCACCATGTGGGCCCCAGGATTGTCAGGCTTTTCCCAAGCACCTTTTCTCTAGAGCAGCTGTGCAACGTCTGCATTAAATGGAACATGGAAAACAGGGAGCTGGATGCTGGATGGGAAGGGATTGTAAAACAGGGTGACAATAGTTCTGGGAGCAGTGGCTGTTCCCCTACGAGAGGGGAGGGGTTACAGTGAAACCAGCAAGCTTTGCCATATGCTTTACCATTTTTCCAGTAGTTTGGGGCAAGCGTGTACAACAGGCTGCAGCCCAGGACACTGTGAGTGTCAGGCGTGGCAGGGGAGCCTAGGCATGACCAGCCTTGCCCGGTGCCAACAAGATGTACCCTGGGGTTTGTACTTTTGTTCCAAGGTTAGAGGGGAAATGAGACGTTTGTTTTCTGCCTCTCTGGGGGCAGTAAAGGGAGGACCGCAAAGCCTGCAGGGTGTAGCTGTCACCTGACCACCTCAGCAAGAGGCCATTCAGTGACGCTGTCTAATGCAGGGCAGAGTTCACTGGCTGGCGGTTGTCTCCCATTGATTGGTGGCATGTGCTTCTAACAGAACAAGCCAGAAGCCCAGAGAAAACAAAGCCAGAGGACAGGCTGGGTACTGGCCATCTCCTGCCCATCTCCCACCCTTGCTCTCTCTATCCAGAGGCACACCCACCTGTTGGCATGGTGGCAGGTGCACACACATGGGTTCTGTATATGCAGCATATGGGGAGGGGGATACTGACCCACTAGATAGGAATCCTCACTGCTGATTGAACATGTTCTTACTCTGGAGTTGAGCATAGACGGCAGTCAGTCTCAGGGTCACCTGACTTTGCTTGGCTGCCACTTGTCCTACTTTCTCCTGTTTTTGTGTCTCCTAGCCCAGCTTGTACCTGCATGGCACAAAAAAATCCACAATGTGTCATTAAGGAAGGCAGCAAGCATGCATTTTATATCTTCCATTTTAGCCTAGCATAGTCATCCCAGGGCCTTGCATGGGTGTGTAGTCCACTCACCCCTTCCTCGGGTTGATATACCTTTGCTTTCTGGCTTTATCTGAGATTTAATTCTATGGCCTGGTGCCTACCTAGCCCTCAGAGGCCAAGGCAACAAAAAACTTATTTCTTCATTGTTTAGATAGTCTCAAGTGTCCCAGGTTAGCTTAGAACTCAGTATGTAGCCATGAATGACCCCCCTGCCTCTCTCAAATGCTGGGATTACAGGCATCCCCCCCATGCCTGGAATATGCAGTCTTGGAGATTAAACCTTGTTCATGCTAGGCAAGCACTCTGTCAACTGAGCATCCCAGGGAGTGCATCCTAGCCCTGAAGAAACTTAATTCTAACCTGCATAAACATGGTTTTTTGTTTGTTTGTTTCTTCCCTTTAGAGCTGTCTCTTATACACATCTAGATGTGTATAAGAGACAGCTATACATCTCAGCAAGGTTGCATTTTCCCTCAGGTCCTTCACAGAGCAACTGAGGAAGATCTCAAGAGACGCCGGGATGCCTATCCAGGGTCAGCCCTGCTTCTGTAAATACGCACAGGGGGCAGACAGTGTGGAGCCCATGTTCCGACACCTGAAGAACACATACGCTGGTCTGCAGCTGGTGGTGGTCATCCTGCCTGGCAAAACTCCTGTGTATGGTAAATGTCAGCTATCTGCAGGCTTTAGGGAATTGAGTGGGTTACAGTGGGTATGGGTTGTCTGTTCCCCTTTGTGTTGACTGAACTGAGTGGTTGCTTCTTGCCCAGTCCTAGACCAGAGAGGGGAGAGGGAGGTCTGGTTGCTCTTGTCAGTGTTTAGAGCCATCCTCATTGTCTTGAATGAGGCCACAGTCCCAGGAATCTAGCAACTCTTGGTGGCCCACGATGTAACTTGAGGGTTGGCTTCATGTTCATGCTATGGCTGTGGCACAAGTGTTGACAGGTGGAAGAGAGTCCCCTAATATGCCAGTGTTCCCCGAGGAAGCCCCCTGACTCTCCATTCCCCAGGACTCAGCATGTATGACCTCTGCTACCACTCCAGTCAAGGGTGGGCTTCCTTATGTGAGAGCGTAGCTGCTCATTCGTCAGTGCCCAGCCTGGTAACACTGGAGAAAAGGGCATGAGTCAGGTACAGCCTATTGAGGAGGCTCGGGGGGGGGGGACGGTATATGGACGGATCTGCAAGGTGAGAGCTATTTGCTCCCACAGGCTTCCAGCCAGAAGGGTGTTTGTGAGATCTAGTGGTGCAGAAACCAAGAAAAGCAACTGTGGCTTCTTGATGGTTGTTACCAGTAGAGATCCATTCTATCTAGCCACAGGCAGACTACAGACCCATGAGAGCCATGCCTCNCCCTCCAAGTTCAAAGGCGGCTTTCTTACTGTAGTGGTGTTTGGATGTGATGAGTGTTGCCCCTGAACTCCTGGTTTCTAGAGCAGCCCTAGGAGTGATGACTAGCTGCTTCAGGAAGGAATCTGGAGACGGGGGAGTATGGATCCCCACAGCTCTTTGATGTTGGTTCTGTGTTTGCCAAAGGTTTTGAGGAGGCCGGTGCTTTTATTTTTAGCTACCCAGGCATTTGCTTAACATGAGGTGTCATTCCTTCTGAGGAATGACGAATCCTCAGTTATAGCTGGCTTCTGCTCACCCCACCCTGGGCCCTGGTTCACAAATGGGTGGTGTGAGATGTGCCTCCAGCTTCCCATCCTGATGAGGGTGAGGCAGGCCCAGGTGCCTGGCAGTGCTAAAGCAGGATTCAGTCAGGAGCTCTGCTCCTCCATCTGCCAGCGTCTTCCATAGACTGGCTACAGGTGCCTGGTGCAGCTGCCATGGCTGAACACTGCACCATGCAGTCCAAGTGGGGGCTGAAGACAGCCTCTTCTCTTTGGGAGCTGTGACATGTGCACCTCTGCTCCACAGCTGAAGTCAAGCGTGTGGGAGACACAGTGCTGGGGATGGCCACACAGTGTGTACAGATGAAGAATGTGCAGAGGACCACGCCACAGACCCTGTCCAATCTCTGCTTAAAAATCAACGTCAAACTGGGAGGCGTCAACAACATCCTGCTGCCACAGGGCAGGTGAGGCGGCCGCACCTGCACACACCAGCTGGTTTGGTGGTCAGTGGAGAGGTGTCCACAGGTCATGTGGGATGACTTCTGGGTCCCTCAGAACCAGGGGCCCCTGGGGTGGATGAGTGCTGTGGCTGGGCTCTCTAATAGTTGAAGAGCAATGTGGGGCCACTGTTGCCCCTGCTCCCTGTGCTGGGGCCAGCAAGCTCCACTTAAAGAGTTTGTGAGAGTGAGGTCAAGAGGGGTTCATTTGGAATGGCCCGGAAATGAACCCCCACACTTGTCAGCTCCTCCCTGGAGCGTTACTGCAGTGTAGACTCCAGTATTTCCCACTTTCTCACTGATAGCTTCCTGCTGGGATCAGAGTACTCTGGACTGAAGCTCCATATAGGAGCCAATGTTGATGGGTCCTGTGCCTGGCCAGGAAGTCANGTCTAGCCAGTGTGCCCCATAGGGCTGAGGGCTGGGGGTGTGGAGCTGTGTCTTCTTCCTGGTGTGCCTCCTGAGGGGTTAGAGGACAAGGCCAAATTCAATGTTTGCCCTTCCTTGGACTGTGGGCCTGTGGTAGAGGCAAAAGAGAGAGTGACCACAGTAATATCTTTGGTTGAGGAACTGCCTGTAGAGACCACGGGAATGATGGACAAGCTTGTGTTTGGGGACTGGCTGTGGCTCCCTGTGGCATGGACTTGAGAAGCCTCTTGTTCCAGCCTGTGCCAGGCTGTGTCGGGGACAGGCAGGATGAGGAGTCCAGATTGTTTTGGAGATAGAGACAGGTGGACTAGATTGAAGAGGCTGAGGGGGGAGGAAGACAGTCGTCTCAAGCTCTTGGTCTCGTTAGTGTCAAAGACAGGCCCTCATGAAAGAGGAGTGGCTCGGGCTGGGCAGCTGGACTCTGGCCTGCGTCAGGAGATAGGAAGAGGCTCATTGTTGAAGAGCCCAGGAGTCCTCTGGTATTAAAGCCGTGAGGCTGCATGAGCACCAGTGAATAGCAAGGAGGTCTGAGCCCTGTGCCCAGGGTAAAGTTCAGGGGTATTGGTGGTAGACAGAAAGAGGAGGCAAGGAGGGGTGGCTTCTGAGTCATGGCACTCAAGGGAAGTGTGTCTTGCATCACAAAATGCCAATGAGCCACACTGTGTGGCCTGATCATTGGACCCAGTAATGTGGAAGTCACTGGAGACCTTGAAAGAGGAATCTGGTTGCCATGACAGCATGGAGTTGAGTTAGGAGGAACCTTGAGGCAGCAGCAGGCTGGGCTCATGGGAAGCTTTGTTTGGCTCCAGATGAAAGATGAGAGGAAGCCGAGGGCAGGTGTGCCTTTGCTTATGGCAGGTGAGTCACATCTGCCCACGTGCAGGAATACAGCTGCTACCCGACTGTGCCTGCTGGGTGGCTTGGTAGTGGTGGGCAGTTAGAAGTGGCAGGCAACTCCCTAACACCCTCCTCTTGCTGGAAAGGGTACATGCTTAACCAGGAAGTGCTTTCTCTGTTCTGTGGCTATGTCCTGAGTGGGTGCTGGGGGAAGGGGCCCTGTCCAGGAGCATTCCTGTTGTGGTCACTTCCTGGGCCTTTGCTGAGCCTGACTTTGATTGAGAGATGACGGTGTGCAATAGACACAATCACTTCTGAGTGCCCGAGTTTGAATACATGTGAGGTCACCTCAGAGATGTGGTGCTCAGCTGGTGTCATGGTTGCTCATAACCTAGGGTCTACATAGAGAATACTGTCTGGAGGTGTCAATCTCCACTTACTTAGGGACAAAGATAGCCTTCTGGCCACCTCACCTCTCCCTGCTAACAGGTGTCAAATTGTCTTTTGGTTCTTTGTAATAGTCTCAGGCTACCTTTAGAAGAATTAATCTCTTGGCACTAAAGGGTATACATGGGGCCTGGCAGTTGACCAGATGTGGAGGCATATTCTTGTGATCCCAGAATTTGAGAGGTAGAGGCAGGAGGATCAGCAGTCCAAGGCCAGTATGGGATACATGAGACTGTGCCTCAAAACAAAGGGAAAAAAAATTGCAAGAAGGCACACAGGAGGACTGAACCCCTTTCTGATGCCTACGCTGCATACCCTCTCCAGCCATAAGCAGCAGCCACAAGGTTGCTGGTGGCAGACAGTGGGTGTGGATGTGTGCCGCTGGCCTCTGTGTTCTTGTTGGCTTCTTCTTAGAAGAACAACACGATAGAAGTAAAGTTAGGAGCTACTCCTAGTGAAACTGTATGACAGGCCAGGCCCCTGTCATGATACAGGAGGCAGGACAAGCCTGGTGGTCCTCTGGCTGGTACATGGAGGGCTATCATTGTCTCTGTCTCCCCTGCCCTCGCTGTAAACACACCACCCCCATAGGTAGTGAACATTGAGCCAGAATTGGTGGCCATGAAAGGAGATGACTAGGGTATTGGGATTTGGGAGTGCATGCTGTGGTTGGAGACCCAGGATGCTACTTAACTCCTTCTGTGAGCTGGCAGCCCAGAGAGAATGAGTCATGGGGCAGGTGAGATCCTGGAGTACCCTGTGGAGGTAGAAGGCCTTGAACAAGGTACCCAGTGCCCAGCCAAGATGGCTGCATACTCAGCTCTTGCTCCAGTGCATCCCAGACCTCATTGTTTAACCCAGTAGGCTTTCTGTGTGTATTATCTTTTAGGATAAAGATTCTGTTGGGGTTGCTGGGGGTGTCCCTCACTTGTAAAGTGCTTACATAGCATCCATGAAGCCCTGGGTTCAAGCCCCTGCACAGCATGAACCAGGTGGGTTTGGTGATTCGTGCCTGCCATCCAGACAGTGGGGTAGAGCAGGAAGATCTCTTGGGAAATGTCCATTTTAGGGCTAGGGTTGCCTCCCAGAGGGGGACAGGAATAACTTATTATATTGCTTATGTTGTCAGAAATCCATGCATTGTCCCAAGCCAGGGCCTCCAACACCCACTTTCTTGTAGGCCTCCAGTGTTCCAGCAACCTGTCATCTTCCTGGGAGCCGATGTCACCCACCCCCCAGCTGGGGATGGGAAGAAGCCTTCGATTGCTGCAGTAAGTGTCCACACTGTCCTGGGCTCTCTTCTGGTGCCATGCTGCTTGGGGCACCCTTGGCCCTCAAGTGTCGGTGGTGTGGTGAGGAAAAAGACGTGGAGCTTACTCACCTGCTTGGTTGGTCAGATCGTGATTTAATGGCAAATAGGTGATTGGAGGGGACACTGAGGATGTCACAGCAGTGTGTAGGCTGCCACCTACCCTGCTGTCTGTGGCGTATTTGGTGGGCTTCCCCCCTCCATCAAGGCAGCCTTGGCTGACCATTCAGCAACCACTCCCTGTTCCCAGAAGACTGCCCTGTCCTGCTACAGTGGCCAGCCAGTAGTGAGGTTTGGCCCTTTGGAGTGCAGAGTGCAAAGGGTATCCTCTCACTGTCACTAGTCAGAGTCCAGGGTTCTGGAGCCAGGGTGGCCAAATGTGTGGAAGGAAGCAACAGGCTCTTTTGGATCCCTTGTCTGAGCCTTAGGTCCTGTCCCTACACGTGCCTTCTTGCACCATCAGTTTCTCCAACATCAGTGCCTCAGAGAAGTGCTCACCTGGTGTGGAATGGGACTGAAAGGCCCTGTGCATACAGCCTCGGTTAGAGTGGGCCCCAGCACCCTTTCCTCAGCATGGCAGTAGCAGCCTTACACCCAGCTCAGCCTCAGCCTCAGCCTTAAGCCACACTCTGCTGTTTCTCTCCTGCAACTAAGCTTAATCTTTCTGGGCTTTTCACATGTACTGCTGTACGTGTACTGTATTTAGGGCTGTGAAAGGATGTAAGGTACCTGCTCAGTACCCGGCATACAGCAGGTGCTAAACAGACTTAACACCCATTGTTTGATCTGTCTTAAAGGCTGAGGTATGGGATGCCATATAGGACGAGACCCCATTCCAACTCCCAGACTGGAAGGAGCCCCCATTTGCATCATGTGTGCTGTGCACACTTGTCAGGTTTGGATTGCAGGTGACATCTAGAGCTGGGATCGCAGGTCTTTTGCCACATTGGGCTCTACCTGGTCACCATTAGCTTTTTGTTTTTTGGGGGGGGGCGGTAGTTATTGTGCACAGGTCCTCTCTGTAGGCTTTGGAGGCTTAGGCCGGAACACACACACACACACACACACACACACACACACACACACACACACATTTATTGGACTGGCTTAGAGGATGTTGTCTTACAATGGAAAGACCAAGAATGATCAGTACTTGTTCAGTCCACGAGGCTGGATGTCTCTGTAGTCCCAGTTGCTGGTTTTCAGTCTAAATTGGAATCTGCCTGCAGCAACAGGATGAACAACTTGCCAACAAGAGTTTGGGCAAGCAGGCAAAATGCAAAAGGCTGCCACTAGAAGGTGTGACTCAGATTTAGGGTGGGTCTTCCCACCTCTGATGATACAATCAAGAAAATCTCTCACAGGCATGCCTAGCTGCTTGGGTTTAAGTTGATTTCAGAAGTAGGTGAGTTGACGACCAAGATAAGGCATCAGAGCCAGACTTAACAAATTCTCAGGAGCAGAAATCTATGTGTTTATCCCCAGTGCCCCCAGTTCTCTATCAGTAGGAACAGGTTTCCACTCATGTTGACTTATTTCTCTTTATACCAACTTTCTGGGTCTATTTATTTTCCNAAGGTATAAGAGGGAAATTGTAGGGTTGAGAAAAACTATAACCACAAGCAGCGTCCAGAACAAGGAATTCTGGGAGGGCATAGAGACATTGCTCTGTAAAGCTTCTCAGTGGGGTACCAGGTCACCTGCTTCTCAGGGACACAGAGCCCTTGCCTTAGTGCTTTCAAGGTATAGGGAAGTGCTTCCCCCAACTTGGAAGTGGGCAGACCCTAGCTGTAGCTGGTTAGTTTACCCTTGGTCCCCTGATCTCAGAACCCTGGAAGCACCATGGTTTGCACTCTGGCTCTCTGCTTTGCTCCTTCAGATGACCCCTTGAACAGCCAGCTTGCTTCAAGGGCCTCTGCCCTTCCTAGGGACCAAAGTCTGGAGATGCTAAGTCTTTGATGAGCATGTGGCTTTGTGAAGAAGTGTTTGCTCTTGAAAAACTAGGGGCTCCTCCAGCTGCTTTTTTGCACAGATAATTCAACCACCTCCTCTGACCTTACACACAGTGGGGCTCATGTTTTGCCTTTTCTTTTTTATTTTCTTTTTGTTTTTTGGTTTTTCGCTTTTACTTTTTTCAAAGATTTATTTATTTATGTATATGGGTACTGTATCTGCATATATATCTACACACCAGAAGAGGGCATCAGACAGTTGTGAGCTGCCATGTGGGTTCTGGGTTCTGGGAATTGAACTCAGGACCTTTGGAAGAGCAGTGAGTGCTCTTAACCACTGAGCCATCTCTCCAGCCCAAGTTTTTCGCTTTTTCAAAACAAGGTTTCTCTGTGTAACAGCCCTGGCTGTCCTGGAACTCGTTCTGTAGACCAGGCTGGCTTGGAACTCACAGAGACCCTCCTGTCCATGCCTCCTGAGTGCTGGAAGTAAAGGAGTGCACCACCACAACCCAGCCAGTTTTGCCTTTTCTTGTATACCCTGGAGCAAGTAATCCATCTTCAGAAGGTACTTAGCAGCACCTTCTGCTGCGAGGGACATTGTGAGGAGATGCTCCCTCACAGGCTGTCCAGCAGGACCCTGAAAGAGGGACCCCTGAAGCCCTTGCCACCTGCTGACTGTGTGTCCTATAGGTCGTAGGCAGCATGGACGCACACCCCAACCGCTACTGCGCCACCGTGCGTGTTCAGCAGCACCGACAGGAGATCATCCAGGACCTGGCTGCCATGGTGCGGGAGCTGCTCATCCAGTTCTACAAATCGACACGCTTCAAGCCCACCCGCATCATCTTCTACAGAGATGGCGTCTCTGAGGGCCAGTTCCAGCAGGTGGGCTGCACCAAAATGTCTTCTTGGCCTTTGTTGTTTGTCTGGTCACAGTGTGGAAGGTGGATTATGGGTTTGAGCTGTGCCATATGAGATTTGGGGGCCCATAATGGGGGAAGACGGGAGTGGAGTTGCGGATATAAGCTCAGGCTTATATAGGTGAGAGTGGAACCAGGCCAAGGAATAGGAGAATTGTGTTTAGGGTCCAATGACGGCTTGGAGCTCTTTGAAGATAGTGTTCAGGGACCAATACAGTGGATACGGAGAGCTGTAGGCCTTGTAAGAGCCCAGGACAGTTAGAGGAGGGGACTTGCAGATACTCCAGCCAAACTTGAGTAGCAATATGAGCCCACTGTGGCCTGGAACTCTAGGAGCTGCTGCCCGGGGTTTCCCTGCTGGTCCAGACTAGTTCTTCTCCACCTCACCCTAGTCCTCGCAGATGCTTTCTTGGGAGCCGGTAGCAGGAAATGGAGAAATAGGACATGTGGGCCATATCTGGTGGGGAGGATGGGTCCTCCATCTTGGGGGACCCATCTGCCCTGGGCATTTCTGGGTCTGAAGTGCTTGAGAATCTATTTGCCTTGATCACAGGCTGATGACATACAACAGAGGACANGTGCGTTTGCCTTCCTGTCCGGAGTGCAAGCTGGAGCTTTTCCTTTTCAGAACAGATACTCATGGCTCCTGGGAAGGAGTACACTGCTTCAGCCCTTCCTGGTCAAGCCTCTAGAGCTGTGCTCTGCAAGAGCCTTGGTGACAGCTTCCACAATGTACTCCATGACCCAGAGCCCTTTGCCTCTCAGTAGAGCTTTCTGTACTCCCAGGCTTTCCAAGTGCTCCTCCCTAGTAGAGACGTTGGACTTGCCTTTCTCAACTCTACCCCTCCGTCAGAGAATCCCCAATTCTCCACAACTGAATTGTCTGCACTAGAATTCTAGACATACTTTTGAAACATTGTAAACAGTGTTTGATTGAGACTGTTAGGTTCTGAGGTGGCCAGGCATGGTAGCACATACCTTTAATCCTAGCACTCATGAGGCAGAGGCAGGCAGATCTCTGTGAGTTCTAGTCCAGCCAGGGCAGTGTGGCAAGACATTGTTTCAGAAAGAAAGAGGGGAGGGAGGGAAGGAGGAAGAGATGGAAAGGGAGGGGGGGAGGGAGAGAGAGAGAGAGAGAGAGAGAGAGAGAGAGAGAGAGAGAGNGAGAGAGAGAGAGAGAGAGAGAGAGAGAGAGAGAGAGCGAGCACGAGCGAGCGTGAGCAAGCAAGCACTGAAGGGCAGCTTGGCCTTAGTGTGTATCTGCAGTCCCAGCCACTCTGGAGTCTTGGGTGAGAAGATTGCTTGAGCCAAGACCTTGAGGCTAGGGTGAGCAGCATAGGGAGGCACTATCTCAACAAAATCCCAGTACCTATGTACCAAACTCTGCCACTCTGTCATGGGACACCTTCAATTGCAGGACTGACAGTTGACAGGTGGAAGGAATGGCTGTTGCTGAGTGCTACTTGGTAGCTCACCCAAGGAGCTCAGGTCTGACTCAAGACAGTGTTTGCTCCGTTTGTCTTTCCTTTCCTCTCAGCAAGCAAGCAAGTGACAAATGGCTCAGTTGTCCGTGTCCACAAGTCTTCATGGTGCTGTTTACTGAGCACTGTGAGAACATAATGAGATCAGTATGGATTCCATGCCAAGCAGTTTTGTGCACTTTCTAATTTTAACCATAAAACCTGGGTGCCCTTAGTCTCCATGTAGATAAAAGTTTGGCCATAATTTTTATTATCAAATCTATATAAACTAGAGTTGTCTGGGAAAGGGGGACCTCAAGTAAGAAGTTGTCTCAATTAGCTTGGCCTATCCGCATATCTGTGGGACATTTTCATAATGCTGCTTGATGTAGGGGGGCACAGTCTACTGTGGACAACATCCCCAGACAAGTGGGCCTGGGTTGTTTGAGGAAGCTAGCTGAGCTGCGTATACTGGTACATGCTTTTAATCTCAGCACTAGGGAGGCAGAGGAGGTAGATCTCTGTGGATTCAGGGCCATCCTTGTGTACATAGTGAGTTACAGGCTAATCAGAATAAACAAAAGTGAGAGAAGCAAGCCAGCAAGTAGTGTTCTTCCATGTTTTCTGTTGAGTTCATGTCCTTACTTCCCTCAGTGATGGGCTGTGGTCTGGAAGTATAAGGTAGATGTAAGATACACCCTCTTCTCTCCCAAGTTTACCTTTGGAGTCTTTATCACAGCAGCAGGATGAAACTAGGCCAGCTGGCAGAAGGCAGAGTGATACCCCTGACCCAGCACTGGCTAAGCTGCCTGCAGAGCAGGCCCCTGATGGCTGCCCCTATCCTGCAGGTCCTCCATCATGAGCTGCTGGCCATCCGAGAGGCCTGCATCAAGCTGGAGAAGGACTATCAGCCAGGGATCACGTTCATCGTGGTGCAGAAGCGCCACCACACACGCCTCTTCTGCACAGACAAGAACGAGCGGGTGAGTCACACCCCTGGGCTGCCACAATCTGGGGAGACTGTTCTGAGAGGCAGGGCTTCATGAGGACCCAGGCTCAGGTGTCTAGCAAGACCCCCTCTGGCTTTGGTGAGGAAGGTCCATGCATGAAATGTCATGTATCTGATAAATGATCTAGAGGTGTTTCAGAAAAAAAAGTGTCAGGACTCATGGCAGTTCTAGTGATTAAACCCAGGTCCCGGTGCTTGCCTGGCATGCACTGCACTGACTAAACCATCTCCCAAGACCCAGAAAAGTGTTTACTGTGCTTCTAACAGTACAATGAGGCCCACAGCTGTGTATAGGGCAGCGCCTGGGAGACATAGGTTACCCAGAAGGGCAGGACTTCAGCGTGTCTACCAGACCCTGAAGCCGGCACTGTGAGTCCAGACCCATCAGGCTAGGATTACCACACTCTTGCATGATGGTCATTGCAGTTCGCCTCTGCCCATGGCCTCCAGGGTGGCTCAGTGTTTGTTTATAAATGTTGTGGGGAGACTGAGGTATACCTTGCCACAATGAAAGGAACCACTTAGCGCTAAAATCCTATAGCTATGATCTCCAGTGCTATATCCTAAAATGACATAAAAAAGACCAACAAAAGCTTACAGAACTTCGAGGGGAAATTGATAAGTACGGTGTCACAGGTGGATGTTGTAACACACCTCTTTCAGAACCCGAAACAGGCAAGAGTTGAGTGGGAGCAGGGACTGGGGTTGGTGAGAAGAGCAGCAGGTGGCAGATTCACATGGGAGGACAAGGAAGCCTCGGGTGGTTTCCAAACCTTTATCTTGTAGAAACCATATGTTTTGATCGTTATGCAAATTAAGTTTAAGAATGCTTGACACTTTCGCTTCGCTGCCGGTAGCTCATGCATTACAGATAGAACAAACAGAAACTACAGAACACTCAAATGGTTTCATACCAAATCAGCTCAGCTTGCAGACTTGAGTGCATTGATTATAAAATGAGAAATGGCCCTGCAGACCATGAAGGAAAGCTGTGGAGCTTCCAGCCCTGTAGCTGAGGTCCCCTTGCAGCCCTGTGTCTCTGTTGCCAGAGATATTAGTGCTTGGGAAGAGCTTCCCTCCCCAAAATGAGCAATAATAAGAAAGTAGTGAGGGTGGGGAGTAAATCCGCTTCCTTGGGTGTGCAGGAGGGAGAGACCCCTCCAGGGAGGCAGAGGAGACTGATGGTGACAATTCCTACATACAGTGAGTGACACTTTGCCGTGAATTTTGAAATGTGTCACAGATGTTTATGGAGTTATGTATATTTACAGAATCATCTCAGGAGCTAAACCCACAAATTCTTTTTAAAAGTCACCCATGCTTCAAGTCTTAGGGCCCAGAAAGCTTGACAGGCAGAGATCCCACACGGACCTCAGCTGTGGGTCCTCACAAAATGTGGCAGAGGACAGTAAAGGAGTAAGAGCAAAGATTTTTAAAACAACAAAAAGGCTTGTGTGCAGGTTTAGAAAGGAGGGGTTATTTACCCCCGGCATAACGCTAAGTGTGGACAGACGTGGGCACGCGACTGTGATCCAGGCCAGAGGCTCCAAGCCAGCCCTGCATGTCCACTCCCCAGCCCCTCGACCATGAGGTGTTGTGTCTCCACCTGTTTCCCTGGCCCTGCCTCCAAGGATAAGGCTGTTGGGAGGACTGACCATTGGACATGGCACTCAGTCCATTTCAAGAGGAAATGCCCATGCTGGTGATGGGAGCACAGATTCATAACCAGCTTGGAACACAGTTCTGACAGTTTCTGTGTCCATCCTGCCAAAACAGGAAATTACCTGAGTGTTCAAGGAGACTGTGTATAGAAGTTGTTTAGCTGAGCATAGTGACACGTGCCTGTCACCCAGCACTCAGGAGGCTGAAGTAGGAGGATTGCCATGAGTCCAGTCTGCAGTACTCAGTGAGTTCTAGTCCAGCCTGGGCTACAACACGAGACCCTGTCTGTAAATAAACAATAGAGGGATTTTATGGCATTATTGCTTGTGCTAGCAAGAAAAACACAAAGTAACCACACCCAGCAGAGTCTCTGTGTGTGTGTTTTGTATGTATAATTGAAATATTTTTAGCCAAGCACAGTGGTGCACAATGCAGTTCTAGCACTTGGGAGGTGGAGGTAGGGACATCAGGTGTTGGTCTCATGCTTAGCCACATAGAGCATTGGAACCTAGCCTATTCCATTGGAGCCTATTCAATGCAGACCCTTCAGTAAGTGGATGGTAGTATCTGGATGCAGTGTGAACAATAACTCAGCCCAAGTTAAGCTCTGCCCACCCACCCTGCAACACCTGATGAGCTCTCTTCTGTGTTGCTGCAGGTTGGGAAGAGTGGGAACATTCCAGCAGGCACAACTGTAGACACGAAAATTACCCATCCAACCGAGTTTGACTTCTACCTGTGCAGTCATGCCGGCATCCAGGTAAGAAGGGAGTCTCTGTTTGACAGTCTGGGATGTTGTCATACATTTGGGGTGTGCTGTGAGTATGCCAATGGGGCTACAGGTCATGCTGTGGCCACGAGAGGTGGGCTCTTGCCCAGTTACCAGAAGACTGTTTCTGGGTCAGACACTGGGAAAGAAGAAGTAGGAAGGGACCTGTGTAGAAGTGGGTGTGGTGAGACCTAGGCGGAAGAGACAGTGATGGTCAAGGCCAAGGGGCAGCTAGTGAACTAGAAGTCGAGACTACAGGAATCCGCTGTGTTTGGGGCCTGGAGAGCTCATGTTCAGCTGCACGCTACCAATAAAATGCCAGGACAAGGGAAGTACTAGGATGCTCTGTGTCTCCTCTGGAAGATAGCATTCTACCGTCTTCCTGATGCTAGAGTAGGTCTTTCAAGTCTGGCCATAGAGGGTAGGCAGAGAGGAGCCACCACTCTTTCTGCTAGGCAAGTGCCACTTTTCCTTGCAGGAGACTTTGGAGAGAAAAAAATGCCATCAAATATTCCCTACTCCCACTTTTTAAATGTTAATATTAATATGTAGCTTTGATGGGAGATTTTTTTCTCGGTATAATAAATAAAACATTGTAGAATACCTAATATATCCAAGGGACATGGTCGTGCACTCAGCCCTTTCTAAAATGTTCTTTATTTTTTATTGCTACATCAGATGAATATTTATGTGGGATGTGGGGTACAGTGTCATGTTTTACCACAGGTATGCAGCCTGTGATGGTTAAGGTGGAGCACGCGGCACTCCCATCAGTCACCTCAGACTTTGATCAGTTCTCTGTATTAGAAACATTGGTAATCTTCTCTGCTGGCTGTCTTGAGTCATGGCCACATTTAATATTACTCTATGAGATGGGCATAGTGACGTTTGCCTGTAATTCCAGTACCTAAGAAGCTGAGCCAGGAGACTGTTGAGTTGCTGGTCAGCCTAGATTAATGTTGCAAGGCCTGGTTGGAGAGAGGGGGAATGTCTTAGTTGTACATAAACAAATAATATGTCTGTTTTATAGTACGGGGCTTTTAAGCGTGGAGTGTTTCTGTTACTGAGGATGCCCTCCAATTTGAATCTTCCTTCCTCAGCCTCCCAAGAGCTGGGCTCACAGGCGTGTGCCAGCATGCCTGTCAACAGGGATAATTATTGTTGTTGTTCCTGGTAAAGGTCTCATGGTGATTCTTTGTGGCCCTCTGACCTCTCTCAGGGGACAAGCCGTCCTTCTCACTACCACGTGCTTTGGGATGACAATCGATTCTCTTCTGACGAGCTGCAGATTCTGACTTACCAGCTGTGTCACACCTACGTGCGCTGCACGCGCTCCGTGTCCATCCCTGCGCCAGCATACTATGCTCACCTGGTGGCCTTCCGCGCCAGGTACCACCTGGTGGATAAAGAACATGACAGGTAAGTGTCACACCTGGAAGGGGGTGGAGACAAGGCTGGTTTCTTGTAGGCGTTGAAGAATGCTTTCCATGGAGGAAAGTGGCCGTCTCCCTGGCCATTTGTCAGTTCTGTGGCCATAGCCATGCTGCTTTCCATGCATGTGCCTGGTTGCTGTTCCTGGATTGGTGTCCAGTAAAGACTGCATTCATTGTCTTCCTCTGCAGTGCTGAAGGAAGCCATACCTCTGGGCAGAGCAACGGGCGAGATCACCAGGCGCTGGCCAAAGCGGTCCAGGTCCACCAGGACACACTGCGCACCATGTACTTTGCTTGACATGTTGTAGTGTTTAGCGATTGTGTACCAAGTTGGATTCACACGAGACCAGCTACACTCAGACCAACAGATGCCCAGCCCTTCTGNGACAGCCAGCACCGAACATGAGACGTCTTTGGTTTTATTAGAGCCTCCATTTTCCAGAATGCCTTCCGTCCCAGATTTCANAGTTGGATTTTGAGCTGCAGGCCTGTATTGAGACCCCATTGTAGGAAATGTGGTTTGCCAAAACCTATAAGCTGCTCACTGAAAGAGTCCCGTGGTTCCTAAAAACAAAACAAAACAAAACAACAACAAAATGTCCTAAAACCAGTCAATGAACTCTCAGGGCTTTAAAACGATTTAATTTATTTGGTCATTCGATTTACTCATTTTTAACACCTGATTCTCAATGAAATCGATGGGCTCCAACTAGCTGTGAAGGCTCTGAGTGGGGAAGCCACACCATCACTATTGGGGTTTTAAAGCCTGGCCCTAAGAAGTTGTCACTAATGTTCAATTCTAAGGGACGCCATGTGCTCTGCAGCCCCAGGGCAGATGGCTGCTAGGTATCCATGGTGTCTCTTGCCTGCCACTGCCTGCCCTCGAGGCCTGAACGAAGGCGTTGTGGCAGAGGACGGTCACGTGTGTTTACAGCAGTGACAGGTCCGAGAGATTGGCAGACAAGTGCCATTTTGATAAAAATTTATTTAAAAAGAGAAAAAAGACAATATACTGACAGTCTAATCATAAGATTTGTCCTGTAGGACTGTGACATTTATTTTCCAAAGTTTCTAAAGAATACGGGTCTGTGGTGATAAATACAGTACAATCCTTTTTCACTGTTATGTCTTTAATGTAAGAGAAGAATATATATATCTGGTTTGCAGTATTAATGTACTAGGTAGATGCTGTTCTCCTTCTGTGGACTATGGGGTGCTTCTTGGGACCTGTTTGACATATCAGGAGCTGTTCGGAGCCTGGAGACAGGCCACCTCTTGTGGCTTTTAGTGCTTAAGTAGAGGAATATGCAACTGGCTTCCCGTGACAGCGATGCACCCTTCCTTCTGCCCCTCCCCAGCGTGGACTGTGTAGCTTGTACCTCTGGGAAGGACAGTGTGCTTGCCAGTAATTTGCCGTCCTCCCTGCCTCATCCATGTGTGTCGCTCAGCCGATGAAGCACAAATGGAATTTATTTATTCTTCCATTGCTGGGAACGAGTTCACGGAAGAGTGCACTTCTCTCGGTGTGCAGTTTTGGAAGGTGGGTTTCATAGGATCTATGCACTGAAATGGAGAGAGAGCTGCCGGTCACNACTCTGCTGGCACAGGACCGGCAGGTAGGAATGGAGCATGCCCGAGAAGCTGATGGTGAGCAAAGCCAGCAAGGAAGGCACAGATTACTCTGGGTGGTATTTGCTTCCGGGCCCCGACCTGGCTTTGCCAACCTAGAGACCACTGAACTAAGAGGGACACTACAAGTGGCTCTGTCGGTGGCAGCAGCCACTTCAGTGTGTGTGTCCAGTGGGACTTTTTGTGCTTGTCCTGAACCTGAGTGAGAATCAGGTCCGTGTTCCACATAACAGTTCCCAGAAGGAGCTGAGCCTCCTCTCCTGTGCTGCTTTGTGCTCTGTGGGTTTTCTCTGCCCCTGCTGATGGTCCTTACCCCCCAGCTCTGCGTGATTTACCTCTGACCCTGCGGTGGAGGGAGGGTGCCCACCCCTGCCCTCCACCGTGGCTGGCACCTCATGCTAGAGGACACAGTGCCACCTCTACCCCATCACCCACCTGCTCTGGAGCTGGTGGGAGGGGCAGACGCAGTGACCTGGGAAGTCATATCCTCAGCGGGGTGTGTATCTGTGTGTGCATGTGGGTGTCTTACTAATGACATTAGTCTCTTCTTGCTGTGTCTTTAAAAATCTTTTAAAGTGACAAACCTCCAGTCTAAGAAGCACTGGGGCTGCCTGCTATCCCCTTGGCAAGTGGCACTTTCTCAAACCATTTCCAAAAGGATGTAAAAACACTCTTAGCCCACCAAGCATGGTCAGGCTAAAGAACTCGTTCAACTGGTAAACTTTTAGAATATGAAATTAGATTGTTTTCAGCTATTCTTAAAACCATTTGTCTCAAAGGTGTATCTTTCGCCGCTTGCCATGGGATCTCAGTCATGCAAATGAGTGTGTTAGAATGCAGATTCTCAGGCCTGCTGCTAGCTTCTTGGATCTGGCACAGCCAGCTGGGCATCTGTGTTTTAGGCCACCCCCTCCCTCACCCCCACCCCTGTGGCTGTGGAGGCTTTCTGAGGCAGTCCCCCATGATGCCAAGGGAGCAGGAAGGAACCCTGTCAGAGCTCACACCTAGGAGCACTTGTGAGCTGGGGGGAAAAAATCTGAGCTGGGAGTTTTGTTTTGTTTTGATTATCTTGAAGGATAAGTTTTCCTTTCGATGGACTAAAGTACTTTCTTTGGCCCATGATTATTTGTGACACTTTTAATATGAAAACCATCCCCAGACCAAATGTCCCTGATTGAGTTTAGATGCACATCGTCCACACGTCAGATGGTGCAGTTTATAAATGGCTGGAGTTCCAATTTCTCAGGTAAATAATTGTTTCCCCCAATTTTTGCCCTCCCCTTCTTATTAGCATAAGTTTTGAGACAGTGTGAGACCTCAGAGTCTTCTGTGGGAGCCCAGCTATCAGCCTGCACCTGCACCTGCACCTGGCGACAGGGGCCATTAGCTCCTGAAGTCTCTCCTGAGAGGATACCTGGCCAAGGTTGAAGACTGCCCACTTGCTAGCTGTGTTTCCAACCCCACTGTTAAGTAAGGTGTGCCTTGCTTTAAGCAAACTGAATGTGATTATGTTGTTACGCTCTGTGTCCATTTGGAAGGGAAACTAGGATGTGCCTGTCTCTTTAAGAGAGGCTACCCAATCAGACTCTCATGCTGGGACTCCTCCTAGGATGTTATAAGATATTCACTTTTCAAAAACCAGTCATGACTTCTCTCTCTTTATCACTGTGTACACCATGCAGCAGCTTCTCATGCTGATGAAACAATTCAAAACTCTAGGGAGACCTCAAGGCCCCGTTCTGTAGATGAGCCCTTAGTGACACTGGCAAAGCTCCCACCTCATCACTGTGTTGCAAGCCCAGATTCTCCTAGTTCCCATTAACCCTGAAGCTGAGCACACCTGTACTTCTGCAGAAGTCCTCACATGCACACTCGATACTACTTGGTCCACTCTGCTTTCTCCGGATTTGGCCTCTTCACCACTCCCCACACCCACCGCTTACTGGCTTTGAGGCCACAGGGCACTGCCAGTGGGGAGGCCGCTAGCTCCATGCTGTCCCGCGGCTAGCCCAACAACTGTTTTCCTGATGTTTACCTGTTACTGAGTGCTCGATAGAAAGACAGCCCCTGCAGTTGGGGTTGGGCAGGGTTTTTTTTGTCGTTATATGTTATTTTATTGTTTTTAAATGCAGATGTTGCTATTTATTTTTTCTCTCCTGCTCTAGTTTGATTCAGCTGAGTTGGCTATCCCAGTGCATGTGGTACCTGATGGAGATGGATGGAGATGGTAGAGATTATTTCCCCAGCTTTTATAAATAATCCAATGTTTACCTTCAGGCTTGCGGATGCTTTATTTTTGGAAGCCACAGATGTAGTTTTTCTGGATGAATTGTTTTTCTTATAGATGCAGCGGTATGCTTTTGCATTGATCTGCAGGGTGATTTGAATTTTATTTTTACAAGCAGTTTTTCAATCAAATTCTATATTTGATACAATGTGTTAAGGGTAGACCAGCCCCAAGTCATGCAGCTGGAACCCCTGAGTGTCCAGGAGGCCTTAGGGCTGGGTGGCCTCTCTTGGTAGTCCCTGTGGTGGTAGCACTGGCTGGTCACAGGAACCTTCAGGGTCCTTCAGCATGGCCCTGACCTCTTGGATTGTTACAAGGATTTTTCATGGGCATTTTGCTACGCAGGCAGTGGACAATCCTGGTGGCCCCAGACAAGCCATAAGCAACCTTTCTGTGACCTCTCCCTGACTCATTTTTCACACCCATGAAAAAAGGAATGTCCCCTGAGTAGAAGTTACACTCCCTTGGTGTTTATATGCCTCATTTGTGAATGCNAACATTTTGTTTCTGTTTTAAGCCCTTCCCCAAAGTAACCATGCTGGCTAGCTCACTGTAGACAGTGCACCCGTAGCTCTGTCANGGGTGCCCTGTTGCAGGCGTGCTGACTCCTTAAGTTGCACTGATCTTGCGACAGTTTTCTTTATCGCATCCAACTCCATATCTGCTGTACTCATTTGAAGGGATTGTAAACAGATTCACAGTGGCAGGAGTGATATGGATGTGGGACATTGCCTCGCTTCTGCGATCCCAACACACATTTCAGTATTATATGCTAGAGTGTGCGGACTGGACTCTGTTCTCTCGAGCATTGTGGACTAGCCTTGTTCTGCTTTCNGACAAGAAGTTCTCCACCTCTGAACAGGATGGCATGCTCTTTGAGACCTGAAGGCTTGAATGTCAACGGCTTATTTAGGAGTCTTGGTGGCACTTTTGGTCTGTTGTGATCTGCCAGGCCCCCAAAAGTATGTCATTCTAGTACCATGTGGCCTTTGTCAGCTTAAACAGCATCTGAATGGCCCAGCCAGTGTTAACAGGCCATTGCTGCATTTCTTTGACCAGCCCTCAACTTAAAAGCTGTGAGGTCACTGCTGTGTCCGACTGTCATTTATGGTGCATCCATGGATGGCAGGGACACCTGAAGCTCAGTGCAGCCCCCTAATGCCTTGTGACCCTGCTGGCTTCTAAGTACATGCTCTGTTCAGCCCCACGTGAACTGTCTGTGGTCAGGGTACCCAGTGTCTGAAACCTGTCTCTTATACACATCTAGATGTGTATAAGAGACAGGTGTGTGTGTGTGTGTGTGTGTGTGTGTGTGTGTGTGATGTCAGTGCCATTGCAGAGCCCTCACTTTGTGTCTTTTGGATTTGTTCTGCCATTTTATTGTCTCAAGTTGAATGTATCGGCTTAGCCAAATCACTACAGAAGGTGGTTTCTAGAAACCTTTTAGACAGATGCATAAAAGCTACCTCTGACTTCTCATTGGTTTGTGTTTGCTCTGAAGCATCGCTATCCACACTGAATATAGCCAAAATGTCGCCTGAATAAACTGAGTTGTGAACTCCTCTGTTCAGTTCTGGCTTGAAAATGTGTGTGCCATACTGTGATCTGGGCGGTCCCCCCTCCTGCGATCCCTGANTAGGGACTCCTCAGCACCGCTCACCTACAAGATTCTAGCACCTGAGAGGCTGGCAGAAGGGCTTCTCTGCATGGGGGACATGCATCCTCCAGGCTGGTGGGAGTGACTCCGTGCAGGGCCACATGNGGCTGAGCCTGGAGACAGCTTGTTCCTGCCTGTTTTGGTTTTCCTATTAAATGTAAGAAGGCATCTTTTCCCCTGCTTGCTTACGAATGGGTTGAAAGTGGCTTCCCTGCCCTCTCCTCCCTTTTTATACACTATAAACTCATAAGGTGCTTCATCACCGACTTTCGTGCAGACAATGTATTTTTAATGCAGTTGCATGGATTCAGATAGTGCAGGCATAGNTGACCTTTGGTCTTGGGACCCTGTGTCAAAGTGAAGGACTGAAAAGCACTGTCCTCTGACCCNAGGCCCTCGATTTGGAAGGAGTGGTGGGCTCTGTTTGAGTAGAAGTCCCCACTAGTGTTGACAGTGCAGATCTGACTTACAGGGTTGTCGTGGGGACCCACCGCCTCTAACCAGATCTCCTGTGGTTGTCCACTTTGCTGTCCAGGTCATCCTCATACATCATGGCTCTCCCTGCATCCCCTTATCTTCTCTCTTCTTCAAGTTTCCTTGGGCTAATTTTGGAAAGTCAGCATAAGCTCCTCAGCATAAGATTCCCCCACTAGTTGGCTTAGGAAATCTTGAGGACAGTTGGACAGTGTCATGATGGCAGGTGCCTGGGTATTGAGGAGTGTGGAAGGGCCAAGTGTTATCTTTGTGCCCCTCCCCTCTAGATCTAATGCATTGTTGGCGTGGGGTGGGGTCACCTTACATGCTTTTAACCTGGGCAGCTCACTACCCTTAGAAGCCCTCACATATTTCTGTGTGGAGAAACAGGCATGGCATGTGGGTATTTGTGGCACCCCGGGTTATATAGATCCTCTGACTTGGCTGAGGGTTGGGTGAGAATCCAGGGAGGCACAGGGCTCTAGACATCTTCTGCCTAGGGTCAATGCCCAGGTGTGGTGGTATGAACCACAGCCCTCAGAGGGCACCAGCACAGAGGCAGCCTTCCCTCTTGTGAGTCTTGTGAGGGATACCAAACAACCCAAAGCCTGGCCACTGCAGTCTTCAGCTAACACTTTTTTTTTTTAAACTGGTTGCTGTGAGTACACTGACTACGTGAAACCCTCCTGTGCTTTAGCGGGTCTAGTTCCTCCGTTTCTGAGGGCTGAAAAGGCTGAAGGAGCTCCTGTTTTGTTTAGAGCTGCCTTTGAGTTCATTTAAAGCTAAGGTACCGGACAGTACCTTCTTCCCTGCGGGTGTCACCAGGAAGTAGGTGTGGGGACCCTCCTTATTGGGTTCAAGCTCCTTAACATCAGTGGGTCACAAGAGCACCTCCACCAGCCATCAGCAGAGTGAGGTGCACATGGGGACA
Organism: Neotoma lepida; assembly: GCA_001675575.1. Taxonomy (NCBI): domain Eukaryota; kingdom Metazoa; phylum Chordata; class Mammalia; order Rodentia; family Cricetidae; genus Neotoma; species Neotoma lepida. The sequence continues at coordinate 388,149 of LZPO01017284.1, read as the reverse complement.
GAAGCTCTTGGGAAATCTACAAGATTGGGACAGACAGGCGCTCCATCCTGCACAGCAGGTGGCCCCAGTCCTGCCTCCAGGCACTGGCTGCACCGGCTGGACATCTAGTCCCACACCTTGCATCTTTAAAGTTTGTTCCTCGGTGTCCTTTGAGATTCCCACTGGGGCTGGTCTTTAGTTGACTCTGCCTAGAATGCTCATCAGCCCTCGGCTCCTTCTTGCAAACTGTGATGCCACCCTGCAGCCATAGAGACACCCTGAGTCAGTCCCATCCTGGGGTTCTTTGCCCTGACATGAAGGCTCGCCTCAGCTGGGGTTTGAGGAGGCAGATGCAAGACCGTTACTTGACTGGGTGTTGGCTACAACCACTGGCAAAGGCTACTGGTCTTGTGTTCTCTGCCCCTCAGCAAGACTGTCTGTTGTAGTGGAAGTAGGTTTAGAGGGAACTGGAATCATGTCTTTGTGAATCTTGTGTGACGTCCTCAGGCGTAAGGTGCTATTTGGTCCTAATGTTGTTTTGGAATGCCTTTTCATTGTTGTTACTTTGTTCTGTGACTCTGGGGGAGACTGCTCACCTTAGGTGTGCTGTCACTTAAACNGAAAACATAGGACTCNAGCTTTGACATGCGAATGGTGTAATTCTTAATCTCTGACCTCAAGCCAGGGATGAAGCAGTTTCCTAGCCTAGTCTAATTAAAACCACCCTCCCTGTCAAGGGATGTTTTTATTGGTTTTAATAGGGGAANTGATCTGTTTATTTTTTTAATTGCATAGAAAAAGCCTTTGCCTGTGCAGTGCTGGCTGTGGAGGGATAACGCATTAACAATTTTGATTCCTCTTCAAAACCAAATAGACTTATGTGATTAAACTCCGAAAGGGTACAATTCAGCATTAAATTAAAATTTGAGTCCTGTGTTTGAGAAGGAATTTCAGTGTAGTTGTTTTAAGTTATGAATTCATGTTTTATAACTGTAGGGACAAATGAATTTTTATTTAACAAAAGGAAAAGTTGTAAGAGAATAATTGTAAGTTTCTGTGCAACAAAGTGGTTACTGCCTCATAAATACAGGAAGAGAATGTAGCCCTGAACCCAGGCTCTTACCTCTCATACACTTCAGATTACCTGCCTAATATGTATTGAGGGGTTTCAGCCCTTTTCTCAATTTTCTAGTTTTATTTTATTTTTGTAAAATAATTGAAAAAGAACCAAAAATGAATTCAGAAGTTCCCCAGTGGCTCCTTGCCCAGTCTTAATATCCCCCCACACTCAAGGGTTTTTAGAAGACATTTTGAATCGAAATGTATTTCATCCATTTAACGTTTGCTACTTTCCAAGGAGTGGGGTGGCTCAAAGGGCCTGTTTCGGGTGGTACTCTGTATGTCATGGACATGTTTGTACCTGTACAGTGGATCTGTGTGACGACGTCTTGTGCTTGCGGTTTAGAGACCACGCAATGCTGTTTTGTAAATTGACAGTTCCTGTGTAAACCATTATTTATGACCCGTGGCCCCTCTGTATAATTTTTCATTTGCTACATGGATTGTATAATTAATTNTAAAATTATAGTACCTGCTAAACCCAATTCTGAGGCTTCATGTNATTGTCTTCAGTTTGATGCCAGTCTGTGGTTCGTGAGGATGCCCAGGCCTTGCCTGATACCAGTAGTGATGTCACTTTAAATTAAGCCTTAATCAGATAGTGAATTTGTGCATTTCAGAGTATGCAAAAAATAAAAATAAAATATAAAATAGGCAGCGTGAGTTTCAACTGTCCAGATAAGATCCTCAATCGTAACTCAGCATGGGTTCCCTCTGGAGTTAAAAAGGGCCGTTGCCAGGGTTACACTTCTCCCCTTCACTTGCGCTCTCCTGCGTGGTTTGATGAGAACAGATCGTGTGCATTTGTGTGGCAGTCTGTCTAGAGNCCTTCGCAGGGTCTCATTTCTTTGCTCCGGTCTGAGGTGAGCCTTGGCTGCTGGGAACATAATTGAGGCATTAGGTTTTACCAACCTGCTCATAGGCCAAGCTCTCTGCAGGTACTGCCACCTGTCACTGCTTCTGCATAGATTACAATAGGTTTTTATTTCTGTAAAAGCATCTTCAGTCTTGAGATAAGATAGAGGGGACCCAGCTTTCTTTACAATGTGGATCTACCTCAGTTAAACAGTTGGGTGCTATTGACTAAGTCTGTCAAATTAAATTGGAGAAAGTAACCAGCAGTGGGACGTAACTAACTCCACATGAAACTTGAAATCATCATTTCCGTTTATTTAATGATTTTTTTNATTTATTTTGTGCCTTTTATGTTAACCCTAATGCATTTAAAATTCAGAATAATCATTTTCTCTTGCAAGTGGGGAGCCCAACTGACCATGCAAGTATCCCATCCGAGGGCATCGTTATTGGGATCCCAGCCTACCCNGTTGGGAAAANGTGTCCAAGAGCAAATTTTACACATAACATTGTACACATAACATACCCCAGCTCTTCTATGCATGTGTCCATAGCTATCACTTCATTTCTGTGCCATTGAGGA
>LZPO01017284.1:370644-385503 GCA_001675575.1 Neotoma lepida | reverse complement strand
GCATGTTTTGTATAAGACTTTGTTTCATAAACAGCAAATGGACAGTTGTCGATTCCATCTCCTGGTTTGCATGGGGAAAGTGCTAAACACCATGGGCAGAGGAGGGGGCAAGCTCGCGGCTGTCTGGAGGCCAGGCTGGAGGTGGGGAAGATGTAGATTCTGCCGCAGCCCATGCATGGTTTCTGAAGTCAGGAACACTTCTTGNTGGGTAAGAAAATAAGATCGGAGATCGATGACTTTCCACACTTTTATATTTGGCAGTTTACAATTCTATACTTTTCCTACTATGGCAATCTTTTTTAACAAATTCTTTGGAGGTAACACAATATTTTGGAGTCTTAATGAATTTGATTTTATACCAACAAGAAATAAAAGTTAGGGATCTTTCCTGTAGTGTATAGTCTTACTCTTTAAAGAGATCTCTGGATTTTAGAAGAGAACCAACTGTATTTGGTGGCAAGACTCCGAAAGTTGATTTGGGAGGCCCCCCACTCCCCCCGCCCCAGGATCTTAAAAAAGGAAAATAAGAAAAAGATGATTCGAGTTAGACGTGTATGGGGTTTCTTTTGTTTTTAAGCCTCCATCAGGCTGATACTTAAGCTGTATCTTAGAGAATGAATCCCCCTTTNGTATGCTGCATANGGATATGAAGCTCAGAGCTGCTGCACTTTCTCTGTAATCAATGCCCTACAGTTGGCTTGCCGGAAGCATTTATTTTAACCTAACGAGTACTTTGGGCAGGTGATGAAATTTACATAGGTGCCTCAAGTCAAAGACCTGCCTGTGCTGCATTTTGGTTTGTTCTGGGTTTTTTTGGTTTGTTTGTTTTTGTCTTTTTAGCTTTTCTATGTAGCATTATNTTTTACTTTATTTTGTTAAGATATTATGTTTTTTGGACCCCAATAGTCTGTTGAAATAAAACCTAAAAAGTTAGTATCCTCCTTTTTTCTCCCTGCAGTATGTGGTTCTATAGGTCACCCCACATTAGGAATCTTTCCCAAGCACACCTGAGGAAAAGGGTACTACGCTTCTCAGCAGGCCGTGCCGCTCAGATCCTTTGTGTTCATGCTGCTTCCTTGACTTCCTTCTCCACATCACCCAAGGGTGGGTACCCTCAGTGCAAAGTTGTGGCATCTTAACTCTTACACACAGACCTCATGAGTGTCCATTGAGTCAGTAGCATGACCCTAAAGGCACTGCCAGCGNGCAGCCGCTGGGCAGTCTGGCCTTGGAGCGGCAGCCTTGGTGTCTTTCTTTCTCAGCACTCACCCGAAATGAGTGGTCGGGTGGTCTGCATGGACAAGACAGCTGGTGAAGAAAGCTGAATGCTGAGACGCCGCGCATCTTTTGTCGTGTTTAAGCTTAGCTGGGTCCTTTCGAGTTTGTTTTCACAGCTTACTAGGTTAAATAGTTTGCACTATTTTTGCAATAAATTCATGGGAAACCTAACAGCTACTTATGTTGTTCTTATTGTGTGTATAAACTAATCCTAAAAGTTTGGTAGAGTGTTTTTCACCTCCTTATGTAGCCCTAACATGCACAGAATGCTGTAAATCTGATAAAATATGATGTGAATGATATTTTATAAAGTTATTTTGTATTGTGTCAATTTTGTTTTGCCGCATAGTATGTCAGCAAAAAAATAAAATAAAATTCCTCATATATACAGCTGCCTATTCCAAAGGTGTCTGGTTACTGTCTCCCTTGAGAGCACGGTCAAATGCACCAGCTGAGTCCAGTGTCCCTGGTAGAGTGCACCTTTCCAAAGGTGTCTGGGTCCTGTTCTGCAGAGTCCAGGGGCTGTGTCCAAAGGATGGACAGGCTCAGCGAGGTCCACACCACCCAAGGATCTGAGGTTGAGTACCACAGCCTGGAGAACAGTGTTGTGTGTGAGAGCTGGTGTCCCCACACCAGCAGCACAGAGAGAAATGGGAGAAGCCAATTGAGCCCATCATGAGGGAGGCCCTGAGCTCCAGACTGTGAGAACTGAATCCTGATTTTTTTTGCCGCTTGAAGCTAGCCCTGTTCCCGTGAGTGGTGTAAATGAGGTGCTCACAAGTCCCTGGAGGCCTGTCCAGCCTGATGTGTCCTGTGTGTCTATGTGAAAAGTGCACATGGTGCTGGGAGAAGGGTATCTGAGAGAGCTCAGGCAACTGAAAGTCCCTACAATGAATTGAACATTGTCATGGCAGACCAAGTTCTGTCATACCTGTGTCAGCAGCAGCAGCAGCAGCAGGCAAATGGCTCCTAGTGCTCTGCTTTGTTCATCCAGTCTTTTTCAACAGAGACAGTGGGCAGCTCAGTGGTTGCCAGGGTAACATGGAGATGGAGATGCTGGCAAGAGATTTTTCAGAGGGTGCTAGAACTGTTCTTAATAGTGGGCACATGATTGCATGTGACAAATCTGTACACTAGAAAATGGATTTTGAAGTGGCCTATTTTAAATCATTTTTAAAAACAGATGTGGCAGGCAAAGTAGGTAGAGAGGATCTTACTGTCTTTAATCCCAGCATATAGAGGCAGAGGTGGGGAGACCTCTGAATTCAGGGCTAGCTCAGCTGATCTACACAAGAGAGTTCTAGGCCAGCTAGGGCTACATAGTGAGACCTGGAAGGGAGAAGAGGAAGAAAACAGTGGCCATTAGCATGTAGGGGACAGAAATTGACTATAGGAGGCATGGGTGTTTTGGATGGGTTTTTTTGTTTGTTTGTTTGTTTTGTATTGATTTGTAACTACAAATTAATAGCAGGATTGGTATGCCCTTACAATCCCTGCTATTTGGGAGGCTGAGGCAGGATTACAAGCACCAGGCCAGCCTTGGCTACATACAGCAAGACTATCAAAAATAAAACATTTTTTAATAGTCCACAAGATGGTTTTACTGGATATAAATGAGAACTATGCCCAATGTCCAGCTTGCTTAAAACCTTACACAGAAGATTGCTTCTTCAACTGCATGTAACTGATGAGCTAGGGCTCTCCTCTGGGAATGGGGCAGCTACTTACATGCTGCTGCTGTTTGTTTTGGTGCCGAGAGCATGCACTCTGTCTGGCGCACATCTTCAGACAGAAATGCTAGCTCTGAAATTTCACAAATTATTAGTAAGACATTAGAAAAAGCGCAGAACCTAAAACCACTTCAATAAATCATGTTACTGTGAAATACATACAGACCTTTAATGGAAAAGGAAAAGCAAATTCTATACAATAAAAATGCATAGTCCATTTTTTTTAAAAAATACAAAAAATTCAAAGGCGGCACATGTACATGAGCTACACATGTAGCCATTTGTGAGAACAGGACGTCCCTGTGACTAGACAGCTGACATGGAGCTTTCCAGGTCTTCCTGCAAGTTCAACACGAAGCTCAGTGGTCTGTGTTGCTGTACCCAAAGCTACAGCAGTGCCTTCTGGCCAGGACTCTCCTGGCCTGTATGGGAGGCTGCCCCAGTCCTTTCCACTGCAAGAGGGTATGCAGTAAGCTGCAAGTCTGAGACACTGGCACTGCAGCAGTGCAGTGCCCGTCACTTCACAGCTGTGAGTCTGTCCTGGAGCTTGCTCACTGGGCTCACTGAGAGCACTTCTTGCTGGCTTAAGCCAGGACTTCACCAATGTCACTTTCATCATCGTCATTCTCTTCCTCTTCTTCCTCTCTCTTCTCTTTGAGCATTTTCAAGTACTTACTAGCTAAAATCTTCTTTGGTAATATATCTTTAAAAAATAGGAAACGTCAAAAAAAAACAAAACAAAACAAAAAAACAGGAAACGTCAATAATTGCTTATGGTGAATTATGAATACAACAATGTAAGTTTCAAAATGTACTAGTTCCAACTTTAACCCTAGAATAGCTTCTAAAGGGGATGAAATCCAGGTACACTTCTGGGTGAAGAATCACAGAAATGGATTGTTTCCTGGGGCATGCTTATAGGCTTGTTCACATTCCACAGCTAGTTGAACATGTTTCTCTGACCTGATTTTGTGAACAACCCAAGCTAGCTGAGGAAGTTGTGCTGGCCCCCTGGGCTAGACTGAAGCTAGGGCCTGACCCATGGCTGCATGTACCAGTTGCTCTGCTGGGGTGCAGGAGGGACAGGAGAAGTCCACAGCTGAGTGAGTCTGCCGAGCCAGCCAAATGTCTTGTGTATATTGTCAACTTCTACAATTCTTGGTGGACTCAAATAGAGAAGGCTAGAAAAGCTTCCCAGGTCAGGACAAACTGAGGCATCAAGCAGAACAATAAAGGGACAGAAAGCTCACTACAAGTTTTTTTTAACCAGAATGTCCCAAAGATTAAGTACCTGCGAGAAACTGAAGGCTCTCCGAGTCCTCTGCAGTGCTGGCTAAGTCACTGTACGTCAGTGCTTTCTTGGCTTTGCCACTGCCATGTCTGTAGGAACAGGTGGCTAGATACTGAACAAAGAGTTCCTAAACCAACCAAAAAAAGAAAAAAAAATAAAGATCAAATGAAAGGTCAACTTGGAAAACTCACCACAGACTTTATAAGCTTAAAATTCCATTAATACTTCTGATTATCTTGGTTCCTCAAATTAAATGACAGGAAATCAGTTCACAGGAGAGAGAAACATGAGGTCAGAAAGGAAGCAACTTGTGTAGAGCAGGAGGCAGCAGGCATTTTCTAGCTGAGCTTAGGTGTGTAACATGGAAAGTATTTACAAGTGATTATAAATAAGGACTCTGGTTTCAGGGAGTGCTGTGGTGCAGCACTCCAGAGGTGGAGGCAAGAGGCACAAGAAATCAAAGGCAGCTATGGCTACATAGCAAGTTGGAGGCCAGTCTGAGCTACATGAGAGCTCAGAAAACAGTGATGGGGTAGGGTAAACTGTCAACAGCCTCTACAATAAATGGAGCAAAAGACCACTCAAAAATTCTATCTGGTCTGCCAAGGACTTGATTCAGCTTACAGTTTATTGAGACAAGGTCTCACTCTGTAATCCAGACTAGCCTTGGATTCCTGGAGATGCACCTGCCTCAGTCTCCCGAGTGCCTGGATTACAGATGTGAGCTGCCACCTATCTGTATCTCGGAAACACATTTTCAGTCTACTTGAATCCCTTGTTGAAGTTTTTTCACTCCTAACTATAGTAAAAACCAACAACCTCAAGCTGAAAAGTGACCTCTCACTTTGCCAAAGTACCTTGGGGTGTGTGTGGGGGGGGGGATGAAAAGACCCTAAGGCTCAGAAATAAGGTAAACTGAGCCTTTCCCAAGGTTCAGTATTAGTTCAGCTAGTAAGTGTTGAGAGAAGCATCTGCACAGTTTAGATCCTTAATGCTAAAATGAATCTGAACAGAAGCCTTGAGTCCCAGGACCATACAGAAACACGTAGTTCACGATGATTTTGAGATGATTTATAAATACCAGATGTTGCAGACTGCTTGAAAATACTATACCACTGTCTAAAAGGGGCTTGTTACCCTAAGACTGTTATTTAGTGGTCCTGGACCAGTCCAAGCACACTGGAACTACTGTATTTTGTCAGGCTCTACTTAATGTTGACTCTTTTGCAAAGTCGAAAGTTTTGCACCTCCCTTGGCCTTAGTCCAAAATATTGTAAAAATACTACGCACTGAAGTAGAAGCTGGAAAACGATCTCGGGGGTAGTTATCAAGGCCAGGTCTCCTAACAGGTAGGTTCCCGGACCACCATTATTAAAAAGGGCAAACTTTAAACTAGGAGCGGTGGTAAGAATTTTTAATCCTAGCACTCAGAAGGGTGAGATAGGACTGCTATAGAATCAAACGTGGCCAAAACCAACTGAGCAGGGGGCTTGGTGGCGCCCACCTTTAATCCCAGCACCCGGGAGGCTGAGGCAAGTGGCTCTCTTTCGAGTTGAGGTAATCCTGTCTACAGAGTTCTAGGATAGGGAACCATATTGAGACCTGTCTCAAAATATTAAACAATAAAAAATACAAAGCGAGCTGTGTTGGGAGGGGGCTGTGCGGTTGTAACTTGTCTCTGGAGTCTAACTTGTGAGCAACTGTTGTCTGCATAGACCCTGACAACCTGCCGAGGCCTGAGGGACNGACAGCCCTCGGTACCCGCGCAGGATACCCTGGAAGCTTCGAGAACACTCCCCCCCTCAAGCATCACCCCGCGGGAGGTCAGCGACAGAACCTCGGTGGGAACACGCGCGCAGCAGAAACCCCACGGCAACTCGCGCAGCCGCACACTGGACGCCGAGCGCGCGAGGCACGGCGGGAATGACGCGGTGGGCGGGGCGCGAGGGACGCTGGGAGCAAAGCGAGCACTCAGAGCGGAAGCGGCCCAAAGGACAAGCGGCGTGGGCGGGACCGAGCCCGCGATGCGGGGGGAGAGAGGGGGGGTGTACGGAGCGCGCAGGCGCAGAGGATGAGGCTGAGGCGCTCGGCCCCCGCAGGGCAGCCGGAAGGCCGGGCGTGTGCGGAGCCCGAGGGGCGGTTAGTGCCCCGCACCCGCCCCTCACGCCGCCCCGCCGGCCGCTCACCGTGGCCTTGGCCGTGAGCACCAGCGCCTCCTGGTTGATGCTGGACACCTCAGGAGAGCTCTTCATGATGACTCGGATGCGGGACAGGGGCAGCGACACGAGCCGCTGTTCCCCGCACTTGTCTTTCCCCACGGCCGCGTCCGCCATCTTCTGCGTCGGGGCGGCCCGTGATGCCCCGCGCGTCCGCGCCTGCGCAGACGCCGTGGCGCGNGGTGGCCCCAAAGCTTGGGTGACGGCGCCCAGGAAAATCCCCTCGGAAACGCCGCGGCAGCCGACCGGAAGAAGCGCCTTCGGGCCTCCTAGAGCGTTCAGGAATCCCCGCGTTGCACAGACCGGAACCTTGCAAAAGCTAAAGAAAGAGAAATGTGTTAGGAGAGCCTCGTGCTAGACGTAGCCAGCGAGCATATGCCACACTCTGGTAGTCAGATGGACGGGGGCCGGAGCAGAAAGGAGCAACGGTGTGGGCAGGGGGGCGTAGGGAGGAGAAGTGGCCTCTGTCTGTGCCCTGAGGCCCCTGGGGATTAGCCTGTTAAAGAGGTGGATGAGCTAGATGGTCCCACCACAAAGCCAAGAGGATCAACCAAGCGATCAAGGCCAGCCCAGCCACACAAGACCCTGTTGGTGAAGATTGGCTCACGTCTGAAGGAATAGGAAACCGATTAGGTAGAAGGAAGGCTTGTTAGAAACATTCAAGCAAGTGGTGGTCCGTAGGGCAATGTCTAAGAGTAGCAGGAAGTCAGGGGTCAGGGCAGGTGGAACCATGAGGCCGTGGGATTCTGCCTAGATGAGTTGTGAAGTAAAAATGAGAAAGTATAGTTGATGTGGCCCGAAGAAGACAAAACTCCAACATTGACACTAAATTTAATTGGAGGAACTAAACTGGAAGGGTTTTTTTTAAGATTGAATCATGNTCGGTTTCAGTGTTGTCTTTATCATCCTGTATCCTGGTCCAAATAAGCACAAAATAGAGCTGTCTCTCATGGTCTTTGGGGGATTGGTTCTAAGATCCCCACATATACTGAAATTGCACATGCTTAAGTCTTTTAAAATAGAAGGTGANAGTTGCATAGAGCTTGGGTACATTAACCTCATTCAACGCCTGTCCTCTCTTGATACCCTTGATGAGTGCTCTGTGAATGCCGTGTGAGTANTTGCTAGAAAAAAGCCTCTAGTTTCTGATTCTCACGCNTTATATACTTTTCTGCTTCCTGACATCACTTCCTGGGATTAAAGGTGTGTGTCTTTCCCAAGAAACAGAACAACGATGAAAGATTTCCATATGTCCAGTCAGCAAGCGTGATTTTTTTCCCCTGGAATACCTTGTATTCCAGGTTGGTTGAAATCCATAGATGTAGAACTTATGTCCAGTGTTAGTGTCAGGCACAAGGGTACAGTCAGTGAGCAAGTTAGCCATGTTGACTGCTCTCAACAAGACTATGTTCAGACCCAGATGAAAAGAATACCGTTTCCAATGGGAAGTGTCATGCCTGTGTGGTAGGCTGCCCTCTAAGAAGTGACATTTGTGCTCAAATCTGAAGAAAAGGAAAGCCATGCAAGAAGGCTGAGACAAGATGAGTATTGTCTATCTGTTACATGCTTCCTCTCACCCAAGTGAGGCAGACAAGCATAAGGAATAGTTTAGGAACCTGGGATGTCACTTGGTTTGAGCTGTACACCAAACAATGCAGCTAACTGTAAGATGAATCTTAAAAGGTCTTATTAATAGAAAACATGGGCCAGGTATTGAGGTAAATTCTGAAAGATCAAAGAGACAGAACAAGCCACAGCCAACCTCACCTTGCCAACTCCTCAGCTGGTGTTCTTTCCTCAGACTGCAGGCTTCTGAGTCCTCACCTGAATGAATCTCAGCTGAACTGCTCAAAAAGCTTCAAAGCTTAAAAAGCCTCTAGTTTCTGNTTCTCACGCCTTATATACTTTTCTGCTTCCTGACATCACTTCCTGGGATTAAAGGTGTGTGTCTTTCCCAAGCAAGACATAGATCTTAAGTCCTGGGATTAAAGGTGTGTACCACCATGCCTGGCTCTGTTTCCAGTGTAGCCTTGAACTCACAGAGATCTGGATGGATCTCTGCCTCCGGAATGCTAGGATTAAAGGCATGTACTACCACTGCCTAACCTCTATGTTTAATATAGTGGCTGTTCTGTTCTCTGACCCCCAGATAAGTTTATTGGGGTGCACAATATTTTGGGGGACACAATATATCACTACAGCTAACTGCTTAGGACACTTACCATCCCCACCCCCATCATACTACACAAACACACTTCTCTGAACAATAAAATAAGTTTTTCCTCCACTTAATTGGCATCAGACTTACATTCTGTTTGTTTGAGAAAGGGTATCACCTGTCAGTCTGACTTGCCTGGAACTTGCTATATCAAACTTACATTCTATTCTATTCAGTTGTATTCTAATGAGAGGAAGGAGGCCAGCCTGAACTAGTTTGGAGTAATGCATAATAGGGCAAACCATGCTTACAGTGAACTCTTAGGAAAACCCATTTACCGTCTTATGCCTATGTGTAATTGGGTGTGCATGTAGTTAAAATCACACATTATGGGGACATGTACAGTAGAAAAGAGGTTGTAATAATATAATCTGTCAAAATAGTGAGCCACCCAAACTACACCACTTAATAACCAACTCCACTTCCCTCAGACCTCAGAAGCTAGNGCAATAGTCTGCACTCATGTGATCCACTGTTCTTTTGACCCCACATTCCTAATCTATATTTTGCTTTGAGTAAAGTTTCCTTGCTATTTTGCAATCTATGTCTTTTCTTTCTTCCTTCCTTCCTTCCTCTTCTCTCTCTCTCTCTCTCTCTCTCTCTCTCTCTCTTTGTTTCTTTCTCTCATTTTTCGATTTTTCGAGACAGAGTTTCTCTGTCTAACATCTCTGGCTGTCCTGGAACTCACTCTGTAGCCCAGGCTGGCCTCAAACTTGCAGAGATCCGCCTACCTCTGCCTCCCGAGTGCTGGGATTAAAGATGTGAGCCACCACCGCCCAGCACCTTTTAATTCTTTAAGAGGCCAAGAACCTCTAAATGCCTAGACCCAAATCTCCAGTAGCAAACACTAGGACATGGCCAGACAAGGAACTGCTCAACTGAAAACCCAAGAAATGCTATCAGGTTGGCCCTTGAAGTTTTTTTTTTTTTTTTTTTTTTTTGTTTGTTTGTTTGTTTCTTTAGCTGGTTATTTTTGTGCAGCTTGTTTTGAGAATGTTTGGAAACAGGATGGGAGGAGATGAGGACGATGTCTAGAGAGTCCAGAGAAACGAGAATTCCCAAAATGGAGGGGTGCGGAGATTGGGTTACGTGTAGACACGACAGTCATTTGGGAAGTAGGGAAAGGAGCAAAGGAGACAGACACTTAGGCTGGAACAGGGCAAATGCTCCCCACTTCAAAGAAAGGTGAGCTTCAGCCCAAAACAGCAGGAGCCCTGAAGACTGCTATATTCATTGCTTATATTGTTGCTATGACAGACCTGACCAACTTGGGGAAGGAAGGCTTTATGGTAACTCACAGTTCCAGGGTACAGTCCATCATGGCAGAAAGCCAGCAGGTCACAGCAGCAGGAGCATCAAGTAGCTGGTCACATTATGTCAGCCCTCAGCAAACAGGGATGAGTGCTGGTGTTCGGCTGGCTTTCTCCTTTCTAATAAGTCTGGCAGGTTAGGTGAGTCCTCACCTGACTAACCCAATCTAGGTAGCCTGTCACAGACACATAACTAGGTGGCTCTAGATTCTGTTGAATTGAAGTATTGACTATCACAGGGACCTCCCTGCACTGTGACGAGCCCAGTAGGCGCTCANTCTTCTCAGCTCCCAAGAAGTGTGTATCCATTCATTAATTTCTGGTGCCTTTGAACCACTCTCACCTAAGCGCTGGCTACACCTTGGAGCCTCAGGCAGTTGATTTCTGTTCTGTTCTGCCAAGAAGCAGCATATGCGATAGACCATAGTGAGGAGGGATGAAGAAACTTGGTTATCTGCTTGCTAGTAGATGTTGGTGTTGGGTAGTGACTACAGAGGGCACAGTGAGTGCTACCAACTAAGTAGGGACTTGTAGTGGGAGCACTTGGCTCCTGAGCTTCCAGGCCAAGGGCAACCCAGCTGCCTTACCTCCAGTCAGCACCTCCCCTTGTGCTTCTCCCCTCACCTCCCTCTTGCTCCTGTCTCTTCACACTCTTTTTTTTTTCCAGCTTGTAGGAACTTTATTTTCCTTCCACCTTTTTTCCCTTTGCTCAGATTTTTTTTTCTTCACACTCTTGAAAGCANTCCTCTCCATTTGAAATGCCCAGAGAGTATTTCAAAGTTCTGCTTTGCCCAGTGAGAACTGAAACGTGTGTANTAGTGACTAAGCAAAGCAGGCACCTGCAGGGGCAGATTTCTGTGCTGATGCACCTTCAAAATAAGTTTTACTTTCATTTACAACTGAGCACACTTAGGAGTACATTCCTTTAATCCCAGCACTCAGAAGGCAGAGGCAGGTGGATCTCTCTAAGTTTGAGGCCAGCCTGGTCTATAGAGCAAGTTCCAGGACAGCCAAGGCGACACAGAGAAACCCTGTCTCAAAAAAACAAAAACAAAAAACAAAAAAGTGCACTCCTAAATAAACATTTATGGAGATTTGGCTGTGCTTATTTTGGCTTTGCATTTGACCANGATGGGTGTATCTTGAGGTTGGTTTTCTGGACCAATGCATTGGCACTAGGGATGACTGCAGTGACTCTATGCCCCAGCAAAACAAGTCCTAAGCTATCTCCAGTCATCAGATGGAATGNCTGCTGAAGGCAAAATGCCACAGTGACTATTGCAGTAGGATTGTTGGCTCAAGGCTTGTGGGATAGCCTGGTGTCTTAGTTAGGGTTTCTGTTGCTGTGAAGAGACACTATGACCATGGCAATTCTTATAAAGGAAAACATTTCATGGGGGCTGGCTTACAGTTTTAGAAGTTTAGTCCATTATCATCATCATAATGAGAAGCATGTAAGCAGACATGGTGCTGGAGAAGGAGCTGAGAGTTCTACATCTTGATCTACAGGCAACAGGAAAAAGACTGAGGCACACTAGGCCTAGCTTGAGCATGTACGACCTCAAGGCCCACCCCATAGTGACACACTTCCTCCAACAAGGCCATGTCTCCTAATAGTGCCACTTCTTATGGGCCAAGCATTCAATCTCATGGGACTATGGGAGCCATTCCTGTTCAGACCACCACATTCCACTCCATGGCCTCCATAGGCTTGTAGCCATAACATAATGCAAANTGCTTTTATTCCCATTTCAAAAGTCCCCATAGTTTATAACAGTCTCAATCCTGTTTAGAAGTCCAAAGTTCGAAGTCTCTTCTGAGACTCCTGCAATCTCTTAACTTTAATCCCCTGTAAAATAGAGATAAAAAACAGATGACATATTTCCAGCATATAATGGCACAGGNTATACCTTACTGTTTGTTTGTACCTTACTGTTTCAAAAAGGAGAAAAGAGAGCATAGTAAGGAAATACTGGACCAAAGCAAGGTCAAAACCCAGCTTGGCCAACTCCAAACTCTGCATCTCCATGTCTGATGTCAAAGTGCTCTTCAGATCTCGACTCCCTTCATCTTTGTTGACTTCACACTTCTTTCTCTTGGTTCCACTACCTGTTATCAGCTTTCTTTGGCAGGTATCCCATAGCTCTGACATCTCCAACATCTTGGGGTCTCCAAGGCATTCCAGGCTTCAACCTCTGAGCTGCATGCAATGGCCTCTCTGGGCCTCCATGCAGGAATGCCCCTGCAACACATCTGGCCTCGGTGGCTTTACTTAGTTATGGAGGGAGATTTCCTAACCACTTTCTCGTATCCATGACTCTAAAGCAAGAACAACATGGCCAAAGCTGCCAAGTTCTGCTGCTTGCTGGGGCTGAAACATGGCCCCTTGTTCAACTACATCTTCACCAGCCTTCTGGTTTCCATAGTTTCCTTCACTGCCTAAGCTTGGCTGTCCTAGAACTTGCTCTGTAGACCAGGCTGGCCTCAAATTCAGAGATCTGCCAACCTCTACCTTCTGAGTATTAGAATTAAAGACATGCATCATCATGCCTGGACCTAAGCTGTTCTTTAATTTCTTTTCACAAGTTGGAAGCTTAGCTGGGTGAGGTCTTGATCTGAGGTCACCACTCCCTTTATTCCATTTAATATCCAGCTTTTCTTTAATATGTTTATCTCCTTGAACACAGGACTCAGCTCCATTCTACTTCCTGGTGCCCCTTATCTCCTCAATCTGTACACTTTGTATTTTTTGCTTGCTCAGCTTGCTCCTTTTCATTATAGATCTTCATAAGAGTGAATACTGATAGCCTCAGGCAGACTCTTTGGACAAGGGGAAAAAAGCAGCCACATTTTCCACCAAAATATCACAAGAATGATCTCTAAGCAGCACACTAAAATTCTTTTTCTCTGAAACCTCTTGAGTCAGGCCCCCACAGTTCAAATCACCCTCAGCAGCACTATTTTCCATGTTCCTACTGGGATGGCCCATTAAGCCCCACTTAAAGCATTCCACTGCTTTCCTAATCTAAATTCCCGAAGTCCACATTCCTCCAAACAAAAGCATGGTCAGGGCTATCACAGCAATACCACAATCCTTGGTACCAATTTCTGTCTTAGTTAAGGTTTCTATTGCTGTGAAGAGACACCATGCCTATGGCAACTCTTATAAAGGAAAACATTTAATTGGGGCTGGCTTACAGTTCAGAGATTTAGTTCATTATCATCATGGTGGGAAACATGGCAGCATGCAGGCAGGCATAGTACTGGAGAAGGAGCTNNGAGTTCTACATCTGGATCTGAAAGCAGCAGAAGAGACCTGTGTGCCACACTGGGCATATAGCTTCAGCATATAAAACCTCAAAGCCTGCCCCCACAGTGACACACTTCTTCTGACAAGACCATGCCTCCTAATAGTGCCACTCCCTATGGGCCAAGCATTCAAACACATCAGTCTATGGGGGTCACACCTATTCAAACCACCACACCTGGTTTTTGAACACATTAGAGAGAATTCAAACTTCTAGGTAAGGCATGTCAGAAAGCCAGTGTCTCTAATGGCCCAGAGAGTGTCTTCCCTTCTGTGATCTCCAGGCTGAAGGGGCTGCAGACCACTTGCCTTCAGTCCTGCCTAATACCTACCTGCATTGAACATGAGCTGAATTCATAGCTGATGGTTACTACCTCCTTAGCTTTAACTGTCAGCTCAACACAGCCTAGAGTGGGCAGAGAAGGGAATTTCAATGAAGGGATTTCCAGAACAGACTGGCTGGGGGCATGTCTGTGGGCAACTGTATGATAATTGATGTAGAAGGGCCCAGCTCACTGTTGAAAGCACCTTTCCCTGAGGTGGTCATGAACCACATAAGAAAGCTAGCTATGCCAGGATCTGCAAAGCAGCCAGCAAGCAGTGTTCCTCCACGGTTTCTGCTTCAAGTTCCTGTTTGAGTCCCTGCCCTGACATCCCCCAAGGATAGACTGTAATCGTAAACTGAAATACAATTTTTCCTCCTCTAAAATTGCTTGTTGTTATTGTAGCTGTCACAGTAACAGTTACTGACTCCAGAGAGTGAGGTCCTGGAAACTAGGAAAGAAAGATCTGAGATCATTTAACCCTGGACACTGAGCTTCTGCTGTGGAATAATCTTTCTGTACCCTGTGAAGATGTTACTGCTCTCATTTTTATAAAAAGCTGACTGGANAATAGCTAGGTAGGATTTTNGGGGCAGTGAGAATGCTGGGAAGAAGAAGGGCAGAGTCTGAGGAGATGCCATGAGATGCAGAACGGGCAGGATTTGAAGTATGTACATGAGGTAAACAAGCCTTGGGGCAGCACATAGATTAATAGAATGGGTTAATTTAAGTTGTAAGAGCTGGCTGGAGACAAGCCTAAGCTATTGACTGAGCATTCATAATTAATAAGAAGTCTCTGTGTGATTATTTGGGACGGGCTGGCAGGACAGAAAAGTCTGCTTACATATGGCACCCAAATATCTGGCACATACATCCACAGAAGACCTGAGGAAGCTTTAAAAAGGTTCTAAACACACAAAAGCAGAGCCAAACATGGCTTCCTAATCTCATGTCTCTCATGCCTGCCATGGTACAGAGATGTAGACTTGAGCTGCCAGTGCAAGCACTACCAGAGCGAGCCCCACCAGCATGCTTTAATATCATGTCTCTCATGTGGGCCTCAGTACAGAGATCTGTCTCCAAGCCGCTGCCTGTGGGCTTGAGTCTCCAGCCCAAGAACCCCCAGATAGAACACTGTCAGCACACCATGACCTAAGCTGTGTGGCAGGTTTAAACTTTGCTCATG
>LZPO01017284.1:340068-354608 GCA_001675575.1 Neotoma lepida | reverse complement strand
CCATTGAATTCAAGGAAAAGTATGAGGCCGACACACCCCCTTTAAAAACAGTGACTTTGCAGAGTTATGGAGTTACAGCTGTTTCCTCATCTGCCTTGTCTGTTATTAACAAACAGTAGCACCAGGAGCATGACGTTGGAAACCTAGGAATATTCTCGAAGATTTCCTGATGAGGTTTGATTTTCTTTTAAAATTGTTTTAGATGGTAGACTATTGGGGGGGAGGGGAGGAGAAGATATGTCAAGAAACTTAATCTTAAAAAAAAAAATAGTGGTGTTTGCCTGTAACCCTAGTGCTGGGGCAGGAGATTACCACTTTAGGGCCAGCCAGGGCAACTTAGTGAGACCCAGGGTAAAAAGAGGGGAGGGAGTAAGGGCTTATCGGAAGAGAACTTTCCTAACACGTGCAAGGTCTTGTGGGGTTCCTAGCTCCACGTGCAGTCCAGGGTTCCCAGGATTTTCACAATTGTATGACCATCACCATTCTAGAACATTTTTTCATCACTGAGAAAGAAAACCAATACATTTTAGAGAATCACTCTTCATCCCTGACCCTTGGAAATCCTAGCAGCTGTAGACACACTTCCTTTGTTTATGGATTTGCAGCTTCTGGGCATTTCATGTTAGTGGAATCATCCATTGTCCACCTTTGGCTTCTTTCAGCCTACTGCTTTCCAAGTTCCTCTGTGTGTGTGTGTGTGTGTGTGTAGAGAAAGAGGGGGGGAGGGATAGTTAGTTGTTAGTAGGTACAGAGTTTCAGAGATATAAGATGGAAAGTTCTGGAAATGGATGATGGTGACAGTGTACAACAATGAATACTCCGCTTGCTTTCAGAGATGTATGCTTAAAAATGGCNATCTTATGTTTATGTATTTTTAAAAGATCTATTTATTTATTTTTGAGGAGGGGTCTCTTACATAGCCTTAGTTGTCCTGGAACTCACTGTGTAGACCTCTGCCTGCCTCTGCCTCCTGAGTGCTGACTGAAGTGTGTGCTACTATGTTTAGCTCTTGTTATTTGCTTCCTTGACACAGTTCATGTCCTACTGCCCAGCTAGCTCTCCAGCTGAAGTGTATCAGCCCGTGCTTGCCAGGTTGCAACTCTGTCACCAGTCAAATTTAGGACATTTTTGTCAGTCTTGTGTGTGTGTGTGTGAGAATTGCATGGAACTGCAGTGCCCTTAGAGCCTGGGAGAGGGTGATAAATCCACTGGAGCTGGGTTTACAGGTAGTTGTGAACAGCCTGTATGGATGCTGGGTACTGAACTCTGGAACCCCAAAAGAGCGGTATGTACTCTTAACTGCTGAGCCATTTCTCCAGCTCCTCTGTCATTCTTTTTTAATTTTTTAATGAATATTCCTTTGAGATGGGGGAGGGGTCTCGCTATGCAGCTCTGGCTGGCTTGGAACTTACTAAGTGGACTAGGCTAGCTTTGAACTCACAGAGATCTGCCCTCCTACGTGGCTGAAATTAAAAGCATTTTTTTTTTAAAGAGAAGATATGACTGTGTGGTCCAGGCTGACCAGGAACTCACTCATGACCTGACCCTGGCCTCTCGAGTGCCAGGATGGCGGGCATGAGTCACCATGTGTGGCTCATTTTTGTCATTCTGCACATTCTGAGGAGACCACATCCTCATTAGCAGTTCTTCATGGTCTTGCTTTCCTGAGGAATNCATAGCCCCTCCAGGGTGATATATCAGGAGTCTTAGCTACCCTTGCTCATAAATTAGCTTGTTTCACTGTCAGAATCTGTGTCGGAATTCTAACCAGAAGTCTGTTGAGTTTACATATTAAACNGAGGGGTCTGACAGTTAGGATAGTGATACTCTTGTCCGTGAAGAGATTCCTGTTTCTTCAATCTTGGNCACTGGGAAAGTTCACTAATACTGGTGTATTTGGTCCATGGTTAGTTTCAACTTCTGCTTCTCACAGAAGAGACAAGTAGCCTTGTGGGGTGAGTGATAACCAGGGTTGCCCCTGGGGCTTAATGGGAGTAGCCCTGGTGTGTGACTCTGAAGTCTCTACCCACCCCTGCTAATGGGGTCAGTGTGAGTTCCACATGGCAGACATGCCTGTCATAGCCACTTTTCCCTTTGGACAGGCCCTCAGGATGAGTGTCCCCGACTACATGCAGTGTGCAGAGGACCACCAGACCCTCCTGGTGGTCGTACAGGCCGTGGGCATCGTGTCCGAGGAGAACTTTTTCAGGATCTACAAGCGGATCTGCTCCGTGAGCCAGCTCAGTGTGCGTGACTCGCAGCGCGCTCTCTTCATCCGCTACCGACACCACTACCCACCCGAGAACAATGAGTGGGGCGACTTCCAGACACACCGCAAGGTGGTGGGCCTCATCACCATCACCGACTGCTTCTCGGCCAAGGACTGGCCACAGACCTTAGAGAAGTTCCACGTGCAAAAGGAGATCTACGGCTCCACGCTCTACGACTCCCGCCTCTTCGTGTTCGGGCTGCAGGGTGACGTGGCTGAGCAGCCGCGCCCTGACGTGGCCTTCTATCCCAACTACGATGACTGTGATTCGGTGGAGAAGCGTATNGAAGACTTCATCGAGTCCCTTTTCATTGTTCTGGAGTCCAAGCGTCTGGACAGAGCCACGGACAAGTCCGGGGACAAGATCCCTCTTCTCTGTGTCCCCTTTGAGAAAAAGGACTTCGTGGGACTGGACACGGATAGTAGGTAAGTTTATGTAGGAATGGTTGACCTAGAAGCCCAGGGCTTGGTGCCTCCTTATATAGGAAGCAAAAGTGATGTAAGAGCTTGGCTGCAGCAAGGATAGCTGAAATGTGGTCCACTAAATAAGAGGAGTCCCTTAGGAGTCAACACATACACTCTTGGGTGTCACGAGTCCCCTGGTGGGACTCCTGCAGTCATCACTGCCTGTGGCTTCTGAGTGCCAGGAAGCAGGCTATAGTGAGCTAGGATGAGCACATAGTGAAAAAAAACCATAAAAATAGATCATGAATATTTTTTGCATTGATAAATGTTAGGTTAAAAACTAAGTTAACATTTATTTCAACTGTTTTATTTTTGAGACAGGGTCTCATGGAGCCCAGATTGGCCTCAAAATCTTTATGTAGCTGAGAGTGACCTTGAACTTCTGTTCCTCCTGCCTTCATCTCCCAAGTGCTGGCANCATTACAGGCGAGCACCACCATATCCCACCTGTTTTAATGCTATGCCGGAAATCAGTACCGGGGCTTGCTGTGTGCCAGAGAAGCACCCTACCTACTGAGCCACATTCATAGCCCTGTTTTTGCTTTTTAACTGGTGGCAACTGAAGCAGGGTATGATGGGTNACGCCTGTAATCCCAGCCCTCAGGTGGCTGAGGCAGGCAGATCTCTGAGTGTGAGGCCAGCCTGATCTACAGAGTTGAGTTCCAGGACAGCCAGGGCTACACAGAGAAACCCTGTCTTAAAACAAAACAAAACACAAACTGTGTGGCAACTAGACCCTTGAATTAGCCTCCCTGGCTGATGCTTTATCCGTTAGTACTGCTCTAGAGTACAAACGAGATTCTGAAGTCTTGGGCCCTGGAGTGCAGCCTAGGTCTCGTGACTCCCAGGTCAGGTACTCTGCAGGTGTGGTTATACCAGGTCATTCCCTCACCCCAGAGCTGCAGGAGATCAGAAACACCACCCAGGTGTCCCTGAAGAGCCATCTGTATATATTGAAGTGTCTACATGCTCTGCATTCCATGATGGAGCAGGACAAAGTCTGTGCGCTTTGTCCCTAGGCCTGTTCCCTGCACTTTCCTCGGATCACAGTTACAGACTTAACTTAATTACAGGCCATTTCTTACGCTCTTAGCTCATGTCACCATCTTGCCACTGTGGCTGCTAGTAGAAGAGGCGAGATGCAAGCTTAGGCAGAAGCCTTTGCCAAGAGGGGTTCCCTTTTGATAGGGAGAGCTCAGTGAAGCTGCGTCACCCAAAGGCTTGATGGCCTCCGGCAGGAGCCCAAAGCATTGAGTCTGTCCTGCTTCATGATATGGAATTCAGCTCATGATCCCCAGGGAGGCTCAAATGGCATCACGTGTCTGCTGCAGAGTGGGTGCCGCAAAAGTAGCATGTATGCTTCTGGAATTGTCTAGAGTCACATATCAACTTTCTGCTTGGTGGTGAGTGGACAAGAAAATACCACAGAATCGAGCATAGGCCAAGGGCAGCCCTAGGGGTTGGAAGCAAAGAGCGGCCCTGTCACACAGTCTGTGATGTTTGGCAAGGTCTGGGTGGAATCTTCGTCTCTCACCTGAATTGCTGATGCTTTTGGTGTATCTCAGGCCCACTTCTCTTTCACCTTTGCAGCAGGCCTGTAATTTCATGGCCTGGCTTCCTGGGAGAAAGCATTAAAAAGCCAGTAGCTACTGAGTCAGAGCTGACGTCCCAGTCAAGCCCACTCCAAAGCCTCTACTTTGGACTTGAGGGAGGTAACCATGTTGGGGAAACCACAGTCCATCCAATTCAGCTGTCTTTATCCCAATACCATAGTCTCAGTTTTCTGAGATGATCTGGAGCCAGGACAGACCCTCTCACTTGCCTGCTCCTCCTGGTAGCATGAACACACGTCAAGGGTGAAATGACACAGAGTCTTGTAGCTTNAGGGGAACTGTCTGGACGCATGTCCAGTTTTGGTTTGGCCCAGTCACCATACGTTGATTGTATCCACAGAGCAAGCCCTCCTGGTAGCGCTGGGTGTGCATGGTTGTGAGTCCACACTCACACAGGCCCCACTCATTAGAGCCATCAAGGGGTCTTGTACATGTAGTGTGTAGCTCTCGGAGTTATTTTTGTTCTTGTATGTTTCTAATTTTGCTTGTCCCTCTTTCTTTTCTTTCTTTTTCTTTTTTTTTTTCTATCATACCGCCCTGTGAGTATGTTGTTGGGTCTGAAAAGGTAGGCTGTGAACACACCACTGTGAAAGTGGCTGGTTTCCCCATGTGCTGTTTCCCACTGCCGTCATCGCTTCAAAAAACCAACACCGCTGCCTAGATCCCTGTGTGTCCTGAGCAGTCCTTTAATTGTTGATTTCTTTCTTTTAGATTTTAGCTTCCTCAGCACCTAACCCATCGGTGTTTGATGTTTGTCAAAATACTTGCTCCAGAGACCTCTGTGGTCTTTAGTATTTGGTGACAAATGAACCTTTACTAACTCCTTTTTGTTTTGAGGGTGTGAGATGCCAGTTCATTTGGGTGGCTTGCAGAGGTTTTCNTGGGGATATTTTAACATGGGGCACCAAGAGTGCAGCCCTGCTTGACCCCAGGCTTGGAAGCGAGTGAGGCATGCAGTGGGTGGCTGCGGCTGTGGGATGTGCATGGTGGTGGTGGCCGCAGGTCAGACATGTGGGGAGCAGAGCTGCTGTGGGGAGCTGCCTGCCTTCTCTATTTGCTTTTCCCTGAGGGGCCCATTCCCTATGCCTTTTTCAGCAGCTTCTCCCCAGAAAGGGTAGAGGCCGTTCTAAGTGGACAGCAGTCTCTCTCTTTAAGAGGGCTCAAGGGTAACCTAAGACCAGGAAGCAATGACTTTCAAAATAGCTAGTTCATTGAGTCGTAAGCATGTGAGGACCTGTGTTACTGACCACTATTCCCTCTCTGCCTGCAGAGCTCTGCCCAGGCCCTCCCAGCCAGACTTTCCTCCCTGATATAGGCAGGAAAGCCCATTCTACACCAGGGGAGGCTGGTGGCATGCCACTCATCTGTGTCACAGATCTAGACCTCTCAGCATCGGAAGTCAGCCTTCCAGGCTGATCTTTGGCTGACCTAGTCCCCACTGTCCCTACCNCTGGTTCACCTCACTGTATGACAAGGGTCTTATTCTGTATGCTGCTGCTACCATACGCTGGCTCTGAGCCTCCATTTACTGCTCNGGCCAGATGCAAACACTTTCATTTTTCATTTACTTTGTCTTCATGGAGATAGACTGGAGTTGCTGAGAGATTCCCTCCCATTTATTGTTGGGGCTAAAAGGAAATTATTGTCACTAGTACAGGGAGTTGGGGCTATGCTGCAGGGAAAAAAGCAGGGGNCCTACTATGGTTTCAGGGCCTTTCTGTCACTCACTAGGTCCTGAATTCATTCATGGACAATAGCTTGTCCTGGGCTTTCCTCTTCTCACTTGCTCACTTTAGCAAACTTGTCACAGGGACCATAAGGCCATGGGGAACCATGAATCTGTGTCCTGGCTTGTCCTCTGGGNTTCCTGTGTGAGGGACAAGGACCCTCCTAAGTGCCCTTTGCAGGAGAAACTAACTTCTTTAGTGAGGACCCCCTAGAGGTAGTGTGGTGCACAGCTCTGGACACTTGATGTGTGTCAGGTCAGGTCCTGGGGAACACACCAGGGCATGCTTCAGGGACAAAGGGAGGGCCAAATATAATATTCGTGGTTCTGCCTGGAACATCTGGGTGTACCATGAGTAGTCAGGTGCTGGAGGGGGATGACAGGTGCTCATGGGCCGTCAAGAGGAGATGCTCCAAACAGCGGGATTGAATTTGTAGTTAGAGGAGGTGAGATGTGTCAGCATCGAGACTATGTCTAGAACCTTAGAAACAGGTGAGCTGATTTGGGGAGCCCTTTGGAAGTTGGGAATGGGGAGAGCCGCGGTAGCAGGGTATAAGGAATATGGACTCTTGGGGCAGCTGGCATGTGTCCTAAAGGTGATACATATATGGAGGGCTGTCCATCCGGATTGTGAAAATCCTGCTGTAGCCAGGTATGAGTAACTTGGGCTCTGGCAGTGGATTGTAGGAGGGAGCTTGTGTGAAGCAAGTTGGGTGGCAATGGTGGCAGGAGACAGGTGAGGCCATCCTCAAGGGAAGGGCCCCATGCAGGAGCAGGATGGGATTTCCGGCTAATGTCCTGTCCTTTCTGTGGACTCAAATGGAAGGAAGAGAAAAAGATCTAAGGAGAGAGGTGATAGGGAAGTGAGGGAGAGGTTCTTGGCTAGTTGTGGAATTGGCTTGTCCTCATGATAGACTCAAAGAGACAACCCTCCTGTGACCATAGTAGCCATAGGGGAANAGGCTTTACTTCTCAGTGTGAGCTACTGTGTTGCCTCGATATTCACAGGCTCAGTGCTCTCTGGGGAAGAAGAGGAGAGGTGGTGAAGCTACCAGCTAGCGACTGAACCTGTGTGCCTCAGATCACCAACAGTATCCGAGGTGGGGTCGACAGGGTCATTTTGGCAGCATTTTCAGAGAGTTTAATTGGTGATGTATCAGGATGAAGGCTCAAGATGATCAGACCTTCTCTCTTCTGAATCTGCTCTGTGATGCTAGCACCTGAAGCTGGCCAGTTTTGGAGCCTTNAAAAAAAAAAAAAATCTCCCCACCTCAGTGCCCACGCTCTGTTACAAGCTCAGCTCTCCTTGGTGGTTAAGTGGCACCAAAAAACTTTAACCCCCAGAGAGACAGGTCACTCTGGCAATGACATGGCTTAGATAATGCACATGTACAGGACACTTTTACACTTTCCTTTCTTTGTGGTACCAGGGATGGACCCTAGGGCTTCCCCCATGGACTATGCTAAACGTGTGCTCTACCACCAAACTACAACCCCAGTTCTACAGAGTAATTAAAAATAAAGATTTGTTTATTTTTATTTTATGAGAACTTGGCCCGCGGGTATGTGTGCAGTGCCTTTGGAGGGAGAAGACGGTGTTGGATCCCCTGGAGCTGGGGTTACAGACAATTGTGTGCTACCCTATGAATGCTGGGACCTGAATGGAGGTTATTTGGAAAAATGGCAAGTACTGAGCCATCTCNAGCCCCCAGAGTGATTTTTTCCCCCCACTTATGTGGTGAGGCTAGGCTTGGGGCAGTATTTTGCGCTGAACATTCTCAGGTCCAGAATGGTAGGATGCTGGGGGGCCTGGGCAGGAGCACATAGAGTAGCTGGTGGTGGACTCCCCATCTCTCTGGATCTGTGTTGGGGATCCTTGGGGAGGCGTTTGGGGCACGAAAGTAACATCTCAGGTTATGCAGGGAGAGGTGGCCTCTTGGGGGAAGGCCAGGATGACTGACTAGTCTGGAGACCTTGGGGTGAGCGTGGCTGTGGCTGTATCTCCTGGGGATGGAAGAGCAGCCCAATGCAGTGTTGCTTGTTAGCAAGGCCATCCTGGTACAGTCCTGTGGCCAGGGAGTAAGGTAGCAAAAGCTGATGTGTCCCTTTCACATCTCTGCACAGGCATGTCTTCTAATAGTATTGCATGCAGAGAAGTTCAATCCCAGGGTAGTCAGAGAGCCAGGGCAGCCTTGGTATAGTTGGGCCGGACAGGGCTTCACTTCCTGTTGGGATCTGCCAGTCCCTTTGATCTAGTCAGGACCCTTCCCCACTCCTGTAGTGGNTCATACCCAAAAAGAATTGCTTCCGCTTAATACAGCTGCGGTTTGCTTTTTAAAAGAATCACACATTTGAAGCTGTTTAATAGTCAAAGGGTTAGCAGTGTTTTCTGAGGGCCAGTAAGCTCCGTGTTGGGCATCGTTCCACAGCGCGACCTCACCAATGTTTAAAGAGCCCCAACCCGAAGCCTCTACTCAAGCTTGCTCTGAAATTATGAAGACAAAGGTCCTGTTGGCTAAAGCCAGATAGCTGGCCGATAATACACCCCATCTCTTTTTATGGAATAATCTTAGGGCTGGAGTTAAAAGGGGGGAGGGGTCACTGACTTACTTAAAAGCTGAGACATATGCTCTGTGATAATGTTGAAACTGGAGCTGAGAAGAAGGCTCCAAAGGTAACAATGTCTGAGTAGGTAGCAGGAGTCTTGCTTCAGACTATTTTAAAAACCATTCGGCAGCACAGCTTTGAGGCCAGGACCCCTGCAGCTCACATGACTGGCAATGACCGCTGCTGGCTTCCAACCTTAGAGCCTAACACCGCCTTTCTCAGCATCTGTTAGTGGTAGAAACCTGCATTGTGCTCAGCCCTGTGCTGGGGGAGGGGGAGGGGGCGGCAATAACGAGGCCTTTCCCTGGAATTTTATCTTTTAGACATTACAAGAAGCGGTGTCAAGGACGCATGCGGAAGCACGTGGGGGACTTGTGCCTCCAGGCTGGGATGCTGCAGGACGCCCTGGTACACTACCACATGTCTGTGGAGCTCCTGCGCTCAGTGAATGANTTCCTGTGGCTCGGGGGTAAGACAGTCTGACCAGAGGAGTCGATAAGTGGATGTGTCCACTGGTATTTGAATATGACCAAAGAAAGGTGGAGGGGGAAGCAGGCAGTGCCTGCTGATTGCTTTGTGAGGTCATTTCCCATGACTTATCTCCTGCTCATTCTGCCTCTGCCTCGCCCTGCATCCTTTGAAGAAGGCATATACTTTCTTCAGCATGTATTCTTGGCCTCTGTTTTGGTTGCCAATGCCTATGCCCTTACCTCTTCACTCCAGCGCACATTCTTCCTGCACACATTAGGGATTNTGAAGATGTACCCCCAGTGAGAGCATTGGGTGTGCAGTATGTGTAAGGGATACCTTATGGTCGCCCAGGAGGTGGTGGTGGTACACGCTTTTAATTCCAGCACTAGGGAGGCAGAGGCAGGTGGATCTCTGTGAGTTGGAGGCCACCCTAATCTACAGAGCGAATTCCAGGACAGTCAGGGCTACACAGAAAAACCCTGTCTTGAAAAACCAAAAAGAGAGAGAGGGAGGAAGAGAGGGAGATTGGTCTACATGTGTCTGCTGCTGTCCCAGATGGTGTAGATACATGTAGGATATGGGGAAGGTATTTTGGTCCTACCTTGGAGGTATTACTTTTAAATTCCTTCCTTCCTTCCCTCTCTCTCTCCTTCACTCCTGTGCCTAGGATGGGGCCTTGCACTTGCTAGCCAAGCACTCTCACTGCTGTGCACACCCCCAGTCCTCCTGTTAAATGTTTCCAATCCAACATACTTCCTGCTCCTAGCTCTACAATCTGGCACAGCACCTGTGTAAAACTACTGGTCCCTCAGGACTGATGAGATGGCNCAGTGGGTAAAGGTACCTGCCCCCAAGCCTGCTGACCTAAGTTCAATCCCCTGCACCTACATGTTGGAAGGGGAGAGCTAAATCTCCTAAGTTGTCCTCTGACTTGGGCAAGCACCGTGGCACAAGCCCTCACCCCCACCCCNTTAAATAAATTAATGTAACCAACCAAACAAAAAGAACCCTAAAAGTAAAGGTCCTGTGAATAAATGAGAAAAAGAAGTTTTCCCTGAGTACACAGGCCATCAGTCACACCCTGAGCCTTGTTAGCTTCTTGTGTTGCCCTCCCTGAGTGGCCTGCAAAAGACAGGTGGTCTATGTGTGCAGCAAAACTAGTGATTTTTTTTTTCCTCTTTACTCTGAGACAGGCTTTCTCTAGCCTGTAACTCACTATGTAGACCAGGCTGGTTTTGAACTTGCAGAGACTCCCTTGCCTCTTCCTCTGCCTCCCCATTGCTGGGATAAAGACATGTATCGCCATGCCCAGCTAATGATGTTTAACTGTAAACTCTGCTTTTGGGAAATTGGCATTTTCAACTAAGAATGACTGTTTAAGTCATTCTTAGCTCCTCCAGGGTGGCTTTACGAATCATCTTTTGCTTCTCTTCACCATCCAGCTGCCCTGGAAGGACTATGCTCGGCTTCCGTCATTTACCACTATCCTGGAGGAACCGGTGGCAAGACTGGGGCTCGGAGGCTCCAAGGCAGCTCATTTCCCTCCGAAGCAACCAACAGACACCGGCCAGGTGAGCCTGCCTCTCTCCAGCCTGCACCCACTGCAGTCTCTAAGAGGAGGAGCAGCATGCTGTGCTGTCTTTTCCTTTCCATTAGGTCTGAGGAATGTTTGTAGGTCGGAGGAGTCTGTGCATTCTGAGNTCTCAGAAATGTTTTCTTCTGANTTATCAGTCCTGCTGGTACAGGGAGGGTTCACATACGATGACTTCCGATTTCTAAATTCCTGCTGAAATGCCCTAGCAGAACAAACTTGGGTACCTGTGTAATGGGTAGCACTGGTCCCTGGAGTCAATTTTAACTGCTGATGCAGAGGCCAGGGCTATTTCTGGTTTCATTGAAATTTTCCTTGTGAGTTAAACTTGGCTTCCTGATGTCTCATTCCGTTGGAAAGTGAAAGACTTCTCTGGATGAGGAGACCCACAAATGAGCCTTTTGACCCTTAGTGTGTTACTGGTCACATTGCAACGGTTAGGCAGATGGAGAATGCCCTATCTCAAGGCCAAAGCCAAAGCTGCTAGGTACTTTTTGGTCTGTGAAATTTGTAGAAAACATCCACCAAGAGTAAGCCACATTTTCTCTCCTAAATGGGGACAAATAGTGTCATTGNGAAACACAGCTCTCACTCAAAAGGGAAGGAGACAGTTTATTCTGAACCAAATATAAGTGATTATGGTCTAGAAACATACATTTCAGCTTGTCCAGAGTGACGTTTTCCACNGTGGATGTGGTTATAGTCCAGAACCAGACAGTCACAAACAAGTACACTCATCAACTACATTGGTAGGGACATTAGTTAGGTGGGTTACAGCAAAGCAGGGACATCTCTGCTCTGGGTCTCAGTTGCTAGCTGATGACATTCATAGCTTTTGGGTCGGTGGAAGGTAGGGATTGGCTAAGTTAATATATCACAAGGGTTTTAACCTGATAGTCACAAGAATGTTATCCCAGAGGTAGGCAAGGAATGGCTGTTCAGGTGCTAAAGACAGCCCAGGATAATCTGTCACAATCAAACTCTGTAGTCATTCAATCAGCCTGCAGACTCTCAAACAGAGGCATGGCTTTCTCAGGAAACTTCAGTCCCTGGTTGTTAATACNTTAGAAGGGGAGTCATATTAATTCTGTCACCACCCATTGTAGAGCATGNGGAAGCTGCTAAGGGAACTGGGCTCTGCAGGGGACCTGTTAGATGAAGGCACATGGTTCTTGAGGGCCCCTTTATGCTTATCTGCCAGAAGCCCCTGGTGGTACCTCCATTATCAAAGAGGAAAGGGAGCAGGTTGAGGGGTGATGCTGAGGNTGGGGAGAAATCTGCCTTCTGGACTTTGATCTCCCCCAGATGCTTGGCTGTGTGCTGGGTGTAGCTGCAGGCCCTGCTGGGAGACCACAGCCTTTGGAGTTTCACTCTTACTCAGCTCCTAGGTGCTCACGTCTTCAACACAGCCGGCAAAAGCAACTTCTGGGTCTCTCTTTAGAGGCTTTTTTTTTTTAAAAGGTTTTCAGTGGGCTGACTGCCCCCTGATGTGATTGCAGAGACTGGAAGTTTTTGGGTAACATTTCATCTTTTTTTTTTCCTTGCTGGGTGTGGGCAGAAAAAGCTTAAACAACTGAAGAGCTGCTCCATGTCTCGGGAGAAATGTCTTTATTTAGCCTCACTTTGTGTGAGAGTGTTGNAACTTTTCACTGTTGAAGACAGCCTATGCCTTAAAACACTCAGGTGACAGCTGGAAGGCCAGGAGGTCAGAGATACTGACCCCTGCAGAGGCAGTGGCTTTCAGTGCATCAGCAGGCTGGATTTGGGGGACAGATGTCTCATTTCAGATTCCAATCTCCAGACCAGTTAGTGTGTAGTGGCAGCCTTGTCTTACTGCAGAGAGGTGAGCATTTACCGCAGGCAAGCNGAACGGTTACCATGCTCCCTTGCAGCTCATGAGTCTTCAGCCACAGAAGAAAGGAAATCTAAATGCCCGTTTTATTACATGTGACTGGGACCAAGTTGTATAATCTCAAGGGACTGAGACAGGAGGATCATCATGAGTCCAAGGCCTGCTTGAACTACATATTGAGGTCCAGGCCAACCTAGGCTGTAGAATAAGATCTTGTTTCAAAAGATATTGAAAGGCAGAGGGTATGACTCAGTGGGTAAAGGCACTTGCCACNGAGCCCAAAGCTCTGAGTTTGATCCATGCAACTAACATGGTCGAAGGAGAGAACTGACTTTCACAAGTTGTCTTCAGATCTCTCTCTCTCTCTCTCTCTCTCTCTCTCTCTCTCTCTCTCTCAAAGGGGCTGGGGAGATGGCTTAGTGGGTAAGAACATGTGCTTCTCAAACATGAGATACCCAGTACTGGGTGGCAGAGACAAGTTCTCTTACTTTCTTTTCCACTTGCTGTGATAATATACTCTGTCAGAAGCAACTTAGGGGAGATGGCTGCTTTTCTTTTCTTTTNTTTTTAGATATTTTTATTTGTGAGTATTTGTGTATCCTTTGCACATGTTTGAGTGTATCTCTGGAGGTTTGAAGAGAGCATTGGATCCCTTAGAGTTATAGTTTCGAGGCACCAGATGTGGGTGCTGGGAATTGAACTCAAGTCCTCTGCAAGCGCATCAACAGCTCCTAACCTCTTCACCAGCTCACAACCATTTCTCCAGGCCCTTCAGTTGCTTTTGGGAAAAATGCAAAGACTGGGAGAAAGTTTTCCAGCTGACTGCTACAAGGACCAGTTCACTGCATCTCTGCTTCCCTACCAGATGCCCAGGCCCCTTGTGTTATACTGTCCTCTGTGAGCCTGTCTCTTTTGCTGACATCTGGGTGTCACACATTTTAGTTTAGCTGCTGAACAGCGCTACCTTCCCTGAAGCCGACTGGTACCTGTGGTAGCTGATCAGGTCTGTGAGCTCTGGATCATAGTTTCCAAAAAAGCATTGTGCAGACCCTGGGAGGATTCTTGCAGGATGTTCCATAGGTGTTGCTGTAGCACTTATTATTTATTTATTTATTTATTTATCCATCCCACTTGTACAGACTCCTTGAACATGATTTCTTCATTTGATGCTTCAGACTAGTCCCCAGTATACATCTGGAAAAAGCCTTCTGGTTCCATGTTACCTTTGTCTTGTCAGCTCAGTGTGAAGATTTCAGGCATGCTGTCAGAGCAGCAGGAAACTGGGCTTCCCCTCCAGCATTAGGAACCAGTTAGCCATGGTGTCACAGCTCTGCAGCCCCTTAAGAGATGAGAAGAGAGCTGCCAGCCACATCCTAAGTTTCCCTCTCCACTCCTGTGCTTATTAGTAGGCACCCTCTAGGTTCAGGAGAAGATCTTGGCTTCCAGTTCAGCGGAGGTGGTTGTGTGAGGTGCTGTGCTCAGCTGTATGCATTAGGTGTGTTACTGCACTTGTAGGTCATAGCCTGCGATCCTAGTCAGGTCTGGCCACCCATCCTCAATAAGCCAATTAAAAAGAGCCAAATTAAAAGTGGGAAGCAGGAAAAGGAGATTTATTCCATGTGACCACATTGGGAAGAGGGATGAGAGTCTTGTCATGTAGCCTAGGCTGGCCTTGAACCTGATTCTGCTCCACTCCTCCCACCATTACTGAGATTATAGGCATGCAACGTAACACTGGGTATTGGAACCATTATTTTATAGTGTTTGATAATTTCTAAGGAATTAGAGTAGGAAGAAATAGCATTATGAGGAAAGACCCAATTAAGAAGTAGGAGGAGGGCTGGAGAGATGGCTCAGAGGTTAAGAGCACTGACTGCTCCTCCAGAGGTCCTAAGTTCAGTTCCCAGCAACCACATGGTGGCTCACAACCATCTGTAATGAGATCT
>LZPO01017284.1:320201-337719 GCA_001675575.1 Neotoma lepida | reverse complement strand
ACGTCCTTTTGAGACCTTTGATGCCTCAGTCTGGAGGGCTCATATATATTTGCAAAAAAAAATAGATTCCTTTTGTTACTGATTTATTGGTGAAATGAGGGTTTCTGAAACTCGTTTAAGGAGAGTGATGAACCTGAGTCTAGAGAGCAGGAAGGGAAGAGGTAAGGGGGCTCTTTCCTGTTTCCAGACACGATTAATAGTAGATTTTCTGTTTTCCTCACGGATGCAGAAGAGCACTGTGCCTGCCATGCTGTTGCTCACAGTTGCTGTTACAGTAGATGCAAGTGTCTCAGGCTTCTCAGGGGATATGCAAACTGTAAAATGTGTTCTACCAGTTGTCTTTAAAAGTGGTTTTGTTTTCCAAATAAAAGACCGTAATCTGTTCTTTCTTCCAGGGGCGCAAGAAGTTCTCATTGACCCAGGTACATGATCTCCTGCCTAGTGTCCTTTGGTTATTATTATTTTGTTCAAGTGCTTGTTTCATGGTGTTGTGAATGAATGGTTCCGGCTTCTGGATTGTGATCTTTGGAACATTCTGATTTAAGGAACTTTAAATCAGAACTGTGACAAACCTGATGATTGTTTAGTCCTTGTTTGATGGGGCACCCCACTGCTTCATGTGTCTGGTGGAGAGAAGCGATTTCCCCCTAGCATGGTGGAGTGAATGATTGGAGAATCGTGCCTTGAATTCTCTGAATGCTCTGAGCATGCTTCTGCTGCTGATTTTGAACCNCTTCATGGTAATGATGACTTTGCTCTGAGTCTACGGCCTGCGCTCCTTTCCACAGTGATTGGAATTTCCTATTCCTTTTTTCATAGACTGTTCCTATGATTGCTGTTGGTGGCAAACAGGTCTTGCTATGTAGCCCAGGCTGGCCTTGAATTAGTGGCAATCCTCCTGCTTCAGCCTCCTAATGTGTGAGCCACCCAGCCTGAATATATATATGTGTTCTTAAGAAATCTTGCATTTTTTTTCTTTTTTACAGCATTGGGTCTTTCTTTCTCTTCTTAGTTTCTGTAATTAATCCAGCAGAAACTTGTTTAGTTACAGCGCTTAAGTATTTTGTGATGAGTTCAATTATTTTTGGCTTAATTGGAAACAGTGGCCGAGTAGATAATAGTGCAGTAGCAGACGCCTTCCTTCAATATACACAAACCAGGCAGTCGTGTTTCCTCGGGCTTCCTACTCAAGCCGGCTGCTTCCATCTCGTGCGTGTCTAGATCGGAAGTGGAGTCGCCTCAGGTCTGCACACTTGTACTGTCTGATTCAAGGCCTGTCTCTACGCTGCTGACTAAGTTTCTCAGTATGACTTGTGGAGAGCGTCGAGGACCCAGATGCTTGAAATTTTTTGTTTGCTTTCTAAAGAGAAATCAACACAAGGGCAGGGCTTCCTGTGACTTGCTGTACTTGTGAAAGTTAGGTTGACAAGCCAGGCATGGTGGTATATACCTGTAATTAGCANTCAGGAGGCCGAGGCAGGAGCCAGCTTCGGCTATGTATCAACACCCTATCTCAAAAACAAAACCACGTGTCTCAAAAACAAACAAGGAAACAAGCAAAAGCCCTGGGGACTGGAGAGATGGCTCGGTGGTTAAGAGTGCTTCCTGCTCTTGCAGAGGACCTAAATTTGGTTCCCAGCATCTGTGTTGCATGGCTCATAGATGCCTGTAACTCCAGCTCCAGGGAATCTGAAACCCTCTTCTGGACTCTGCTGGCATCTGCACGCACACATGCACACATCCACACAACAAACACATGCCTGTGCATGCAATTGAAACAAGCAAACTCAAAAGTGAGATTAGTGTTGAATGCTTTGATATTATTGAGCCAAGACTGGTTTAGTGGAGCCTGATCTGAAATACTGAATTTCATTGTACCAGTCATACTTGTGGAAGAAGTAGATGGGGACGTATTAGAATGACTTCGGAAAGTCAAACTTTTGTTGAGGTAGGGAAGAATGTGTTTGTCATTTGTGAAAACTTTGAGAATAAGGTTCTGCGGCTGAGTTTGCAGAGCTTGGAGCCGATGCAGACTGGAAAATGGCTGTGGGGATGAGCACATGACTCTTCACATTTCATTCAGGACCATGTCAGAGCCTGTGGTNGGGAAAGCCACCAACAGAGGATGCAGCTGCCAGTCGGCCCTGGCATTGGAGGGCATCTTTGCATCCACCTTAAGTGAGAATAGCATGGTCTGGACTCACCAAGGGAGACAGGCAGGGAGTTGAGACTCTTCCTACACCCAACCCTTACCTTACCAGGCCCTAGCCCACAGCCTGCACCTTCAGGTCTCTGTTAGGAACCATTAGACCAGACAGAGCCTGGCCATGTTTTACTTGGTCCTCTTCTGCAGTTCAGACCCTGGCAGCTCATGGGGTAGTACTCTCGGTAGGAGGGGATCACTACCAGTGCCCCTGAGACCTTCTCAGAGGTGATACCATTGTCCAGACCCCCCACAGAAAAGCNTCTTTCACAGAGCCATCAGAAAGTCCACCACTTGTACTTATGTTTGACCATCANGTGGAAAGCAGTTTGGCTTCCCCAGAGGAAGCTAGATGGGCATCTCTGCATGCTTACTTTGGGTGCTTGTTTCACTACTAACTAAGAACACAGGGCCTTCTCTGTCACGTGCAGCAGACAGACTTCTGGGCTTTTGCTCTACACTTTAAATGCAACGATTCCTTTCTCCAACCCCTTTCTTGCTCTGAACATGGTGTGCACATCCAACAAGCCCCCACTTCAAGCCGAAGTCTTTTGGCTAATTTCGTTCTACTCTCTTGCTTTTCCCACTTTGGTGCCGAGGTTAGCATCTTCCTCCAATGACAAAGACTGGCAATTTGCACTCAGTTGCGAATGCTGTTTAATTTTTAAAAGCAGCTTCAAAAGCGAGTCTACAACCAAGCACAGCAGGCCATAGTAGGACTTTCATCTCCCCAACAAGAAGCTCCACACCCTCTGTGGTCACAGCTGCCATTCCCATCTGTTTCCCCATCCTTCCCTGGGCTCCTGCAGTGGTAATTGACTTTCTCACTCCAGGCTGGCCTACNGTGTCCATCTCACACTTTATAAACTGCAGTCTTTTGGAACTGGCTTCTTTAACTTCATGTTTTTAAGGTCCATCCTTGTAGCACAGCTCAGGACTTCACATCATGTCAGCATGTTACCCTGGCCTGTCAACACGCTGCATTTTGTTTCTCTAGTCTGTCAGCTCATGCACCCTTGCGTGCATAGACTCTTTGACTCCTAGGAACAGTGCTGCTATGAGCATTGTGGGAATTTTTGTGTGTACTTGTTTTAAATTCTCTTATGTGTACAGATACTTCTCCAAACTGTGGGACAGTCCCAGCAGCCATGGATGCAAGTTTGTCCCTCTGTGTCTGCCATAGCAGTTGTCACCTTTCTGACTCCCGGTGGGTTTGCAGTGGTGCCCCACTGCACTGCTGTTGGGATGCCAGGTGCTGGAGCTTCTCTTAATGAGCACCTTTTCAAAGTACACTCGTCACTGGTGTATTTGCTCTGAGAAAGGGCTGCTCTCATCTGTCTGTTAATTATTGAGTTGCCACAGTTCTTTTTATGCTCTAGGTACAAGTACATGTCAGAGATATGGCTAGCAAAATCCTGGATNGGCGCAGTGCTGTTTTGTCTTGCAGCGGCTGAGTGAGAACAAGGTGTTCTGAAGGCCGGGTCTCACTCCAGCCTTGACAGGGCTGTCTGTTGTTGACAGGGGACAGATCACGTGGCAATGCCTGTGATCTGCTGACATCTGCTTGGAGGATGGCAGAGGCTTCCCAAAGCCCACACTGAGGCTTTTTACCTGTTTGAGAAGCATCTTTAGTACATATGGTGGGCACACAGCAGAGAAGATTCATTAACTAGATTTGACAAAAGAAGACTCTTTTGTCTTTTGTCTCTTGATTTCTTGCCTCAGTTAAGATATTCTTTCTGGGTTAAAGTATGTAGTACCCTATAGTAAACAAATGTGTCTGCATGTCTGTGGGACCACAGTTGGAGGAGCCACTATCACACATGCATTTGCATATTTTTTTCTGTCTGTTTCTATGAGCATTTTGTAGATTTTCAAGTGGTATACCTTTAGAATTCTATTTAAAGGGCATCCCTGAGTCTAGTGCAGTTTGACCAAGTTTATCCTGGCTTATGTGTAGAACTCCAGTCTCTGAAAAAAAGATTCCATGTTGTGCTGTTGAGCTTGTCTCAGCATGGGGATTTGCAGGCCTTTCCTCTCCATACCGTTGGTGGGGTTGGCTATCAAATGTAGTTTCCCTGTTTCTTTGTTACTGAGTTAGAGCCTTTGAAAAGCTTTGGTTAGTATGTTAAACTTCCCATGGAGCNTGATGTGCCTATGACTTATGTTTTCGTTTATGAGAGCTTAGCTACATGCTTATTGAGATTATTTTTCTACTAAGCATTTATTTACTTCTTCATAATTATTTCAAGGGTTATGTGTGTTTTTAAACATGACTTATTGTTAAAATCACGTCCATTGTAGAGCTTTAAAGGATAACAAAAAGCAAAATAGATACATTTAAAAATTACTTCCTACCCACTTACATTTTTCTTTTAAGTTGTGTTTGTTTTGGGTCCCTTGAATTTCCCTATGAATTTTAGGGGTAGTTTATTTCTGAAAAGAATCTTGCTGGGATTTTAATAGTGATTATTCTGAGTCTGTAGATCAACATGGGGTGCATTACATACAGTCAGCTAAAGAATATTACATCTAGCTGGGTGGTGGTGGCGCACGCCTTTAATCCCAGTACTCAGGAAGCAGAGGCAGGTGAATCTCTGAGTTTGAGGCCAGCCTGGGCTACAGAGTGAGTTCCAGGACAGCCAGGGCTACAGAGAGAAACCCTGACTCAAAAAACAAAACAGAACAAAACAAACAAAGAAGAATATTACATCTTCTGGGGCTGGAGAGATGGTTCAGCAGTTAAGAGCACTTACTGCTCTTGGGGAAACCCTGAGTTTGAGTTCCATACCCACATCATCAGGTGACTTATAATTACCTGTAACTCCAGCTCCAGGAAATCCACTGCCCTCTACTCTGTGGGCACTGCATTCAATGTACATATCCATACACAGGCACATACAACATATACATGTACATATACATCTGTATATACATAAGAAAAACAGAGGAATATTAAATTTTCCAATCTATGGACATGGAATATCTTTCTACTTATTTTTTCTTTGTTATCTTTTTTCCCTGCAATGTTGGGGATAAAGGTTCTTATACATGTTAGGCAAGTGGTATTTCCTGGCCGTATCTTTAATTTTTTCAATTCTGGTTGGAGTTTTCAGGGTGTATATACATACATATATGTATGCATGCATTTTTTGTTAATTTTAAAAAGTTCTATTGTTGTTTAGATGTATGTGTGCATGTATGTGTTTATGTGCATGTGTGTGTGTGTTTACTAAGGCCAGAAGAAGGCATTGGATCCCCAGGAGCTGGCATGACAAGTAGTGTGTGTCACCCAATGTGGGTACCAGGAACCAAACCCTGGTTCTCTGTAGGAGCAGCAAGTGCTCTTAACTGCTAAACCATCTCCTCAGCCCAGTTCATTTATTCTTACCTCTTTAGATACTTTGATATTGGAGTGGACTTGTCATATCATTAGCAGCTCCATCTTGAGAACTGGGAGAACCCTGGCTCCTTTAGGCCCTGCCATACCTGCAGGAGTACCCAGCTCAGTGCTTCTCTCCTGCAGCTGCTGTGGTTGCAGAAGAGAGCATGTAGAGAGGTCTTTGGTGCAAGTGGTGCAGGTGGTGCAGGTGCTACAGACGCTGCAGGTGCGGCAGGTTTTGCAGGTGCTGGCTTCCTCTAGCTCAACAGCAGATTTATGATAGCTGTCTTTTTGAACTCTGCTCCAAGGGATGCCTGAGTCTGCGAATGCCCAAGTCTTGTGACCCTGGTCCTTGTGGATTTGAATCTAGTTCTTACAAAGGACAGATTTGAGATAATTTCTTCCTCCCACCTCCTCATGGCTCTCTGATAAAGTTCTCCCCCTTTTTATTGTGAGAGGGTTTTACACAAGATGCTCTTTCCCCATTTTGCAGTCTCCTAGCTTAGCTTTTCATCTCTCCATCACAAGTCCATCTTTTCACACACCTATCTACCCATCATTCTTCTGTCTTGTTCCAAAAAAATATGTGAGGCACATTACAGAATTAGAGTGAAAGCATACAGCTGAGAAAACTGGCCCTGGATTAGAGAGCCTGGGTACCACATGCACTTTCGTGGTGCCTGTGGCAGTGGGCAAAGCTCATCCTGGCCCTCCGAAGTTAGAAGCACTGGGCCCTGAGCTGAAAGCAGGGNAAGTGGGACTTTGGGAGATGCCCTTGTCTGTAAGATAAACACGTGATTTAGGAGCTCAGCCACCAAGGCTTAAGCAGGTAGTTTTTGAGTGTTCTATGACATCAAAGACAGTTATGTCTTTCCTTCTCTTAGCTGGAGTTCTCTCTGTAGTTACTTCTGTTCTGAAGATGGGAGTTCTCCACAGCCCTCTCCCTGTGTGAGTTTGGTGGCAAGGGTTGTTCAGAAATAGAAAGTGACAGCCGTGGAGAGGCAACTAGCACTTTGAAGTAATTTTCTTGGCTGCTATCCAGCTCAGGAAGTGGCTCATACATTTCCTCTC
The DNA here is from genome assembly GCA_001675575.1 of Neotoma lepida. Taxonomy (NCBI): domain Eukaryota; kingdom Metazoa; phylum Chordata; class Mammalia; order Rodentia; family Cricetidae; genus Neotoma; species Neotoma lepida. The sequence continues at coordinate 331,063 of LZPO01017284.1, read as the reverse complement.
CTTTGAGGCCTCAGTGTGGTCCTTGGGTCATTGTCCATATGCCACTTTTATGTAATGGATTTCATGTTCTTTAATGGAAAATCTTCACAGAGAGGGTAGCCCATCGGAGTTAGTGACACTGCAGACGATGCTGCCAGGGTGAGACTGTTGCAGCCCTNGGATAATCTGAAGACCCTGAGCGGGATTTAGACTTCCGCGGCACACACTTAGGTCTTATCTCCCACACATTCCTCTTTAAAGTAATGAGGGAACAAGAAGGAAAAAGCAAAAGACTGTTTTCTCTTTCTCTTCTGCAGGTGCTCTCACCACCAACGGCATCAATCCTGACACCAGTACTGAGATTGGACGGGCCAAGAACTGCCTTAGNCCCGAGGACATAATTGACAAATACAAGGAGGCCATTTCCTATTACAGCAAGGTGACTTGATGGCTTTGTACAGTGTTGGCATCATTGTGTCTTTCCAATCAGAAAGTTCCTTGTTGACATTATGTCATGTTGCAGTATCTTAAAAAAAATTCAATGTAGATTATACTTCAGTTTTATCGATGGCACTCATGTGGGCGTGTGCCATGATGCAGGTGTGGAGGTCACAGGGCAACATAGAGGAGGTGGGTTCTTTCCCTCTACCACGTGGGTCTTGGTGATGAAACTCAGATCATTAGGCTTGACAAGCAAGTGCCTTTACCCTCTGAGCTGTCTCGCCAACCTGTTTTTCTCTTACTTGCTTTTGTAAATATTGTATTATTCTCTAGTGCGTAGTGCTATATGCCTAAAATGTTTATTTTTTTTTCTGATTANAAACAGTATATATTTAATATAAATTTGGAAAAAGACTATCCTAGCCCATTCAGGGATAATCATTATTGATATTTCTGTATCAGCTTTCTGGACTTCTGAAAATCGATGTGTCCTAGTTAGGGTTGCTGTGATGAAACACCATGACCAAAAGCAACTTAGGGGAAAAAAGGGTTTATTTTGTCTACACTTCCAAATCACTGTTCATCACTGAAGGAAGTGAAGACAGGAACGCAAACAGGGCAAGAACCTGGAGGCAGGAGCTGATACAGAGGCCATAGAGGAGTGTTGCTTACTGGCTTGCTGCTCATGGCTTGCTCAGCTTGCTTTCTTATAGCACCCAGGACCACCTGCCCAGGGATGGCACCACTCACAATGGCTGGGCCCTCCCCCATCAATCATTAATTAGGAAAATGTGCTATATGCTTGCCTGNAGCCCCAACCTGCACTGAGCCCTCCCCAGCCTCCACTGAGGCCCCGCCAGCCCACACTGAGCCCTCCTCAGCCTGCCTTGTGAAATCTTCTTTCTGGTTGGGACGATGGGTTTATTATTCTTGAGTAACTCCAATACATCTTTTAATCGTACATCAAGTTGGTGTTTTGGTAGAATATACAGTAAGCTGCTTAGCCTGGGAAGAANGTCATCCTCACAGTGCTGNTAGCCTCTCTAGAAGGTTCCAGGGGCTCTGCATTTCCACATGGGTGTTCTAGTCCCTCTGTATAGNGCTGTGAGTTTTTCTGTATAGAACACAGACAGTTTTGATGTTTCTCTATTCCAAACTGTTGTATGTCTCTTTGCTTATTTTACAAATGGAGTTTCTTACCATTCCATCNAGTTGGATAGAAATATAATTTACTAAGCAGGGTGATGGTGGCCCATGCCTTTAATCCCAGCACTTGGGAGGCAGAGGCAGGCAAATCTCTGTGAGTTCNAGGCTAGGTCTGCTCTACAGAGCCAAGGCTATACAGAGAAACCCTGTCTTCAAACAAACAAACAAAAGAAACATAGTTTGCTTTTTTAAAAAATTACATTTGTTTGTTTAGTGCTTGTGTGTGGCATATGTGGAGGCTGGAGAACACTTGTGGTATTGATTTTTCCCTCCCATCCTGCCAGTCCCAAGGAATGAACTCAGGAACTCAGGTTGTCAGTCTTTGGGACAAGTGTTTTGTNCATTTTGCTGGCCCCAGATTGACTTTTTAATGTTCATTTTAAAGCTAGCTGTTTTTAAAAAAGATCAAATTAAGCCCCCCCTTTCAGAACCTTTTCATGTCTATTTTAGAAAAGTGGTCTTCAAGAAGAACACTGAAATGAATTGTTACGCAGCTGTAGGAAGGTGGTGCAGGCCTGGGGAAATAGGATTCCAACTATACACGCTTGAGACCCACCTTTTTGCCTCTGTGGGCCACACTTGTGGCTGCAGGTGGAAGGCACCTCACCAGCCAGGCTGGAGCTCAGCGGCCACCTAGTGTACCTTGTTAGTGAACATTGGAGCTTCACCTCTGGGGAAAGACTAGTCTGCCCTGGCACAGCAGGGGAGGCAGGTGGCTCTGTCCCCAGAGTGGCCCTGTCCCCACTGTGCCTCCAGACAGCAGTCAGACAGTAGAATATAGACAGAGCTCCCCTCTGCTGTCTCTAGCCATCTGTCTCTGTGCAGGTCTATAGCTTCAGAGACTGTTTTCTCATCTCTCTGCTGCATAGACTGCTTAATCAGGGCCAATGATTTTTACATATATAACGGCCAGCACAGTGGCAGGCTCATTAGTACTGCTCAATAAAGCATTGGTTATTGCCTCTTCTTCCTGGGTTCAGTATTCTACATGGCATCTGGGCAAAGCCTGCTCCTCATAAGTATGTAATGCAGACAGAAGGAGGAAATTCATGTCTGGCTTTTCCTGAGTCACGTTTTCATTTCTGTGCTTCCCTGAGCTCTTTCTGCTTTTCTCCTCTCATCCCCTCTGCTGAAGGAGCCTGAGCCTTTCCCAAGCTACCCAGACCCCTGATTAATTAGGGTTGATCCGGTGGTTGGCTTTCATTCAGTACTCATCAAGAGGCCTCACGCACGGNGCGGTCTGCTCTGTGAACGGCTTCTTCCCGGACTCCTGAGCAATGTCTCAGGGTGTTCTGTTGTATTAGGAGAGATGAGCTGGAGACACGGACGCACTACTGAGATACTGGGTTGTCTTATTTGACTTGACAGTNTGCAGCCTTACATCTTTCTTTAGACACAAGAAAATAGGCTCAGATCACCTATCTCCATCCATGTCGCATGCATGTAGTTTGGCCATCATCCTGAGTGTACGGAGAGTAGGGCAGTGGTCTGGGAGAACAGAGAACTGTGCTCATTTGGTCCCCATGTCCAGGCAGCCATTAGTGCACGTCTGTTATCGCTCATGTCCTCTGTGCACACTCATGCTTCCCNGATCTGTTTTGCTTATACCTATAGTCTGAGAATAAGTTCTAAGATGCTGCTGGGCATGNATTGCTGTATTGCTGCAGTTTGCTGCCCAGTCCCACTGTATGTGGAGTGCTAGCTAAGGTCCGTAAGGATGAGAGCTGAGAATGAGGACTGTCCATGGTGCTGAACCTTCTCTGTCCTAAGGGAGCAACTTGTCACTTTAGGTCGGTGGATCTCAACCTTCCTAATGCTGCGACCCTTTAGTACAGTTCCTTATGTTTTGGTGATTTCCCCCAACCTTAAAATTATTTTCATCGCTACTTCATAACTGTAATTCTGCTACTGCTATGACTTGTAATGTAAAAATATCTAATATGCAGGATATCTGATATGTGATCCCTCTGGGGGTGGTGACCCACAGGTTGAGAACCATTGCTTTAAGTAGTAGTGGTTCAGATGAGCTCCACAGAACCTGTTCTGTTCCAGTCCCTGAGGAATGGGTACAGGTGGTTCTGAGACAAGATCAGCAGCACTGAACACAGACAGCCCAGATGTCTTCTGCAACAGGCAACACATTCCCAGCAGCTGCATTAAAGCCGCAGCTGTGAGAATAACATTTAAGAAAAACGGCAAGGCATCCATCCATTATATGGGCTGATCATCCCTAACCCAAAAATTCAAATCCCCAAACCCAAACTCCTCTAAATGCTAATCACTTCTGGTCTTGAGGGGACCTCAGCCTGCCTGCCCCTCTGGAAGTCTGTAACATAGCAAACATTGTGGTTGTACAATTTTAATCAACGCAACANACTTAGATGGTCATAGGTTTATTCCAACCTGTACCCATTAAGACACACTCAGAAATTAGCTTTTCCCAGAGGGTACCAAGGGCCTCGTGCATGGGAAGTGCTGCTGGGGACATCTGGAGTCTCAGTGGCAGNTTCCTAGCACTGGAAACATCTTGCTTTTTGCTGATGGAAGTGTTTACTTTATCCCCACAGTATAAGAACGCAGGGGTGATTGAGCTGGAAGCGTGTGTCAAGGCCGTGCGTGTCCTGGCTATTCAGAAGCGTGGCATGGAAGCTTCGGAGTTTCTGCAGAATGCTGTGTACATCAATCTCCGGCAGGTGAGCATGTGCCTGTCTGCCTCTGTGGCAGGTGATGCAGGTCTCCTGGAATGTGTCACTCATGATCCAGCTCAGTGATTGTACGGCNTGATAAAAATCAAGGAGTCATAACCCAAGAGCCAAATGCATGTGATTATTTTTGTGCCCATCTTCTTCGTCTTTGGGTATTATATTTTCAAAATTCAGAATTCACCGTCTTCTCCCAATTTCTATTTGAAATAATAACCATTGGCCCCTGCCAGCTTTGCAACCTTGACAAGCTTCATGGCTCTTGCCTTTGTCACTTGTGAAATGCTTGCCATTTGTAATGCTGGGCCTTTTGGTTTACAAAGCATGAGGTTTGTGTAGCTCCTGTCCCACACTAGGTACCTCACAAATGTTGGTTAAGTCTGAGCTTGAAGAGCATGCTGAGGATTGAATCCAGGGCCTCCTGTGGGTTAGGCTTGCACTCGTCCATGGAGCTGCAGCCCCAGCCCCTGGAAAGGTATTTAATAAGATAGTCATGAAAACACTTAGTGGCAGATTGACAACATTGCTCCCCATCCTAGAGGCTGGGGGGCTGTTAGCTGTGTGTAGCCAGGTGGAACTGATCTATAGGAAAGCCAAGGGAGCCAGGGCTCCAGCAGGCAGCAGTTGGCCCAAGAACACTGGCTGAGTAGACACCCTGTTAAAGGAGACCTGGANAGAAGCAGCCACCCTGACATCACTGAGTGGCAGCTTCATAGGGAAGGCAGGTGTTGAATAGCATATAAATGACACACATCAGAGGAATAGGTACCAATGGGAACAGGTGGCCAAAGGACCTATCCTAATGTGGTAGGAACTAGGGACATTGGAGGTGGACCCTGAAGGCAGAATAGGAGATTGCCAGGAGCCTGGCTTTCACAGAAGCCATGNTGGAAGCAGAGGGAACAGCCACTAGGACTGGGAAGGGACAAGGAGGGTTAATTCTCAGCAGGAGGGTACAGACGTTGGGGTCTGCTCTAAGAGCAGAACAGGGCAAGATCTGGGTGGCGGAGGGTGCAGCATGAGGTAGCTGTGAGTCTAGGCAAAAACGCTTCAGTTACCTGGGAAATGGCCCAAGATGAGATGTCAGTCTCTAGTACTTGGTTCTGCCCAGGGTTCAACACTGGGCCAAGCCCTGTGAATGTGTGTGTGTGTGTGTGTGTGTGTATGTGTGTGTTGTGTGTTGTGTATGTGTGTGTTGTGTATGTGTGTGTTGTGTGTTGTGTATGTGTTGTGTGTGTGTATATTAAATTATATTTATTTTATTTGTATTTATCTGTGCATGTGTGTGGACACATGTGCCAGAGCATGCATGTGGTCAGAGGAAAACTTGGGATAGTCTGTTCTCCTCTTCCCCCATGTGGGTCCTGGGGATTAAACTTTACTGTCAGACTTAGTGACAGCGCCTTTACCTGCTGAGCTGTCTCACCTGCCTCCTAGGCTGGGTTTTTCAGAGATGCNGAGGCTACAGTTCTTGTAGAGGACCAGAGGGCAGGATGTCCCATGCCAGGCATATATACACAGGCTTAGTGAAATGTGCATTGACTGAGATCCAGGACAGTTAAGACCCACCAATACCTGAGCTGAGGGAAAGAGACCACCCAAGTGGCTGAAGAGTGGAGGTGTCGTGCAAGAGCCCCTCTGGCCTGGGGCATGGAGGGCAAGCAGGGGTCAAGCTGGTCTCAGTTTGCCAAAGGACAGTGAGGGTAAGACACAGGGCAAGGGTATTTTAGGGGTAAGAGAGTGGGACCCTGTTATAAGCCAGGCTTCAAAGTGAAGTGTGCTGGGCCTTGAAATTGGTTTAGGCAGGTTTAGATTAGATAGTCCTATGTCCCTCCACAGGTNTGCAGCAGGCTAGTGCTATTGTCAACAGGCTTAGGGGTTTCCGGAGACAGTTTTGAGACACAGCAGAGGCTCCAAGCAGACCTGGAAGGNCTGGAGAATGCAGTCTGTTAGGCTTAGCTGTTACTGGAGGACTGGGCNGCTGCCAGCCATCCGAGCTCAGCTTTGCCTCTGNAGTTCCTGAAGTTACNTTTACAGATTAAAGGTAGGGGATTTGGACATACTGCAAAACTGTTTTCACAGTTGGACATGTAAACACACATTTTACAAAATACAATGTTTTCACTGAAAAACGTGTGGGCATTAATTTGGACTAGCTCTGCAATAGCAGTGCTTGGCCTCAGNCAAACACTAGAGGGCAGCAGTGCTCCNTAGCAAATGTGGCCCTGCGGCATAGGGCGGTTACCGCCTTTCATATTCTGCCCGAAGAGGAAGGCACTTTGCTGTAGTTGACGCATCCTGATATTTGTCTGCTGGTAGAGCAGGCAGCACAATAACTAGTTCTAGTGGGATTTTATACTCACAGTAAAAAGAAGGGCCTGTAGTTTTTCTGAAANAGAGCAAGCTTTTGGTTCCTGATCGAGTGTGTTCCGTTGTGGAACCGATGGGAATGAGTGACTTTGGTCAAATATGGACATTTTGGAACAAATAGAGATGTGATTAGCACAAGTTCCTCTGTCTTTAAAAATCCCTGCATGGAGATCAGAACTGGTGAATAATACATGGGGCTTTAGCTGTGCTGGGAAGGGTCTCAACAGAACAGATGCAGAATCCCTCCTCTGTGTGCAGGCACAGGATGACCTGCCTGTGTTGTGGTAATTATCTGGCACTCCCAAATGACAGCAAATAGCTGGCTATGTGCAGATCTGTGTGCTGGCCATGAAGGTTTTACAGACAAATGACAAGGTTCGGATGAGAACAGACAGGGCCGGGGCTTCAGTCCCAGACCCAGGTTCAGTCAGTTTCTTCCCTGTGTGACTAGAGGAGTCATGAGCCCTCTTAGCCTGTTTTCTGTGGGATNCCAGTGGCCANCTCNCTCCTTATAAGTTGCAAANGCCACAGAGATGCATACTTAGTGCTATACACCCGCTGGGNGCACCAGAATGNTTAGGAGTCTGCTCCTCACTGGCGTCCATTCACAGACTGTTTTTGAAGTTTGAATCTATGTGTTCCTTGAGATTCTATGATCTAAATGTAACTATCCATATTCTCAGAGGGGAACGTAAGAAAAAGGGACAGTGTCACGGGCACCAAATAAGACAGTGGCTTAGAGGTGAGGGGTCTTTGGCTGGTGTGTTCATGCCCTCCTTCCTTCCCCTCCTCTCCCCTCCTCTCTCCTCTCCTCCCCTTCCCTCCCCTCTCCTTCCCACTGGGATGGGCAGGAGCCAGACTAGACTGTGTGTGTGTGTGTGTGTGTCTGTGTGTGTGTGTGTGTCTGTATCTGTGTCTGTGTCTATGCCTGCCTGCCTGCTTTTGAAGTCCAGTGAACAGCAAACAGTCATGATCCATGCTGGCTGAGCTGTGTGGAAGGGGAACCGATGCTAAACAATAAACCCGGAGGCAATTAATTCCCAAGTGAGTCAGTTCTACAGAAACAAAGAACATGCTCTCACTGGATACCTTCTAGGGGGCTGCTCCGGATGCATTCATCCCAGGGANATAAGCTCTGTTGCAACGTAGAAAAAGATGCACCGAAGGGAGACTCATAGGCTGCACTGACTGTTCCCCAAGCAGCTGGCTTGCAGGGCTTGCGCAGGCACCCACAATGTCTGGACAGCTTCCTCACTGCTTCCAGCCAGTTTTCAAGATGGGGAATCTGAAGACCAGGCTCTCCTCACAAAGCCTCCCATTGTTATTTAAATCCCCCTCNCCTGATTCCAAAAGGCGACCCTGCATCCCGTGGCTCCCCTCACCCCCAACACAAGGAACTGAATATGTTTTTTGTTTGCAACCAAAAATGGCAAGTGACCTTAAGAGAAAGTGCTAGTAAGAAAGTATTCGGGGAAAACTAGACTGGCATCTGACAGGTCACCCAGAGGCACCAGTCCTTGACCTCTTTACATCTTAAAGTTCCGGAGAGATTGTGTGCCCTTTAAGACCATTTCAGTTTCTGAGGCTTTTGAGGAGACTTGCAAGCTCTTTGTCTCTGGTTAATTTTCTCGCCAAAGCCGTTCTGATTTTATGCAGGCTACTCTGTTCCGATGTAAGAACAGCCTCTTTGCATTTCTTTTTTGATGGGTTTCCTTAATGAAGCTGTTGCTAAGGAAACCCTGCAAGAGCCTGGTAGGCATAGGAGTGATTGCATCCCTAGTACTTCTGTTAGTGTGAGCTCAAAGTCAGATGGGCAGGAGAATGAGGAAGGCTGTTGAATGCAGAAGGGGGAAGTGGAAGATTGGGGCTGAGGTAATGCCGAGACAGGTCAGCACTGGCCAGCACAGTCAGTGGCTTCTCGGGGCAGACCGAGGGGAATTCATGGTTCTTACAAGGAAACGGTTGAATGTGGGGGAAAGTCTGCTAGATTCCTTACTGGAGAAGGAAGAGAGAGAGAGAGAGAGAGAGAGAGAGAGAGAGAGAGAGAGNAGACAGACAGACAGACAGACAGACAGACACAGAGAGAGGGACAGAGACAGAGAGAGAGAGGAGAGAGAGAGAGACAGAGAGAGACAGAGAGACAGAGAGAGAGAGAGAGCGAGCGAGCTGAGAAGTTTCTGGTCCAACAAGATTTTGATATGTGTCTTGCTCTGGAGTCCTCAGGAGAGCAGAAATCTTTTGGGGACAATCAGAACAGTCAGTCTCTCTAGAGTGAGAGGTGGGGCTGCAGGGACAATCAGGTGGCCTTGGTGGTCGCCCCGCTTGACCCTNGGACAAGGCACTGCCTACTGAGCTCAGTTTCAGATCTCCACCATAACCAGAAGTAGTGATAAAAGAAGGAAATGACTGGTGTCAGAGGAAAGCCAAGAGAGACCCCTGAGCCCTGCAGGTGGCTGTAGTTTTTAACGCAGAGATGAGAGGGGTACTTGGAATTCCTCTTTGGGGATGTGCAAGCCACCGTGTTCTCATAGGTTTGAGGAATCTTGGATTTCCCTCTCTGCTTTAGTAGTTAGGAACCTTAGCTCTGAGTCCACAGATCCCTTCAGTAATTATATCCTTCATATAGTGGGCGGGTGTTTTAATGATCAAACCTTCCCTTGGTTTCATTTTAACCATAATCTCATTTTCTCTTCACCTTGATTTTTATCTTTTTGTTGTTACTGCGCTTAAATTGTGTGTGTTTAAAAAATTGATTTTAAATTTTTCTTCAGAGCAAGGCAGAATGTAAACAAATGCATAAATAGAGGGTGTCGCAGACACTCACTGCTCTGTAGACGGCCCAGGGTATTTACCTTAGGAGGTTAAAGCTGAGCTGAATGTTAAAACCGTGTTTTCAGTAGGAAGAGTTCGGTAATGCACGTAGATTCTGGAGAAGGGCCGGGGCCTTATTCATCTCTCCAGTCACCGTGCAGGCACAGTGCTTGTCAGAGACCAGACACTTACTAATCTCTGAGGCATGATTCATCCTGCTGCTCTCTGGAGCGTTGGCACCGCTCTGAGCAATGACAGCGGCGACCCTTGGTAGAGACTAAAGGCGTCCTATGAAGAAGTCCACAGCCTTTCTGCATCTAACACTTCAAGGCCCTCCTGTGAGGGACTGTTTTTATTATTTCCCATTTGTTATGCACAGCAGACTTGGTTTTTATTTGGGAGTGCTTCAAGGCTCCTGGAAGATTGCTAGAGCGGTACCCCCAATGCTTGGCTGCCTACCACCNAGAGCAGGGAGCCTGTCCTCCTCTGTCCAACTCACTTGCCAGGCATGTGTTTGCAAGTTTGTCCCTGTCATGGTGGAAGTTAGTACTTGGTTCCTTTCTGTGGCTAAATACTGGCCACTCTGTCTACAGGTCAGCTTTTCCCTTCATGCCCTGGTGAACAGCAGGGCTTCCCAACAAATTTTTGACTATTGAGTGATACTGCTGTGAACATTCACAAGTGGGTTTTGTGAGACATGTTTTCACTCCTGGACACACACTTGGGCTGTATACTGCTCTGTAGCTTTCTGAGGAACCGTTAGACTGCCATAGATAGCTACCAGCAGAATCCGAGGACTCCGTTCTTCCCACCTTTTCCTCGCCTCTCATCCAGATGCATCTTTTGGCTGCAGCTGCCGCAGTGGGAGGGAAGTGATGTCTGCCTCTGGTTTGGCTCTGCATTTCCCTAGTGCCCCATGTTGTTGGACGTCTTTTCATGTGCTTACTGGCTGTCCACACATGGCTATTACAGTCCTTTCCAGTTTTTGTCTATCTTTGGAGGCAGGGATTGAACTCAGAGTCTCATGCACACAAACACACACTGTACCGCCCACTGTAAATCCTTTGCCAATTTTTTTGTTGTATGGGTGCAGGAGCTTAGTGTGATCTGGATGGTGCTTTCTTGTCAGGCTTCTGCTCTGCAGGAGTGTGCTCCAGTTTACTGTTTCTGTTTTTCTTTGGAGAGACAGAGCTCTTGCTCTGTTGCTCAGGCTGGGCTTGAATTCCAGGGCTCTAGTGATCGGCACACTTTATCTTCTAAGTGGCGGAGACCCTAAGTGTCCAGCATGGCTACTGCCCTGCCTCCTTCCCTCCCTCCCTCCTTCCCTCCCTTCCTTCCTTACTTCTTTCCTCC
>LZPO01017284.1:299841-315142 GCA_001675575.1 Neotoma lepida | reverse complement strand
TGGTTTGTGGGCATCTAGTGGGTGCTTATGACCAGAGTCATTATGGCCCCATCGCCATTGAGATGGAAGAAGCGTGTTTATAAGCCAAGAATTCTCAGGTCTAAGTTATGTGCTATTATCATCATCATCTAGTCATGTGGCTCCACGTGATATGTTCCAAGAAGCTGAGCAAAGTCCCTTCTCCATTTCTCTTGCTGTGATGGACTCTTGTTCCTTTTATGAAGGATGTCTCATGTGTTGTGTGACAACCCCCTCGTGCCAGAGAACCTGAGCCGCCTTAGCAAAAGGCTGGATGTGCTTGGAGCCACGGCTCATGAAAGGTCTTAGGGTGTTCACAGGGGTCCCTCAGAGCCTCAGGTTCCAGGTGCATTAGGCTTCTTGTTTTCTCTCTCTGTGCTTCAGCTTTCTGAAGAAGAGAAAATCCAGCGCTACAGCATCCTGTCTGAGCTCTACGAACTGATTGGCTTCCACCGCAAGTCCGCATTCTTCAAGCGCGTGGCTGCCATGCAGTGCGTGGCCCCTAGCATCACGGAGCCTGGCTGGAGGGCCTGTTACAAGCTCCTTCTGGAGACGCTGCCTGGTTACAGTCTGTCGCTAGACCCCAAGGACTTCAGCAAAGGTACTGATGACTTGGGACTGGGGTAGAGGTTGCTTTGTTTCAATTCATTTGAGCATCTGCTGAATGTTGCGGGACTGTAGTAGGCACCTGTGGTTCAAAGGTGACCAAGCCCTTCCCTACACAGCCTCTCATAACAGTGGTACCATGACAAGAAGTCCTGGAGCCTATCTTGTGGCCTTGTTTTTGTATCTTTGTTAGTGGAGGTTAGAAATTGCCCTTGAGGCTATCACCATGGTCTGTCACCAACACAATGCTTGAAGTCCTAATGTTTTTACTTACCTCATGAAATTTTGTTAGGTTAGCAAAAATCAATGTACCTTTCCAGAATAAATATACTTTGATGTATGTGTATACACACAGCTATGCATTTGGGGCAGATTCTGATTCTGTAGTAGTAATACATATTAAAACATAGCTATAAGTGTAATCATTATAGATAAATACAATGCTCAGTTAGTCAAAGTCTTAATTTGTCAGAGACAAATTCCTTCTCTTGATTACTGCTTCACATGGGACCCAGAGCTAGTGATGGTGTGGGCTTTCAATAGGAGAGAACTGACTGGTCTTCCCACTAGGGTGCGGCTGGATCCCCAGTGCTCCCACTCTCAACCACAAATCCATCCACCTGATGAATAGTGTTCAGACGTCACCCGCCCCAGACTCTCTAGTACTCGCCTTCCCAGGCAGCTCTTCACATTGACACCTCCATCCCCAGCAGACCAGAATCTTTAGAAGGGAGTTGCTTGGCTCAGAGATGAGGCACACTGTTCTAGGAAGGGCAGGGCGGTAAGCCTTCAAGGCCTTGTGGGTCACGGTCTCTGTTGTCTGGAGTGGCATGAAAGTAGCACAGGTCATGTGCAAATCAATAGGACTTCATGAGCAAGTGTAGATGGTAGGGGCAGGTATAGTAGCCTATACCTGAAATCCCAGCACTTGAGGGGGCCAAGGCAGAACGACGGTAATAAATTTGAGAGCACTCTGGTCTACAGAGTGAGGTCCTATGGCAAAACAAGCCATACAGTCCCTGCCTGAGCCTCCCCCCACCCCCCACCCCCACAAAAAAAGAATAGATGGTGGGCAGGCCAGGTTCAGCACTTGGCTGCACTTGACCAAAATCCCTGGCAGAGCACACACTGTGAGAGCTAATGATTTTGGGGAGGGCAGCCCCTCCCATCTTTGAGGCAAGCATAGATTAGAGTTTTATTTGTTGTGGCCACCTTAGGAAAAGGAGCAGATTGGAGGCCCAGGGGCCCCCAAGTCCACTTTCTGGTTAACTGAAATGGGCTTTAGGTTTAAATAGAGGAAAAACTGGGTCAAGAGGTCTGCATCATTAAGCTGTCCTGGTTCTGATGTGGTCCCATCCCTCATTGTCTCAGTATAGTCAGTCCTTCAAGGTGGGGTCCAGATGTCCTTACTGGTGAGGGGAGAAGATGGTTCCCAGGAGGTAAGCAGGGTTACTGGGTTGGATGAGGAAAGAAGTTGGGGTCCAGCGGGACCAGGGGCTCTTCAGATTGGTGAAGAGAGGGAAGGAGGTTGGGGCCATGCCTGCTGAGGAGAGACTGGCCTGGGTGAGGGGTCACTTGGTAGTCAGGTGGGCACCTGTGCTCAGGTATATAGCAGGCTTATGGAGGGAGATGCCGTCCATCCCCTCCCAGTGCTTGCAACCCTGGAACTTCGTCTTCAGAGCGGACAATATCTTACCTCCTTGGAGCTGTGGGGCAAGGTGGGTAGACAGAGGTCAGCTGGGCATCTTTCCATTCACGTGACCTGCTGGTGTTGTCCTTTCATGTTAGGCTCACAGAAGATCTTGTCTCTTCTGTGACCTTGCTAGCCAGGTCTCCTCCATCCTGCACCCCTGCTGAGGGTTATTTTTTAAAAAAATTAACCATGGACCTTGACATTTGTCTGTGTTCAGTACCGTCATTGGCTGTGATTCACTCTAGACAATGTCTTTTATTTATTTAACTTTTTGAGACAAGGTCTCATGATATAACTCAGGCTGGCCTTGAACTTATTAGCTGAGGATGGCCTGGAACTCTCAATCCTCCTCCTGTGGTCTCCCAATTGGTAGGTGTACAGGCATGTGCCACCATACTGCTGTGTGGTATCACTTTGAAGTCGATTTTGTCCTTGACTTTAAAAAAAAATGTAGTTGCCAGAAAAATATATTTTTAAGTTAATTTATTTATTATGTGTGTGTGAACACTATGGTGTGCATGCAGAGGTTAGAGGGCAAGATATAGGAGTTATTTCTCTCCTACCACACGGGTTTCAGAGATAGATCTCGGTTCATCGGGCTTGGTGGCAAATGTTTGCCTGTGGTCTTGCTGGCTCCTGTCCTTTAGCTCTGCGATGGCCCTGCGATGGCCCTGCAATGGTTACTTTGCTGTGAGTTGAAATGGACANGTGGGTGCTCTCAGTTCCCGTCAGCCCTCAGTTGCATCTGGAGTCCTTCAGCCATGTTCTTTCAGACCCCATTTAACTGTCTGATCTAATGTGGTTTTCCAGTAAAAGTTTCCATCTATTCTGTCACTTTGTCCCCCCAAGAGATAGGGTGGGACCCAAGGTTTGTTGAGCACCTGTTGCATGATTGGCATTCCTGAGGGGAAGCAGACATGCAGACAGATGTGACTGCTCCTGAGTGTTTGGGCTGGTCTCTGTCTTTCTAAGCCTAATGGGCTGCCCTCCTAGAAGCTGTTCTGGTCTCTTGTGGCCCTCTGTAGGCTTCTTGGGCTGTCTCTATCGTCTGAATAGTTCTGCTGCAGCTGTCACTACAACCCCCCCCTCCACCAGCTCTCAGAGCATGCAGCACTTCCTTGGTAGAATGCTACATGGAACCTGGGGATACCAGGTGCTCAAAACCTCCAAATGGGGTGACCGTTGCAGGCCACTGTGGGCTCTGCATAATCGTCCCCCACCCGCCCTCTGCTGCCCTCCCAGTCCAGCTCTCCAGCACTCCGATGACAGTGGGTGCCATTCTAGGGGCTTCTTCTCCTTGTTCCAGAAGCAAGGACAATATATCAGTGGCAGGAGGGGACTCTGCGTGCCAGGGGCTTGGGCAGGTGTGTCTGAGAGTCCCTTTAACATGGAGAAGGCTGTGTTTGTCTGTCCAGCGGATGGAGAAGCTCCTACTTTGTGTTGACCCTGTGGGATCCCCGGTGGTTGTGGATAAAGAAAGGAGGAAGTATTAGGTACCAGCTGGGCCTGGGTCGGTTGAGGAAAGTGGAAAGGAAGACAGGAGTGATGATGAGTGAGGAAGGAATTGTGGACTTTTAGGAGCCAAGGTCAGACTGCATGGGATGAAGAGTTTGGCATCTAATGAGCCTGGGTTTGGTCCTTGTGGCTGGTATGTTTTTACAAGGCTTACCTGAGAGCCAATCTGAAAATGGGTGAAGCAGTAAAGGCATGGCATGATTTTCTAGGGAGCATGGCTCTTGTGTTCTCATGGGTATGCATTGATGGAGCACCCAGATTCTAGGAGCCAGTGATAGGACAGCTGTTCCCGAATTCCTGGCCTCTCTGTAGCCACCTCAGCAGCCCACTTAGCACTTTTCTCCTCTTTGGAAGAGAATGTAGAGAACAGAGCCTGGGAAGTACATGGCATCCTCTACACACTCGGCATTCTCCACCTTCTTTTCCTGTAGCAGATGTGTGGAAGGGCTGTGACAGACTGAGATGGTGTCTGACCAACCTCAGCATGCCTCCAACACCAGCATGAGTTCTCCGGTCCTCTTTCCACACTGACCTCCAGCTTTTGCAAAGGCACACCTAGTTGCTATGTGGTGACACCAGAATGGCCTGAAGTGGCTCCTGCTGCTTAGAGCCCTCTGCCGTGTATAGTATGCAGTTTTGTAGTAGAAGGATGGGGTATTTTTATGTCTCCTTCACCAGTAGCAGCTCTGAAAGTGAGTCTTCTTCATTAAAAAATTATAATTATGTATTTAGTTGTGTGTGTGTGCGCGCGCGCACACGTGTGCATGCATGCATGCAAGTGTGCATGTGAGCACATGTGCATACCACAGCTTGCATGTGGAGGTCAGGGGTTGACTTGTAGGAGTCAGTTCTCTCCTTCCACTCTGTGGGTCTAGGAATCAAGCTTAGGTCATCAATCTTGGCAGGCAGCAAACTTCCTCACCTGCTGAGCCATCCCACTGGCCTTCTCCTCTCCCTTCTTATAAAAAAAAATAGATCACATAAGACTTTTATTATTTTCTTTCTGTCACTTCACTTTCTTCTGTATGATTTTGTTTTATTAGAAAAATAGAAAAAAAAAGACATCTGTTGAGATGTCTCAGTAGTTAAAAGCACTTACTGCTCTTGCAGAAGACCTGGGTTTGGTTTTTAGCTCCTATGTGTTGCTCACAGTCATCTGTAACTCCAGTTCCAATGGATCCTACACCCCCCTCTAGCCTCTGTGGGCACGAGGCACACATGTGGTGCACATCCACATATGCAGGCAAACACTTACATACATAAAAAAGTAAATCATAAAAAAAATGATTTTTAAAAGCAGTTTCAGATTGACAGAAAACTTGACCATACAGTGCAGAATTCTGGGACCCCACTTTCTCCACAGAGACATGGCCTTCCCTACCAGCCAACATTCCCCATCTGGTGGAGCATCTGCTACAGCCAATGAACCAACATAGCATAGCATATCCTTACCCTAAGTCCACAGCTCACATCAGGGTTCACTCTTGGTGCTGGACATTCTTTGGGTTTGGACCAATGTGTGATGACTGGATCCACCATTATGGGCAAACAAAATAGTTGCATCCTCCTAAAGATCCGCTGCAGTCTGTTCACCCCAGACCCCTAGGGCCACACATCTTTCATAATCTCCACCCTTTCCCTTTTTCTAAAACGGCATCAGGCATGTGGACACTCACCCCACAAATCCTGGTTGTCACCCCACAAATCCTGGTTGTTTGCAAGGTTGACTTTCATGAATAAAGCAGCCATAAGCATCCACATGAAGCGTTTGTTTGTGTGAATGCAGTGATTCAGCTCCTCTGGGCCAATGTCCAGAAGCGCAGTGGCCATGTCATATGGCAAAAGTATGTGCAGTTTTGTAAGTGACTGGCAAACTGTCTTCCCAAGTGGCTGTCCCATTTTTCACTCTCAAAGACAGTGGGTGACAGTTACCACTGCTCTGTGTCCTGGCCAGCATTTGGTACTGTCAGTGTTCTGTACTGAGGTGTGTGGTGGGATCCTGTGAGTGTATTGAGCATTTCTTCCAATGCTTCTCTGAATGTCCTCTCTGGTGATCTCATTTGAAAACCAGGTTCTTTGTTCTCTGCTTCTCTAATATGCATAACAGTTCTTTAGCAATGATTTGACAAATATTTTCTCCCAGCATGGGTCTTGTTTTCTCATTCTCTCAGCAGCGTATCCGCAAAACAGCAGTTTTCATTTTAATGGCATCTACTTCATCAGCTTTCTCTCATGGATGGTGACTTTGGAGCTGTATCTAAAAATCTATTACTATACCAAATGCTACCTACAGTTTTCATTTATCAGCTTGTAGGGGAAAATTTTATAGAACCCAAAGAAGTTCCATAACCAAGGAGACCCTTCTAGAGAGGTTTTCATTTTATTGGAGGTTTATTTTGGTGTACTATTTGTGAAATCCACAGTTAGCATCTTGGTTTAATGTCCGGTTGGTGGCCATCTCGTGTCCTGGCTGGTTGACTGGAAGGCCTGCCTTTGCTCTGCTGGATCACTGCACTTCTTTGTCAGAGCTTCGTTGACTGTACTTACATGGGCGTATTTCTGCATTCTCTTCTATCAATTATTTGTTTGTCCATTTGCCAAAACCACACTGCCTTGATTACTGTAGCTTTATACTAAGTATTGCAGTCAGGGATATTTTTATTTATTAAAAAAATTACCCTTTTTGGATATTACAAAAAAGTAGTCGTTCACAAAAGTGGTTGTTCATATTAAAGTACTATTTCCTGTTCTTTCTGTGGTATTTAGAGCAGCTGCCACACAGAGTAATGGTCTGTGCAGGGCCTCTGGACTGTGATTGCGTGGCTTGTGCCCACTTCAATGCTGAGTGAGGCTGCCTTGTCTCCAACCTTGCTAAGCCTCATGCCTGTAGGTGCACCTGCCCCCAACACCTGTCTGATTCACGTCAAGGTAGCCTGTGGCCTCTTGGTAATAATTTCACATGACTAACCTGTTTCTGACAGTTCAGTGAGAGATACTGTGAGCACTGTGGGAAATATGAAGGGAAGGAAGCCGGGGATGCCATTACTGGCGCGTGACCTTGGCCAAATTGCCCCATGGCCAGTGTCTGTGTGTCTGAATCTTGGGGACAGCAGTTTATGGAAGGGTTGGATTCCCTCTGTCGTGTGCTGAGGACAGTGCTCAGCATGCTGTCAGTGTCAGGCGGAGTTTTCTGCCGTTTCCCAAGGATTACACAAAGCGGGTAGAAGAAGATGGACTGACTGAGTATTGAGAGCCTTTAAGGTCAGCGTCCCGCTGAGCAGAAGTCCATTGTTAGTTTGGCCTTCCTGTGGGCTTGATGGTGTTGATTGGAGTTGAGGGCCGAGGCATCTGGACAGTCAAAGGCTTAGAGTTACTGGCAGAAAGGAAAATGAAAGGTCCTCCAGTTTGGGACGTGGGGAGCAGAGTGTCCAGGCTGATTTTGCTGTATTCTGGAGGGATTTGATGGGCTAAGAGTGGAACCTGTATAGAGAAAAAAGAGTTTTTGGAGCACCCAGTGATCACTTCGGAGAGGGGGGAGGTGATTTTAAGATGTTGAGATGTGCCCTGAGAGTGGGACCTTCATTTGATGTGCTTTTAGGGGACTCTGGGTGAGACCGAAGGGGCTTTTCTTTTACTTCCCTTGGCATCTTTGAACTTTACTCCAGGCTTCAGGCTAAAAGCAGTAGGACTTTATGCAAAGGCACACTTACAGTTGTCTTGAGTTTGTCCTTCTGCACAGGGCCTAGCTGAGAACAGTCTGAAGTCCTTTTCCCACGGATGCACAGACCTTCTCCTCACCTGCCAGGCTTCCCAATCACCCTCCAGCATTTAGCTGGATGCTGTTTCTTCTGAGACTGCAATGTTGATTCCGTTGAGATGGAATTCCTTTGTCTCTCTGTTCTCTGAATGCCTGCTGTTTCTCCTTTGGCACTTTTGTGATTTTTGTAAGCACACTTAAAAACCATCGGGTGAATTACCAACACCACCTCCCCAGCTCCTGCTGGCCCCACAGTACTGGCCCTTTTGTCTTTTGTATCCCCTTGGAGGTGTCCATGTGAACACCTGTAATAAAGGGCTGGACCCAGCCAGCAGTCACCACAGTGCCTGTGGCCAGTTATTCAGTTTGTTCCTTGCTCTTTGTTTGCAAGTCTTAAGAGTGGAACATATTTCTTTTGAAAAATTCAAGTGGCTCTATCCTTTTTACTTGGACTTTTTGTTTTGTGGGGGGGCGGCGTTTGCCATTATTTCGTGAAACAAGTGAGGTCCAATAGAATTAAATGGTAAATGTCAGCCAGCTGCATTTCTAGACAATCAGAACCTCTTTAAGCCCCGCCTCCACTTCAACTGTTTCTCAGAGAATTAAATGGAAATCTACCAAAACCCCATACTTGTGAATAAAAGCTAGGCTGTTGGATCTCTCAGGTCCAGAAATGTCTTCTGTCTCATTTGTGAGGTGAGTATTTTTGCCAGCAGGCTGCAGAGGCTCGAGTTAGGACCCAGCTCGTGTGCTCTGTGTATTTGCTGGCTTAGGGACCACATCTTCTATCTTAATCTTATTTGTGCTGCCGTGTGAGAAGATTTCTCTGTTTCGCTTTTTGCTCAGCTTCTTGCTGAATGAGAGATTAAATGTTGCTGAGGAACTTTGCTGAAAGAGACTCGGAATTGATTTGCTGAATGGCAGCTGTCAAAGCCGGAATTGTTGAACCTCGATGACAAGATTGAGGCGAGTTTTGTCAGGAGTCAAACGCTGCAAATCTGTCTTTAAAAAAGCTTCAGTGTTTTATAGGAGGACTCTGAACCACAGAGGAGGCACCATGTATGCAGGGCTCACTGGTGAGCTCATTTGTCCTGGGTCTCACTCACGCTCACCCACGGTAGAAACTGGTCCATTATCCACTTGGAAAAATAACCAAGTGATAGTCACTAATTTCCTGCATGAGAAAGTTCTTGGTTTGGCAGTGCTGAGGTGAATGAGAATTGGGGCTTTTTGAAGGCGTGGCTAGCTTAGTCATGACTTGGACTCTTAATGCTCCTAAAATTCTCTTCTGTTCTACTGTTTGGTCCTAGCCCCTTTGACCAGAAGGAAATAAGGCAAGGATGTGTCTCATTCACCGCTTTTCTTATTGATGCAAGATGTTGTTATCACTGTATATTCCAGGAAGTTTCTGGAAGATATGTCACATGCTGGGATATACTGTGGAGGTGTTTGTTTAGGTGTTGGGTTGGCTTTCAGGTTTTCAGTTGATATGTTATTATGAAGTATCCTAAATACACAGGAACTAGAGAAAACAGCAGACGTGAACCCACCCCCCAGCAGATCCCTGGAGCCATGCCATTTCATCCCTACATACTTGAGTATGCACATCTAAAACAGAAGGAGATTTTTCTGGCGTCAGGCTCTCATCTTGACCCACATGCCAGTTAAGTACCCACCATGCACCAGGCCTCCTGCCAGGCATTAAGGATCCTTGGATGAAAAAGACACATTGCCGCTGCCAAGGCAGTGAGGAATTGATGGAGGAAACAGAATCATGAGCTTACAGGGGCCCCACTGTGCCTGTTATTAGCTGAAGTCTGTGCCTGCTGCTGAGCACACACAGAAAAGGGAGTGGCTGGTTGTGCAGAGCACGGTGGTGGGAGACGAGGTCAGCAGGGGCTGTGAGTTGCATGGGACATCTTAGGCAAACTGGCTGAGGTTAGGATGCAGGAAGCAGTGGTCTGTGCTCTCCAGATAGTAGAGAGAGGGAGTGCCTTTCTTGCTCCACTCGTCCGTTGACATTGACTGAGTGTCTGATAATATAGAAGCCTCTGTTCTGGGGATATTATAATAAGTACCAGACAGTCTTCATATGCAGGGACTCATGATGCTGGAGTGGGAGTGGGGGTTGACACACAAGTAGGCAATTTTACCCAATAACCACAGCAGTAGAGATCTGGTATATCAAGGGTTTGTTCTCAGTGCAATAATGGAGCAGGCTGGATCATTAATCACCCCACAGAGTCAGAGGCTGATGCTGTGTGTTAAACACATTATATTCATTGAGTCATAATATTAGCATTTATCAGCTAGCATTTATTGAGAAGTTAGGATAAATGGCTAAAGCACTTTAAATGAGCCGCTTGCAGCTTTGTGACAAGTAGGACTATTGTTTCCCTGTGTGACTTCCTCCCCTGCCTGCCCCAGCTCATGTGCTACATTTACTCCCCCTCTGTCCCCATAGCATTCACCAGCCTCTGTACCTCCTACAGGCTTCTCCTTACAGAAAGTATACCCCATGAGGGGTGGTACTCTGTCCCCCTAACTCTCTTTCATGTGTCTGTGTATTAGATTCTCAGTCAGTGTGTGCTAATTGCAACTCCCGTGAGCTGTTGGAGGTTTCCAGTGAGCATCCGTTTTGTCTGAGCCTGAACCCATCTATGTATGTTTTTATGACCTGAGTCTTGGCTCAGCAGGGACTCCCCAGTCTGGCTGATGACAGTCATTAGGTAGGAGTATTAACGCTCAGAGTGTCTGAGCTTCTCTTAGGTACTGAAATCACATTGCGGTGTAGAGTTCAAGTGCAGTCTATATGTTGAAGTCTCTATAGATTCAGTGCTAATTCCATCAAAGTTCCAATAGCATTCTTTACAGAACTAGAAAAAAAAAAACCCTTAAAATTCATACAGAAACAGAAAAAACAGCCAAAGTAATCCTAAGCAGAAAGAATACTGGCGTCACAATATCTGAATTCAAACTCTACTGCAGAGCCATAGCAATGAAGACAGCAGGTGCTGCCCAAACATGGCCACGTAGACCAATGGAACATAATAGAAGACCCAGAAACAAACCTACACGGCCACAGGCACCTAACACATACACCAAAGAAAAGAGGCCCTTCAGCAAACCATACTTGATAGCCACTTATGGAAGAGTCAGGTTAGAGCCACGTTTCTCGTCCTGACACAAAAGTTAATTCATAGTGGATCAAATACCTCAAAGCATGAACCACTGGACTGCTAGAAGAAAACAGAGGAAAACTGTGTTAAGATGTAGGTATAAGCAAGAACGTTGTGAATAGAGCCCCAACTCACAGGGAGTTATCACAAGAGTTAGCAAATGGATGATGTGAAATTAAAAGGCTTCTGCAGAGCAAACAAAACTGACAGCAAGGTGAACGGGCGGTCTGTAGAATGGGAGAAAACCTTTGCCAGCTCTGCTTCAGACAGGGGTTAAGATATATAGTGTACAAAGTGCTTCAGAAATGAAAAAGCAAACCCAAAGAGCCAACCAGAACATGGGCTGACGAACTGAGCACTGTCGTTAAAGAAGAAACACAAATGGCCGATAAATATTTTGGAAAGTGTCCAACATCCCTATTCAGAAGGGCGGTGCAAGTCAAAAATATTCTGATATTCCATCTCCTGCCACTCAGGAAAGGCTTTCCTCAAGGCAANAGATGACAACAGATGCTGGGTAGGGAAAGAGGAGCCCTTTGGTAGGAATAGAAATTGGTGCAGCTGCTATGGAAATCAGTGTGGGAGTTTCCCCAAAAATTAAAAAACAGAGCTACCATATAATCCAGATTTGTCACTCCTGACATGCATGTGAACTATCTTACCACAGAGTTACCTGTACATCTGTGCTTACTGATGCTCTGTGCACAATGTCAAGGAAATGGACCAGCTTATGAATAGGTAATGACAAGGGAGTACATACACACAGTGGTGTTCTATCCAGCCTTAAAGAATAATACAGTTATGTCATTTGCAAGAAAATGGATGGAATTGGAAACTATTAAGTGAAGTAACTCAGGCTCAGAAGACACACAATACATGTTCTTTTTCACACATTGATCCTACCTTCTAATTTTTACATACATGTACATAGGAAGGAATGAGTGTGGGTAGAGTTCAGGAAACTACAGAGGCCCATGAAAGGGGAAAAGGAAGTCCAGTAGAGAGGCACCAGAACACATGTGACGTGGAAAGTGGGGTACTGGGGCTGGAACACGGAAGTGGGGAGGGCAAGCAGGGAGCTGGGGGAGAGGAGCAGGGTAGGGAGGGGATCAGCCAAAACAAACATACATGAAAATGTCCCAAGGGTGTTGGAGAGATGGCTCAGCAGTTGAGAGTGCTCACTGCTCCTGTAGAGGACCCCAGTTTGGTTCTCAGTGCCCATATTGGGTAGCTCACAACCACCTGTAACTCCAGCTCCTGAGCATCGGATGTCTCTGGTCTCCTTGGGCACCTGGGCTGACATACACATAATTAAAAATAAAAATAAATCTTAAAATTGGGGGCTGGGGAGATGGCTCAGCAGTGAAGAGCATTGGTTGCTCTGTGGAGGATCTGGGTTTGGTTCCCAGCACCCACATGGGAGCTCACAACCACCTGTAACTCTAGTATCAGGAGAATTTAATGCCCTCTTCTGATCTCTGTGGGCACCAAGCATGCATGTGATGCACATATATGCTTTCAGGCAAACATACATAAAATGATAAATCTAAAAACAAAATAAAAAAAACTTAAAAAATTAAAAAAAATGTCACAAGGAAGTCTATTACTGAGTATGCTAGTTAATAAAAGTCTTCACGTGGGACTCCTTGCATCCCAGTGTGGAGACTCCTGCGCTCTCTCTCTCTCTCTCTCTCTCTCTCTCTCTCTCTCTCTGTGCATGTGTGAAAGAGAGACAGAGAGAGACAGAGACAGGGACCTAGACTTAGGCTCCCTGTGAAACTGGTGATAGAGACTGCGAAGCAGCTGTGCCTACAGCAAGTCAGACTGTGTCATTTTCCCTAGCTTCCCGTGCATCTAGAGTTTCCCGACATTGTGAGGGACCCCTGTGTCCACATCTTCTTTATGAAAGGTTTTACGGTGGAAAAGCTGTAGAGTTAGTAATTGTTGCCAAAAGGAGCTGGGATCCTAGGACTCTGCATTCTTAAGAAAATACTTACCAGTAGGCTGTGTAACCAAAGCTTCCTACCTTTCCTTTCAAATGTGCTGGGCTGTTTGGGAGTGAGGGGCCCTTCAGTCCCTGGGTGACCTTGTTACCTATTTATCTCCCTGCTTCTCTTATGCTTTAGAGTTGATCATGAGGGCCCAACCAGGGTCATCACTTCTTGAGGAAATGTCTCTCCATTACTCAGACGCACTGGAAGCCTATCAGGGTTATTTTAGTGGGATGTCTTCATAGAAGAGAGAAAGAAAGTATAGTGTAAGGCTGTTTTTAAAATTCTTCTTTCTACACTGGGGTTGGACCTGGGACCTTGCCTGTGTTAGGCAGGTGTTCTACCACTGAGCTCTGTCAGGGAGAGACATTCTTAATGTATGAACAATGTTTTTCTCTGGCAACACTATATGATGGTGGGTGGAGGGTGGTGGTGGTGGTAATAGTTTTGGACGTTTGAGTTTGATCATTGATCAATTTGATCATTGAAGTCGTCTGTGAGCTGCCACATTTCACACATGACCTTGAGTACCTGCTTTGTAACCTTTACCACAGGCACACACCGAGGCTGGGCTGCTGTCCAGATGCGTCTTCTGCATGAGCTGGTCTATGCCTCCAGAAGGATGGGAAACCCTGCGCTGTCTGTGCGGCACCTGTCCTTTCTTTTGCAGACCATGCTGGACTTCCTCTCTGATCAGGGTGAGTGAATGCATAGTGTTTTCTTTCCAGGGATCCTTGGGTGTGGGTTGGGTTGGGGCTGGTCTTCATTTCCAGCTCATTGCTGGTAGTGGGTACCTGTTTCTGCCCTTAGCCATTCTTCCCATGTTCCCTCTTGCTTACCCACACCCCTCCTTTGGTTTTCTGTGTTCTCTTTATCCCTCTGTTCAGCAGGTCCTCCCCTTCTTAGCCTCCAGCCCAGACTCTGTGTTTGTTACTTTCCTTGTCTTGGGACCAAATACCTGACATGAAGCACCTTAAGGGAAGCTCATGATATGAGGGGACACAGTCCGTCGTGCCTAGGAAGAAATGGTGGCATGTGACTCTATGGGGTGGCAGTATAGCTGTCATTCCTCACCTCTACACATCTCCACAGGGCAGGAAGCAGAGACAGGACAGGAAGTAGAGTCAGGCTACATGTCCCAAGGCTCACTCCTCTAGTGACACCTATCTTCCAAAGGTTTCACAGCCTCCCACCTCAGGGCCTATAGAGATGTTTTACATTCAAACCACAATAGGCTCCTTGTCCTTGGGGAACATTGGGTAAAATGTGAGTTCCAACATGTGGTGTTTGTGTGGGGAGGTGTGCAAGTCCTTAGACTACAGCCGTGTGGATTTTCACTACCTGGCTAGTCCTATGACTGGCATCTGGATGGAAATGGAACAAGCAGTGATTGATAGCCCCTTTGTGCCCTTCTGGCCACTGCTGCCCCCTGGGAACCTTCTGTCTGGCGTACAGAAACACAGGTGAGGTTGCCATGCTATTCTGGGGGCCACAGCATCCACTTACCTTCCCAGTTGCCTTTGTCCAGCTTTCTCCCCAAGTATCTCTTCTCACTGTTGCTGGGTGTTGCCTCATTTCTGGGGTTCAGTCACCTGTGTATTTCAGCCCAGGTATGTTCACTTTGCAGCTTGTGAGATAGCTCACTGTGGTGTTCCCCTGGCCCCAGAGAGTCATGGTGTCGGAAGAAAGTCATGGTATATATGGCTTCCACATACACCCTGAGGCCAGCCGGGTTCTTGGGAAGATGTTTCCTGCTGTGGATTTGGTGTGCAGGATAGTGTCCCCTGCTGTGGGGTCAGTGTGCAAGGAGTTCATTAAAAGGACTCATGTCATCAACAGCCATGAAGTGAGGAGAAAGTGACAAGATGTGAGAAGTATGGACTTGGTGCAGCCCTAGCAGAGACTGCCATACACAAGAGCTCAAGCTAGGATGGCCCTGCAGGTCTATCTCACCTTTTACTTCATTCCCTGACAGTAACTTGGTGCAGATCACCTGTGGGGTTATAGTTCTCATCAGTAGCTGGGGTGTCTGTCACCGGGTGGCCCATCAGTGGATGTGGTGAGGCACCAGGTCTTCATGTCCCCACATCCATGCTGGATGCCCAGTGCTTACAGGAAGGGGGAGTGGCATGAGGTCTGTCCAGAGAGAGAGAGAGAGAGAGAGCAGCATCCTCACATGTGAGGTGTTGTATTCTATCCTGGAAGATGACCTGGGCCATGCATCACTGTTCACGTCCACACCTCACCATCTGCGCAACTGCTATTGCAGGCTTAGATGGCTCAACTGCCCCATGTCTCAGTGTTGGCTGAGTTTTGTGTTCTTTCACCTGTGCAGTGCCTGCCTCCTCCACCTCTCCTCTCCTGACAATCCTGTTTCCTAGAACTGGAGCCAACTCTTCTGGTCCAGGATAGCATAGGTTGTTCTTCCCCAAGGGCTACAGAGAAATCTAGGTGCATTGAGTCCCATAATGCACCAAGAGGGGCAGCTGTCTGAACCGCTAAGGGATGGGTACCCTCAGGGCTCAGGGATGGGTACCCTCAG
>LZPO01017284.1:260664-299131 GCA_001675575.1 Neotoma lepida | reverse complement strand
GATGAGTAACCTCAGGGCTCAAGGGTGGGTACCCTCAGGGCTCAGGGATAGGTACCCTTAGGGCTCAGGGATGGGTACCCTCAGGGCTCAGGGATAGGTACCCTCAGGGCTCAGGGATGGGTACCCTCAGGGCTCAGGGATGGGTACCCTCAGGGCTCAGGGATGGGTACCCTCAGGACAAAGTGCAGATCTTTGTGCTCACCTTTGTTCTAAAGGGAGGAGGCTCCCAGTACTGTGTGTGTATGTGTGTATGTGTGTGGGGGCTTCCTGAGTTTCATTCACACCTTTTTCATATGAATGGCCTTGGTGCTTAGAGAAATTGCTGAGTCCTGGTTTGCAGGACAAAGTTAAGTCTGTTGTCCTGGATAGACCCTGAGATGTATCCTTCCCTCTGGTCAGGCTGTGTCCTTCAACTATTTACTTATTTATTTTGTTTTAGGAGTCAGAGTTTCCCTGTGTAGCCCTGGTGATCCTGGAAGTCTCTCTGTAGACCAGGCTGGCCTTGAACTCACAGAGATCAGCCTGTCTATGCTTTCTGAGTGCTGAGATTAAAGGTGTGTGCCACCATGCCTGGTTCCTTCAACTTATTTCAACATAGGATTGAACTTTCTTCCTGGAGCGAGGTCTGCTCCATGCCATTCTCCTCACCAACAAAGCTATCTTCTAAACCACTTCTCCCTTCCTTTTATTGAAAAAAAAAATATATTTTTCTCACATATACTGTAACCTGATACAGTTTCCTCTCCCTCTTCCTTTCCCAGCTCCTCCCCTCCCCCCCATTCAGACTCCCCCTCTTTCTGTCTTTCAATAGAAAACAAACAGGCTTCTAAGGGATAATAATAAAATAAAATAAGATGCAATAAAATAAAATACAGTAAGACAGAACAGACAAAAACTAACACATCAGAATTGGACAAAACAAAGAGAAGGAAAAGAGCCCAAGAGAAGACACAAGAAACAGAGACCCACTTGTTGGCACACTGAAGAATCCCATGAAAACATTACACTGGAAGCCATAATGTATATGCAAAGGACCTGTGGGATAAAAAGGGAGAAGAAAAAATATAAATAAAATAAAGATAAGAAATAATAAGATTTAAAAAAAAAAAAAAAAGAAAAGCCCTGATACTACATTATGAGAAAGGAACCTTAGAAATGCCATTGAGTTAGTTGTCTGTTGGCTAGCTACTGCTGGGCATATACTTACTAGTAGTTTGTTTCCTCAGTGAGATACTCTTGGAGGAAACTAACTTTTCATTTGCAAGTGGCCATCAATTGGAGATTGCTTCTGGGTTAGTGATGGGCCAGGTTCCACTTCTCCTTTCAGCTCTAGGACCCCATCTGGTGCAGACCTGTGCAGGTCCTGTGCATGCTGCCTCAGTCTCTGTGATTTCTCATGAGCTTTGCTCATGTTGATTTAGAGGGCCTTGTTTTCTTGGTGTCCTCTAGCCCTTCTGGTTCTTACACTCTCTCTGCCTCCTCTTCTGCTGGGTTCCCTGAGCCTTGAGGGGAAAGTATTTGTTGGAGACATCCTGTTTAGGGCTGAGTATCCCAAAGCCTCTCACTCACTGCATAATGTCTAGCTGTGGGTCTCTGTATTTGTTTCCACCTGTTGCAGGAGGAAGTTTCTCTGATTTTATTGCTACTTTTTTTTTCTTGTTAGAACAGTAATATTTAGTTTTACCCTAGGTCTCTGGGTTATTTAGTCAAAAGTTCTTGGTCACCCAAGCAGGGTTGGGTATGGGTTCCATTTTGTGGAGTGGGCCTTAAGTCAAATCAGATATTGGTTGGTCACTCCCACAAGCTTTGTGTCATCATTGCACTAGCATATCTTGCAAGCAGGACACTATTGTAGATCAAAGGGTTTGTAGCTGAGTTAGTGTTTACAATTTCTTCCTGTACCAAAGATGATAGAACATAGGGGTGAAGGCTCTGTGTAGGCACCAGCTTGAATTCTCCATGTTTAGTGAGTTGTCTACAGCAATGGAGGCTTGCTGTCAGTTTGTGGAGAACAACCTATAGTCTTGGCAACAGCTTGGATTATTTGGGAATTCCCATGGGACCCCTTTGACCAACAACTCAGGTAGTTGTAACCCAGTCTCAGTACTGGGAGCTTCATTTGGTGACAAGAGATGGCCAGTTGGGACTCTGTCTACCCCATTATTTGGCTATTTCATTTAGATCACCTTCATATATGTATATATTTTAGGAAGTTTCTACTGTATTAGGTTTCCATATACCCCTCAAATGGTCCTTAATTTAAGCTGTGTCTTCCTTTATTCCCTCCCTTACTTCCTTTTCTCTTCCCCATTCACACTTGATCCTCCCATTTCAGCTCCCCATCCATCCATAACTATCTATTCTATTTCCCTTTCTTAATCAGATCTATCTATACCTCCTGGCCCCTTACTCTATACCTAACCTCTATGGTTCTATGGATTGTAGCTTGGTTATCATTGACATAACAGCTGATATCTACATATAAGTGAACATATACCATATTTGTATTTCTGAGTCTGGGATATCATACTCAGGATGATTTTTTTTTCTAGTTCCATCCATTTACCAGTAAATTTCATGATGCCATTGTTTTAATGTCTGAGTAATATTCCATTGTGTAGATGTACCACATTTTCTTAATCCATTCTCCTGTTGAGGGACATGTCAGTTTCCAATTTCTGGCTATTATGAATAGAGCAGCAATGAGCATGATTGAGCAAGTGACTCTGTGATAGGATGAGGAGTCCTTTGGGTATATGCCCAAAAGTGATATAGGTGGATCTTGAGGTTGATCAATTCCCATCTTCCTGAGGAACTTCCGCACTTACTGCTGTAGTAGCTGTACAAGTTTGCACTCCCACCAGCAGTGGAGGAGTGTTCCCCTTGCTCCACATCCTTGCCAGAATGAGCTGTTACTTGTTTTATTGATCTTAGCCATTCTAATGGGTGTGAGATGAAATCTCAAAGTAGTTATGATTTGCATTTCCTTGATGAACTAAGGATGTGGAAGATTTCTTTAAGTGTTTCTCAGCCATTTGAGGTTCCTCTTTTGAGAATTCTCTATTTAGATCTGTACCCCAGTTTTTAATTGGCTTATTTGTTTTCTTGGTATCTCATTTTTTGAATTCTTTATGTATTTTGGATATAGCCCTCTATTGGATGTGTAGTTGGTAAAAATCTTTTCCTAGGTATCCTTTGCCATACAGAAGCTTTTCAGTTTCATGAGGTGCCATTTACTATTGCTCTTAGTGCCTGTGCTAACAATGTTCTGTTCAGAAAAATCTTTTCTTGTGCCAATGAGTTCGAGGCTATTCCCCACTGTCTTGTCTATCAGGTTCAGTGTATCTAGTTTTATATTGAGGTTGTTGATCCTTTTGGAGTTGTGTTTTTTTTACAGGGTGATAAGTATGGATCTATGTGGATTCTTCTACATGCAGCCAAACAGTTTGACCAGCACCATTTTTTGAACATGCTGTCTTTTTTCCCAAGTGTGTATTTGTGGCTTCTTTATAAAAAAAATCACATGTCCATAAGTGTGGATTTATGTCTTGATCTTCAGTTCAATTCTGTTGATTAAATGTCTGTTTTTGTGTCAATACCTTGTGGTTTTTATTACTATAATTCTATAATATAACTTGAAATCAGGGATGGTGAGACCTCCAGCAGTTCTTTATTATTCAGAGTTGTTTATAGCTATCTTGGGATTTTTTTCTGTGTGTTTCCATATGAAGTTGAAAATTATTCCTTCAAGATCTGTGAAGAATTGTGTTGGAATTGTGATGGGAAGTGCATTGAATCTGTAGATTGTTTTTGATAGGATGGCCATTTTTACTATGTTAATCCTATCAATCCATGAGCATGGGAGATCTTTTCATCTTCTGATATTTTCTTAAATTTCTTTCTTCAATATATTAACTTTAAAAAAAAATCATACAAGTTTTTACTTTCTTGGATAGAGTTAGCCGAAGATATTTTATATTATTTGAGGCTATTTCCCTGATTTCTTTCTCAGTCTGTTTGTCATTTGTGTACAGGAGGGGTACTCATGTTTTATGAGTTAATTTTATATCCAGCTGCATTGCTGAAGGTGTTTATCAGCTGTACAAATTCCCTGGTGGGATTTTTAGGGTCACTTATGTATACTGTCATATCATCTGCAAATAAAGATACCTTTGACTTCTTCCTTTCCAATTTGTATTCTCTTGATCTCCTTCAGTTGTCTCATTGCTCCAGCTAAGACTTCAAATACTATATTGAATAGGTATGGAGAGAGTGGACAGCCTTGTCTTGTTCCTGATTTTAGTGGAATTGCTTTGGGTTTCTCTCAATTTAAGTTGATGTTGGCTATGGGCTTGCTGTACTTGTCTTTACTGTGTTGAAGTATGTCCCTTGTATCCCTAATTTCTCTAAGACTTTTATCATGAAAGACTGTTGGATTTTGTTAAAGGTCTTCTCCATCTAATGAGATGATCATGTGGTTTTTGTCTTTCAGTTTGTTTATATGGTGGATTACATTTATTTATTTATATAGGTTGAATAATCCCTGCATCTCTGGGATGAAGCCTACTTATCATGGTGGATTATCTTTATGATGTGTTCCTGGATTTGGTTTGCAAGTATTTTATTGAATATTTTTGCATCTATGTTCATAAGAGAAATTGGTCTGTAATTATCTTTCATTATTGGATATTTATTTGGTTTGGATTTCAGGGTAACTGTGGCCTTATAAAACAAATTGGGCAATGTTCCCCCTGTCTCTGTTTTGTGGAATAATTTGAGGAGTATTGGCATTAACTCTTCTTTGAAAGTCTTGTAGAACTACATGTAAAACCATGTAGCCCTGTTTTTTTTGGGGGGGCACTTTTAATGACTGCTTCTATTTCACTAGGGGTAACATGTCTGTTTAAATTGCTTATTTGATCTTGATTTAACTTTGGTAAGTCATATATATCAAGAAAATTATCTATTTCTTTTAGATTTTCCAAGTTGGAGGAGTTCAGGTTTTTAGTATATCCTTATGATTCTCTAGACTTTCTTGGTATCTGTTGTTATGTTTGTTCTTTCTTCTCTATTTTTGTTAATTTGGATATTTTCTCCCTGACTTTCAGTTAATTTGGATAAGGGTTTGTCAATCTTAGTGATTTTTCTCAAAGAACCAACTCTTTGTTTTATTGATTCTTTTTTTCCCCTCATGCATGGCAACAGGTGTCATTCTGTGTGTGTTGTATATCTGCCACCGGTGCGGTTTCATCAGAAGCATTTCTGTTCTGTTCCGTTTTGTTGGATGTTGTGTTTCTCAAGGGCAGGAGCCTTGTCATCCCCTTCAGGTGCCCTGTGCTTTATACAGGATATTGGAAGCATTTAGTGCTTGTTAGCTGTCTGAGCTTGGACAGGGGACCATTAAGGGGACTGATCTCTCCACTTGCCTGCGTCAGGATGATGAGCTTGACCTTCTCCTCTCCTGAGACAGGGACTTTGTCTCTGCATTACAAGACAGCACAGAGTGCAGACAGGACTGACGGCCTCACAGCTGCTTCTGCACTTGACAGGAACTGCTCTGTGTTTCTGTCATACTCATGTGTACACACCCACACACACCCACACAGGTCAGTGGTGCTCAGTGATGGCTGTCACTCATGTCCCATGCCTGGGTGTGGGGGTGTTGTTTGCTAGCATCTGGTTTGACTTCTTTCTTCTGGTGGCCAAAGAAGTCTCAGAGTGACCATGTGGAGAGTCCTGCCTCAGCTGTCCTCTTCTCTTACCCTTCTCCCCTCCTTCCTCTTACCCTGTNTATACTTTTAAGACTTATTTGCTTGTAAACTTGCCTGTGTTTGTGGAACTTACTCCTCATATGATTTTTCCAGAAAGAGTGTCATGTTTGNGGATGAGTACTCAGATACTTAGTAGTAGGTCCTATTGAGGGCTCTTTTAATATGTATATATGAACTATGTAGTTCTAGAAGATGCTGCACAGGCTGCTGGGGGAAAGGTCAATAGTCTCATCTTGTTTCTTTGAGACAGAGTCTCTCACTGGGACTTGGGCCTTGCCCATTAGGTCAGGATAGCCCCAGGGATCCCTCTATCTCCACCACCCCTGTGCTGGGACTGCAAATGCACACACACCACCATGTCAGCTTTTCACCTGAGTCCGGAAGAGTGAACTCATGCTTGCACAATGCCCACTTTGCTGAGCCATTTCCCCAGCCCAGTGCTTTTGTTTTGTTTGACTTTTTTTGGGGGTGGTGGTGGTGGAGAGTGGAGATCTTGCTTTGCTATTATAGGTAACACCATGGTGGACGTATTTGGCTTTGTAGCAGGAAGTAGGTTTATCCCCTGAGAGCTTATTAGGTCATCGGTTCTGAACATTTATCTGCTGTTTAGATGTGTTGCCAAATTACCTTCTGATAGGATAGCTTTGATTTCATTCTGGCGGTAGCGTCCCAATCCATTATGCGCTGAGTGCCTTACTGTTTAATTGGTATTTTCTTGGTTATTCTAAGATTGGTTATTTTTTCCAGTGTTTGCAGTTGAATCTCTTTTATGTGAGCCCACCTCATGTGGTTCTCACTGCAACTTTGATGGGTTTGATCAGAGAACAGTATCCTACCTGTTGTACTGGTGAGATATGTGGGCTACCCAATTTCCCACGACAGAGCCAGTCCTCAGCTCTAACCTAGTGCATGCAACTGAAGTAAGAAAGACTCATGTGTAGTAAGGATCTGTGTGTCATCTGCCTGGACACAGTAAACTTGGACAGCTCTGAAGAGCTTGGAAGGGTTAGGCCATCTCCTGAGAGTTTCTTGTGTTCTAGCCTAAAGCCCAAGTTTCATGAAAAATTGTGTTGACCATGTTAGGATGTGTCTCTTTAGCATGACTTAAATTTAAGACTGTTGTTGGAGCCCTGAGAAATGATTTTCCTGGAAGAGGATTAGCTTCTAGTCCACACACATGAATTAACAGTAGCATGGGAACTAGGTTTCCGGTCCACATGTGTGAAATAACAGTAGTATGGAGATCACTGTACTTGACTTATCCCCACNATGTGTGTGTTTGTTGATTGAACCCAATGTGTCTTCCTTCCCTCCTTTGTGGGACTGACAGACCTGGCCTTGCCCCTGCTGACACTGGCTGCTCTATTACATATTTGGTATTGGGGACTCTTGGGCACTGTGTCCTCCCTCTCACCTTTCTTTCTAAGAATATCCTTCCTTTTCTTCTAGAAAGGCAGTTTGGAAGAATAGACGTATCCTTGATAGCCAATCCCACAATAGTTCCTCATCAATTACAGGAGTCAGGTTGGTTAGGGACAGCAAGGCTGAGTGCTGGGACATGGGTCTGAACCACCTGGGAAAAGAAAGGCCTTCCTCATCCCACGGCATTGGTGGAGTCAAAGCCACTGATGTAGCCGTATCTTCCTGGGGTCCAGAAAGGGAGCCCCTACAGAGACTGGCCTGGCTGTTGGGGCCCTGGTGAAGCATCGTTGGTTTTAGCCTAGACTGCCGGGTTTTGTGAGCCATCTGGTTCTCCTAGGAGGAAGGTTGATTCTTGGGAGCCAGCATGACCTGGAGTAGCCATTGCAGGAAAAGCTGTCCCTTTCTCAGTGAGTGTGCCCTGACTGAGTCCCCACAGCACATGCTGCTCAGTCAGCCCCTGCAGAGAGCATCCTGGGAGGTGTTGTTCCAGCTGAGCTACATGGATGCAGCGGTGAAGATTTTAATTTCTGGTGTGACTCTCAAGTCTGTTCTCAGGAAGCAGGAGATAAATCCCCACAGAGGAAAAAGCATTTTGTTCCCTCTTCTTGCATATTTGATGTCTTATTTTTTAGCACCACAGACAGCTTTTAATTTGGCTTCTCCTTGGCAAGTCTGTGGTTACAGGTGTAGATGGGTTACAGGGAAGTGGTAATCACCCTCCCCTCTGGACTGCAGAGCACCCTCTGATGCTCTCTGGGTAACTGAGAGTCGTATTGTGAAACTTGGGTCCTGGTGAAGTCTTATGCTGGCCTGCCTAGTAGGTGGGAATCTGAACTCTGAGTGCAGCTCCAAGAGCCTTTTGGGGTGCATGGGTTCCAAGTGAGGGACGAGGGGAGGCACCAGCAGGTCCTACTTTCTTGCTCTCCTTTAATCCCTCCTGAGCTCAGAGGCTGTATTACACGTGACCTTGGGCCTGTTTGAGCTCAGACCCTGGGCACCCTGTGTGGGTGTGTAGTCACCACAGGTGATATGTACTTCTGGTGTGTTCATGGGTGAAGCACGGATCACACAGAACCTCTGATGTCCCCAGCTCTGTGGGCTGTGTGTGAGATAACTGGGAGGGAAGTACAGGCCTTCGTGCTGGGCGAAGAGTGAGGACTGGGCCTAGGGGAATCTCAACCTGGAGGGTGTGGACTGCTTCTCTTCTTGACAATAGAAGGAAAGCTAGAGTCAGGGGTCTAGAGATAAGCTTGGGTCTTGTGGGGCTGGAGAACCAGGACAGCAGGGAGAGACCATAGTTTGGCACTTTCTTCATTTCTCTCTGACCCATCTGGAGTGATGTGTGGGCCAACAGTACTCTAGGCTCCTCAGGTAGCATGCTGGTCTGACATTTGTTAATCCTGTCTGTGTCCATGGTGTGGACCNGGGTGGGGAGACGTGTAGAACACCTCTGACTGTTGGTTTCTTCACCTTTCCCAGGCTCACCTGGCCCTTATGGAGGGACCTTTGAGCTTTTCCCTCCCCCAAGGCCATCCCACGATCCCTTGGGGTTGTCAAGATTACAGAGGGGCAAACACGCTCACCAGGGTCCCTTTGATCAGGCCTCACTCTCAGGACCTCTCCACAAGTGCTAGTTCCTCAGACTGGGACACTGGGCACGAGGCTTCACTGTGGACTCCGCATTCAGAGCCTCGTGGGGTGTGTTTGAGGATGAGGATGAGGGTGAGGGTAGTCACATCTGTGCCTTTCCGTCTACTCTGCTTCACTCTGGGCAGCCAGGCCACTCTCAGGTTCCCTCCGTTCCCAGCCTGATTTTGTTATTTTGTTCAAGAGAGACTTAGTTTTGAGGGACAGAACTTGCTTTCAAGGAAGGTTGTCTGTTGTCACTCTGACATTGTGGCCCTTGCTCTGGTCCTGTGGTCGATCTTTCCAGGCTAAGACCTTGGAGAAGTAGGCAGCACTGGAGGTATGCACCGAGGCCTGAGGAGTGGGCTCTGGTGAGCAGAAGGTGCTAGAGGGGCCATTCCAACCTAGGCCTTGTCTGAGTCTTTCCCAGTTCTGAAAGCCAGCCCCTGTCCTTCCCCCTCAGTCACTGTTTAGGATGTAAAATGCCTACAGTTGCCACTGTTGCCCTGGTCATTTATAGAGAAAGTCTGTATTCTTCCATGGCCCCGCCCCTATGTGGGGCAAGACAAGTTAAAGTCTTGGTGTATGGCCCATTGAGATTGCTCATGGTTTGTAAGCTCTGTATGAAGAGCTGTGTTAAGTGACACACACATAGAGACACAGTCAGATTGTTTTTATTGAAGAGAAGGCAGTCATGCAGTCCTGCAATTACGGATGCCTTGAACTTCAGCTGTCATCTGTCGGAGAGTCTGGACAGCTGGGACAGCATGGCCACATGCTGAACACCACCAGGTGGGGATGAACCAGACCCAGAAATAGTTCTATCTCCCACTTCTACGTGCCTGAACTCAGAGTAGCTTTGTGAATTCGATGTCTTTTTCTCATCTTATGATTCTGAGTATTTTAATTTTTAAAAAGATTTTGTAGTATTGAAACAGGAACGTATTGTTTTTATGTCATGTTGGTATCTGAGTTTGGGGTAGAATAATGTGACCAGAGTAGCTGTAGGCCTCTTGCTGGTGGTGTCTAGAAGCCTACAAGCAGGGGCGTGGACGGCAGCGCCACATGCTTTGGTCCGGTTCTGGTTCCCACAGGAGTGGTTGCCCTTAGCTTCATCTGGCAATCTGCTGTGTCAACTGGCTAGAAACGAAAGTCAAGACTTTGAAGCTGTTACGGCCCTGTGTGTTTTTCCTGGCACGTGCCCTTCACCCTCCGGTTTTCCCCATGCACAGTGTATCGGGATTCTTCGAAAGTTTCAATTTGCTCTATTTCGATTTTTCACCTGGGTAGGGGAGAAAGGAAGATGAGCATAGGAATCGCTCAGTTGTAAAGAATCCTGGTGGGAGTTCTTCAGTCAAGGGCTATAATTTGTTTCCATTGCAATTGATAAGCTCCCCTTTGTTTGTTNGGAAACAGGCAGAAAGGACTGAACAAAACCCCACAGAAGGGAAGGGGGGGCATGGACTTCCTGTGATTTCTGTGTTGAAGAGATAAATGCCATGCAGTATGACATAATAGGTACTTTCTAATAAAGTAGATTCTTATCGGGGAAACCATAAGTGCAAAATAATGAGGTGAAGAAAAACTGGTAGGATGTCAAAAGTCTCAAATGATTTACCAGTGATGGGGAATAATAAGGTGTCAAGATCTAGGTGAACCGAAGTAGGGTATTCTTGGTGCTGAAAGGACCTCCTGTGGCTTCTGGAAGAGGTGGGCCTCTGTGGGGGACAGGGGCTGCCAAGGTGTGTGCTTGGCAGCATGTAACACAGTCCCATGGTTCTATATACCGGTCTGCCGTCTGTGCTCCAAACCACTGAATTCCATGCCTCAAGCTCTTTCTAGGCCTAGAACATGGCAAGCCACCCTAAGGGCACTCCGGCATTGCACTCTGGCATCCCAAGTTCCCTGTGACGTAGACCTAGTTTAAAGCACTCTCCTGCTCAAACTGACAGGAAGTTTAGGATTTCCTGTAGCTCCAGAAATTACATTCAGGTGCTCCATGTTCTGGAGCATTCTCAGGCTGGCCCAAGCCAGCTGGAGCAGCTGCCATTCACCTCTAGCTCCTGTGCATGTCTGCAGGCTTCCCATCGTGCAGGTGGGGCTCCTGGCCTCTTCTGGTCCAGAACACCTTCTAGGCTTCTCGCTTTCCATCAGAGAGTTACCCCATCCAGCAGTTACAGAAAGGGAGCTATAAGTCGTATCGGGAATTGCCTCATTGCTTATCAGTAATGATTCTCCATGCCTGAACTCTGTGTGAACTCTGCGTGGCTGGAGTTCTCAGACCACTCAGTGTGGCTCATCTAGGCTCAGGAAATGTTTGTTGAATTGGTTGCCTTCTTTTTCTGGCTTTGTTTCCTCATCAGAATGTGAGAGTTAATACTTGTCTTGTTATTATTCAGCTGTGAGGGCTAGAGAGAGTGTGTACAAAGGCCTGGCCTGAGCCGTGAACGAAAGGACAGCAGGAGCAGGGCACTGTTGGTTCGGATCTGTTTCTGACCTCCAGGAGAGTATGACAATAGATGCTGCTCTCAGACTGCAGAATCTTCTAGCTCTCTGTTTTGATGGCTGTCCATGTTGTTCATGGGGTCAGTGAGTGACCTAGAAGGAGGTGTTGAGTACGTAGAGAGGGACAGTGTCACAGTTAGCTTTTTTTTTTCCAACTTGACACAAGCTCGAGTCATCTGGGAAGAGGGAACCTCAGTTGAGAAAATGGCTCCATCAGATTGGTCCTGTAGGCAGTTCTGAGGCATTGTCTTTCAATGACTGATATGGGGAGGCCCAGCCCACTGTGGGCAGTGCCACCCCTGGACAGGTGAAAGCAGACTGAGCAACCCGTGGGGAGCAAGTCAGTAAGCAGCGCTCTCCACAGTCTCTGCATCGGTTCCCACCTCCAGGTTCTTCCTTGAGTTCTTGCCTTGGCTTCTTTTCTTGACAACTGTAAACTCTTTCCTCCCCAGATGACTTTTGGTCCTGGTCTTTATTACATACTAGAAACCTAACAGAGGCAGGCAGGGAAACTCGATTTCCATGGGAGAATGTGTGGGCCGTGGGCTTTGCAGTTGGCAGGTGACTTTACCCTGGTTCTTCTGCCTATTGCATTTCTCCGCTCTATCGAGCCTGATTTTAGACTGTGGAATTAAAAAGTCAGTGTCAGGTTAGCTGGAGGATTATCAGCAGCAATGCAGACCAGCTGCAGCCAGCACTTCAGAAATGCTGTGGCCATGTACTTTATCCCTGCCAGGGTTTGGTTGTCCTCACAGTGGCACATGGTTCTCCAGCTCAAAGACCCATCCAGCTAAGGGTGTCACCAGCCAAGGGTGTCACCACATAGCTGGTATCTGTGCAGGATTTTCACAGGTGGGAACAGATGGGGACCCTTTATTTTTAGCTCTCCTGACTCTCATCTTTAAATCTTTAACTGACTGATTTTCCTATTCTTTTTTAGTGTGTGTGTATGTGTGTTCATGTGCACATGACCCAGCTCGTGTGTGCATATTGTATGCTTGTGGAAGTCTGAGGTAAACCTTGGGTGTCACTCCTCAGGAGCTAGCCACCTTGATTTTTGACACAGAGTCCCTCATGGGTACCTTGGGACTTGCCAATTATCTTTTAAAGAAAGATTTATTTCATTTTTAATTATATGTACTGTGTCTCTGTGTGGGTATGTGTATGTATGCAAGCACAGTGCCTGCCGAGGACAGGAGTGGGTTTGAATCCCTGGAGCTGGAGTTACAGTGGTTGTGAGCTATCTGATGTGGGTGCTGGGAATGAAACTTGGGTCCTCTTGAAGAGCAGAACTTGTTCTTAACCACTGAGCCATCTCTCCAGCCACACCAATTAGTCTTGATTTACTTGTCAGTGAGTCCCTCAGGGACCTCCTTGTCCCTGCCTCCCCAGCACTGGGATGACAAGTGCACACAACAGTCCCCACTTTTTCTGTGGATGCTGGAGACTAGACTCCCGCTCTTATGCTTGTGTGACAAGTACTTTACCAACTGAGCCATCTCCCCAGGCCTCCAACTTACTATCTTTCAAAAGCATTTATCTCAGCACTTATTTACTGCTAAGTGTGGTGTAAGTGTTCAGAATGTGGGCTCTATATCAGCACAGAGTAAGAGAAGGGAAGCTCCTGGTGATTAAATTCAACCTGAAATCACCTGGCGCTGTGATTATGAAAATTTGGCAACAAGGACCAACTCTCTAAAGAGTTAACAACATTAGCAGTTGTGATGTGTCACCTTTGGTCTCAACATGGTGCTACCACAGGTCAGAGCAGAGAGAGGGCATGTTGCCATGGCACTGACCTTCCAGAAGCTGTAAGGTTGTAGGTGAATCTAGGAGCAGGGTAGACATCTGAGGTGACGGCAGAGACCAGCTCTGCCACCTCTGAGGTGACCCAGTGATTTGAGTGGTGGTGCCTTGCTCTGTGCTCCAGGGCTTCATGATAAGCCGACTCTCTCTGTTCTGAAGCTATGCACTCTGTTGACAATGTTCATAGCATGAGTACCACCAAGGATGGGTACTCATCATGTCCCCAAATGTTCAGCCCTGCCCTGCCTCCGAGCAGCTCAGCAGGTGGATTTGTAAACCTCATGCCTGTGTCTGTGGCCAGTATGTGGGCACAGATGTGGGGAGGTGTGTAAGAGAATGGGCCCNACACCATGCTTTCCCTGTCAGCCTGTTTGCTTCTCAGGTCAACAGCGGTCTTCTGCTGCTAGGTATATCTGCCCCGTGTACCCTGTTTGTGTGTCATGGCCCTGGCACTAGTTCATTTCCTCACTTGCTTAATGTTTATCTATTGCTAACCCCGTCTGTCTTTGCTCAAACACAGCAGAGAGAAGGTTACTCTCCTTGGTCTTGCCAGGGGGCTTCAGTGTCTAGAGAGTGCCTGTGATGGTAGTTGTTGAGTGAGCACTCCCAATCTGTGTGCTGGGCTCTGTGCACCCTCATGCTCACAGGCCACTTCAGCCCTCACAGTTGAGGTCAACAGGTACAAGAGGCCTCTTTTACACTGGGAAGTTGAGGCAGAGAGATCAGCTGATGCGCCCTAAACCTCTTGAGTAGGGCCTGGAGGATCTGGGGTTATAGCTTGGCTGTTCTACCCTATAGGATGTGGGATCCAGTACCCTTCTGTGTTGTCCACATTGTCTCAAGCAGGCCAGCTGTGCTCAGTAAATGTGGGATCTCACTGCCAGCCAGTGACAGAGCTGAACCCACTAAAGCCTGTGTCAGCAGGTGCCTGATACCTCTGGCGTGTCCCTGTAACGAGATTATCTGTCAACTCAGATGCAATGGTGGTTGGTTTGAGAGACAAGAATTGGGTGAGATGGAAAATGTCAGATTTAATTTATTCAACTACTCCTTCATTTCACCGCCAGCTCATGCTGCGCAGCCCAAAGAAAATGCGTTAAAAGTTTGTCATTCATCAGTAGACGTGGCCTGACTGGGTTGTGCTGTGATAGGGCCTTGATCTTGATGAGCCAGGCCTCAGCCTCCTTTTATGAGGCTCTTGGGCCTGGGGAGGGTGGGACTTGAAAGGAGAGGTGACTTTACTTAGTGTCTCTAGAGGTCCCAGCTCCTCCTCCACTCTCTGCTGAGCTGCAACAGAGCAGAATGGTGCAGCCGGAGGCCAGGTCTCTTTGGCAGTTGACAACTGTCTTCTGGACAGTCTGTTGCAGCTTGTGGTCTCCTTATCTTAAAATCAAAAAGGCCTTCAGATGCCGAGTGCCTTCCAGGGTGTGACTCAGGGCTGTCATTTTTAGTTCACTTGTGCCACCTTGGGAAAGAAAACCAAGCAGCTGCAAGAGAAGTTGTGGTTCGAGAAACATCACAAAATTAGTCACATGCCAAAGACAATGATTTGTTACGGAAAAAAAGCTTATTAAAAACGGTAATTACAGAAAAGGTCAATGGAAGCATAAATTAAAAGCATCTTTGAAAATTTATGGTGGGGGTTTAAGAGTGGAGCTCTTGGTCTACTCGAATATACTTTGTGATTTAAAACAAACAATTTGCTCATGTTTTTTTCCAAGTTAGATGTCGATTTGTGACCTCTGAGTATCAGCTTCCAGCTGAAGGCTGTCTGTCTCCCAGGGTCTTACCTTTTCTCCCTGTATTTCTGGTTTGCATCAAGGGTGTCATCATTTTTTGTTTGTTTGTTTTGTTTTTGTTCTTGGAAGTTTAAACTTCTTGGAGTCACCTTGTCAAACTCTTCTTCTGTGTCCTCTGTTGGCTCGTTATGGTTGTCCTGATGTTCTGGTTCCTATCCTATGGGATGCCTCTCCCCTGCTTTATAGTCACAGCCCAGGGTCAGCCATTCAGCCATGCCATGCTACTTGAATCAGTGCAGTGATTCAACTAACCTAACATCACAGTCCTGTCTCCTGGATCTGCTCCTTCATGTTCACAGTGAAGCTGGAGCCATCCCCTTGGCACATGAGCCAATCACGAGGCTGGAGGCTGCAGCAACAGCNCCTCACTTGTCAACTGCCATCTCAAAAATGTTCAAGTTGGACCATCATTTTAGCCTAATTTATTTTGCTCCCAGCCATCCCTTGGGCACTGTATGCATCCNGGGCAGTCTTTCATTCACACAGCATGTTGTGTGGTTTGCACACTGCTCCTATTAATGGGCCCAGCCCTGTCCTTGTCCTGGCTCCGCTGTTATGAAGAAGGCAGTAGTGTCTTCCTGTCTACCTCCTTGTTTTTGTTACTTCTCATCATTTTGCTACATCCCATCCGATTTCCTCNCTAGGTTAGGGGATCCCTGGGGACAGGGACCATGCTTACCTTTCATCTTACNTCATTTGTCTGTGTTTTTACCCAGAAAGTGGCTGAATCTTATGGAACTAAGTTCATTTAACATTGCCTTTCCTCAAATTGTGTCTTAAACTCTATTAAGTGAGATTCCACTAGGCGTGTAATGAAACAGAGG
Organism: Neotoma lepida; assembly: GCA_001675575.1. NCBI lineage: Eukaryota > Metazoa > Chordata > Mammalia > Rodentia > Cricetidae > Neotoma > Neotoma lepida. The sequence continues at coordinate 283,378 of LZPO01017284.1, read as the reverse complement.
CAGGATGGTGTGCTGTTCTCAAAGAACCTGACACCTGGTAAGTATGGAAAAAGGATCTGCTTCAGACAGGGCTCAATAGTGGTTAAGTGAGTGTTGAACGATGTACGGAATAGTTGGAAGGAAGGGGGAGGGCCGCACNTATTAGAAACAAGAGGTTGTGGCGGGGAGGTGGAAGGCACATGGAGTTAGGAGGATCTTTTCACACTTCACTTTCTTCCTCCATAGACCAGGAATAGCTCTGGCTTTCCTTAGCTTTGCTCTGAGAAACACAAGTGAACTTCACATTTGGCAAAGTTCCAGAGACAGCTGGAGGAGATAGTGATGTGTGCAAGGTGTTCAGTACAGTGCCTGGCATGGTGACAGGAACAGGAAGTTGAGAGATCACATCTCAACTGCACACAGGAAACAGGAAGTGAGGCAAGGCTATGAACTCTGCGTCCTGCAGCGAGGCTCCACATCCTAGAATTTCCACAGCCCCCCCCAAACAGCCACCATCTGGAGACCAAATGTTCAAATACAGAAGCCTGTGGTGGTGGTGGGGGCACTCAACCACCACAACTGATTTCAACAACAGACATTTTCTGTATTATTAAAAACTTTCATAATTGCTGCTGAACATGGTCGGGTCAATTTACATTTTGTTACAGTAGCACAATTTGCAGATACTGGTTATTTACAGTCTTTGTCGGATGTTTTCTCCTTTCCAGTGCTCTATTAAAACCTCTGGAGAGCTGAAAAGTTTTCCTAGGTAGCAGTTTAAATGGATAATTATGTAATAAGCTGACAGCTTAACATAATTGCCTTTTGCTTTGGTAGAATGTGTTTGTATACTTGAAAGGAACATAGAGGAATATTGAATCTCTTGGTAGCTTGAATGATTGCTTATCGGGGACTCCAGCCTATCGCCATGTAGATAAGTGAAGAACAGATGTAGAGAAATGTCCGTGGGAGGCAGTTCACATGGCTCTGCACATGTTTATCTGATCTCATCAGCATTCTGTGAGGAAGAGGCTTGTTTTCTTGCNTTCTTGACAGGCTTTAGGTGCTTCCCTGGCTGTCGTATTATTAATCTTTGTCACGATGACAGGTGACTTTTTCCTTCTTTAAAGGCGGCCTGTCCTGCTACAGAAGGAGCAAAGCTGAGTCTACTTTTTTTGCCATGTAGATTGTTTAAGTCAGGGGTGGTACACTTCCTTAGAGGCTGAGGCAGGAGGATTGTGAATTTAGGGACAAACTGGACTATTTATTGAGACTGTGTGTGTTTTGTGCGTGTGTGTGTGTGTGTGTGTGTGTGTGTGTGTGTGTGTCCCTGTCTCTTATTCCTAGGGAGCTGATTTGAGTTTTTCTCCTAAAGGTTTATTAATAATTTTACAATCCAACTTTTTTACATTAATTAATTAATCAGTTAATTATATGCACATATGCACATGCCTTCATGCCAGGGCATGCATGTAGAGGTCAGAAGGCGACTTAGTGGAACCAGTTCTCTCCTCCCACCATGTTGCCTCCAGGGATCTAGCCCAGGTCATCAGGCTTGGTGACAAGCATCTTACTGGCACAGAAACTGACTTTCATGTTGATTTCCTTATTTTCCACTTCAACCCTTATTTTCTCTGTACCTTGTTTGAGTATAATTTTATTTATTTCCTGGATTTTACAGTGTATAGTTAAATAGTTGACTTTGGACTCTTATTTTTTTCCCTAAGAATCATTTTAACATATAATATTTAATTAATTCTTTAAGAATTTATAGTGATTTTGATTATATTCACCTGTTCCTCTCCTTCATTCCTTTCAGATCCACTCCACCTCCCCAACCCCCCAACTTCCTGTCCTTTGGTTTTTTAATCACCCATTGAGTCCAATATATGCTGCCCATATACTCCTGGGTGTGGGGCCATCCCCTGGAAGTGTGTTCTACCTACCAAGAGCCAAACCCTTAAAGAAAAATGACTATCCCTCCCCCTGAAGCCATCAGTGACAATAGCTCCTTAGCGGTGGGGATTATAAGGCCTTCCTTGCTCCATGCTCAAAAATGAGTGGCTTGAAATTTTNCAAGCAAAACAGCTGCGGTGAGTTCATGGGTGAAGTGGGCCTGTCATGTCCAGAAGTCACTGTTTACACTGGTCCTCCCTGACCTCTGACTCTTACAATCTTCCCTANCTTCTTCTGTGATGGCCCTTAAGCCTTGGTGTGTGTGGGTGTGACATAGATGTCCCATTTGTGGCTGAACACTCCACTGACACTCTCTGTGCTTTGACCAGTTGTGGGTTTCTGCATTAACTACTACCCACTGCCTATAGAAACTTCTCTGATGAGGACTGTGGTGGTTTGAATAAGAATGGCCCCCATAGGCTCATATATTTGAATGTTTATTCATCAGGGAGTAGCACTATTTGAGGAGAATTAGAAGGATTAGGAGGTGTGGCCTTGTTGGAGTAGGTGTAACATTGTTGGAGGAAGTGTGTCACTGGTGGTGGGTTTTGAGGTTTTAAAAGCCCACATCAGGCCAAGTGTCTCTCTGCCTGTGGATCAGGATATAGCTCTTAGGTACTGCTCAATGCCTGCCTGCATGCCGCCATGCTTCCTTTCATGATGATAATGGACTAAACCTCTGAAACTGTTAGCAAGCTTCCAATTAATGCTTTCTTTCCTAAGAGTTGCCTTGGTCTTGGTGTCTTTTCACAGTAATAAAACAGTGACTAAGACAAGGACTGAATGCTGTATTATTAATCTTCGTGGTATAGAGATACAGATTTAGAAGACAGTTTGATATCATGTTCATTCAGTTCATTCAGCAGAATGATAGTAGTAGATTAACTCTGGGGCTTGTGAGCCCCAGATTTACTGCCTCAGACATGTTTCCTCCTATGGAGCTGGCCTTTAATGTAATCAGACAGTGTCAGGTTACCCCCATAGCGTTCTGGCCACTATTGCACCCATGGGACTGTCTTGCCACTTGGGTTATTATTGTAGCCCACAGGTTCACAGTGGGCAAGACTATTGATGACTTTGCTCCCCAGCAGCCTACACAGCACCATCTAGTACTATGAAAGCTAGGCTGCAGGAAGAAAACTTACTGCTCAGTATGAACTTGATTTCTTCATGTCCTGTGACCAGAGTGTGTGGTGTCTTCAGCAGTCAAGTCTTAATATCAAATTCTGGTGGGTAACCGAGAACAATGATAATCGCTTGGATTGTTTTGGGGGTCTCTGGGACATCCCTGACCAATAACTTGAGGAGAAGTGACTCCCGTACCAGGCACTGGCCTTTTTGTTTAGCAAGCTATGTCCTTTGGCAGGAGCATGTTCCCCTATGTAGGGTAACTCTAGTTAAACTCTTTACATTATCTGTCTGTCTGTCTGTCTATCTATCTAACTATCTGTCTGTGAATGAAGCTTTTAAAATAGTACATCTTAAAGCTTCCCAAGTGTTAGTTATCTCTTCCCGACTCCCTTTGTCCTACTTTCTTATCCCTTTCCTCATTCAAGCCTCCCTCCTCATTATTCCCCTTCCCATCATATCAAACCTTCAGCTGTACCACTCCCATAAGATCTGCCGTTTCCCCTCTCCACCAATAGCCCCTTTCTAGTTTCCCGGCTTCTACAGGTTGAATGCTAAGAGCCACATCTGAGTAAAAGCATGTGACCTTGGTTTATCTAGGTCTGGGTTGGTTACCTTGCTCAGTACACTGTCTTTCAAGTCCATCCATATACCTGAAGATTTCACAATTTCATTTTTCTTTATAAGTGAATGAAATTCTATTGTGTAATAGGTACTGCACATGCTAGATTGATTTCTAATTTTTTTTTCTGACACAATCTTACATTTTATTCCACAAATATCATTTACAGAGATGAATGTTCTGCACCTTGTTATTTTCGCTTGGTAAAAGCATCCCTCTTAGTGATTTCTACTTTTTTTTTTTTTTAGGAACTGCCACACCAGTTCCCATAGCAACTACACCGATTTGCACTTCCACCAACAGCACACCAGGGTTCCTTGTTCCCTGCATCCTCACTGGCATTTGTTGTCTTTTGTTTTCTTAATCCTAGCCATTCTAATTGTGGTAAAATAAAGTCTCAAAGTAGTTTTAATTTGCCTTTTCCTGATGGTTAAGGATGGTGAATACTTTAAAAATATTTTTTAGCCGTTTGTATTTCTTCTTCTGGGGACTGTTCAGTTCCACAGCCCACTGTTTAATTGGATGGTTTNTCTTTTTGTTTAGCNTTTAGTTCCTTGTATATTCTAGGCACTAATCCTCTGGTGGTGTACAGCTGACAAAGCTTTCCCATTTTCTAGGCTGCCTCTTCAGTCGATGGAATTTCCTTTGCAGCACAGCCTTTTAATTTCATGGGTCCCACTTGAGGCTTGTTGGTCCTGTTTTCTATGTGACTAGAGCTCTATTCAGAAAACCCTTACCTGAGCATGTATCCTGAAGTGTGTACTCCCTATGCAGTCTTCTAAAAGTTTCGTGTCTGACATTGAGATCTTTGATATATATGGAATTGCTTTGTGCGCAAGGGGAGGGAGAAGGACCAAGTTTCATTCTGTTCACATAATATCCTGTTTTCCAATAACATTTGAAGATTCTGTCTCTCTCCAATGTATATTTTGGCTATGCAGTTCCCTCTAAGGCGCTTCTGGGCATCTTGAATTTGACACAGTGTGTGTCTTCATCACTGTTCTATTGCTGTGAAGAGACACCATGACCAAGGCAACTCTTCGTGGCTAGCTTACAGTTTTAGAGGGTTAATCCATGATCATCATGGTGGGAAGCAGACAGGCATGGTGCTGAAGTAGCTGAGGGCTTTACATCCTGACCCAAAGGCAGCAGGCAGAGAGAGAGACACTGGGCATGGCATGGGCTTTGAAACCTGAAAGCCCACCCCCAGCAACACACCTCTCCCAACAAGGCCACACCTACTCCAAGAAGGACCCCCCTCCTAATCCTTTCTAAATAGTTCCACTAATTGGGGACCAAGTATTCAAACATGTGAGCCTACGGGGGCGGGGAGGGGCGGGGGGCATTCTCATGCAAACCACCACAGTGTGTTTCTGTTTCCATTCAGTTAAGAGGATTTTAAGAATGTCATTTCTATTTCATCTGGAGGTGGATGTGTGTGTCTTGTGGGTGTGTATGTTTGTGTATGTGCCTATGGGAGTATGTGTTTATCTTGTATATGTATGTGTCTATGGGAGTGTGTCTTGTGAGTGTGTTTGAATGCCCATGGAAGTATGTGTGTCTTGTGTATACGTGTGTGCGTTCTGGAATGTGAGTGTGTCTTATGGATGTGCACAGGAATTCTGCTTGTCTTTGGGCATTTAGGGACTTTAAACTCTGCCGTTATGAATTCCTATTTTAATATTGTTATGGTTAGAGAATATACTCTGTATGATTTCAGTCTTTTAAAATTTTTCAAGACTTGTTTATGGCAGGAGGTATGTATGGTGTATCTCAGAGAACTGCCCACGAGTGCTGAGAAGTGTCTGGACTCTCTAGTGATGGCCTGAGTGGTCCATGGATGTCATGTTTCAGAATAGGCTTGCTGTCTCATCAACCTCTTCTATCTTCTCATTGATTTTAATTATTTTAACAAAGGGATGTTAAAACTGCCAACTTTAGGAGAATTATGAAGCTTCTCCTTTATTTTTTATTGTATGTATCTGAGGCTTACAACAGGTGCTAAGGGATGCTATAGGCAGTAAAATGATTATGATNCTCAAGAAGATGAGTATATCTGCCAGTTTATGTACTGACTTTTCTTGAGACAAAACAGTTAAAAGATGCCTAATGAAAATCCCTAATACACCATTTTAATTCACTCCTCGTGGGCACCCTGGCTCTCCAGACTCTTTATTATGTTTGTCTTTGCATCCTTTGACCTTCCTCTCTGCCCTCCCCCAAGGCAGAACCACTGAGTCATTCTTTTCCTTTCGATGATGTAGCATTTTCTTTGTGTTTCTGTCTTATTTCACTCAGCACAATGTCCAGGTCCATCTATATTTTGGCAAATGGCAGGATGTCCTTTTTAAAGCCAAATAATATTCCAGTGTGGTTTTATTATTCATTTATTTGCTTACTTATTTGGTGTGTGTGGTGTATGTATGGATACATGCACATGTGTGTGTGTGTGTGTGTGTGTGTGTGTGTGTATGCAAGCTCACACGTGTGTGCGAGTGCACATTCGGAGACTAGAGGTTGGTGTTATTTTCCACAGTATTTATTTTGGGCTTAGGAGGTCTTGCTGAGTCTGGAGCTGCCTGACTGGTTGGCTTCTAAACCCCAGGGATCCTCCCATCTCCATCTCTTAAGTGCCAGGATTACAGGTGTACAGGTGTACTCTGCCATTCCTGTTTTTTTTTTAAGGTTTTATTTTTATTTATGTGTGCATCTGTATGAGTGTATATTATTTATGTACAGTACCCATGTACAGGCCAGAAGAGGGCATTGGATTCTCTGGATTTGGAGTTACAGGCGGTGTGAACCATCTTACATGGGTGCTAGGAATCCAAATTTGGCCCTTGTGGCACCTCCCCAAACCCTTCTCAGTGTGCTTTTTATACATACCACATTCTCTATATCTATATCTTTATGTTGTTTATATATCCTGAGCATTGTGAACATGGGGTGGGTGCCCTGATTTCATCCCCGAGGATTGTCTGCACAGGTGAGGATCTCATGTAGATGTGACTGTGGTTTCTTTAAGAGGCACCATGTTGTTTTCTGTGGTACCTTGCCAGTTGGAGGCCCACCGACAATGCACTGGGGTTTGCTCTTCTCTATACCTTCACCATGTCATGGTGTTGAAGCACCAGCCACGTTCCTCTGAACTTGACTCAAATGTGGGATCTTAGGGTGTGTCCGCTGCATTGGTACTGTTTCTTTTTCCTTAGGTCCCCCCCGCCGCCCCCCAATCTCAGACTTAGGGAAAACATGTACATCTTTCTTCCTCTCCTTGCTTAGATTCCATAGCTGACCTAATGCAGACATGGCTGTCTCAGGTTATTACTTAGAAAGAACATGAATGAGCTGTGAAATCATGATGCCCTGGTCTTCACGCCAGCGTCAACTGTGGCAATGCCCAGGGGCCCATGAACTGTTTACCATCAAGAGTTTGGCAATCACATTTTCTCCTCTTATAAGGAATGTTATAATTAGGTGGCAGCTGGTTTTCATTAAAATGTTGTTTTGTCTGTATGAATTCTTTAATTTCTGGGGTGGAAAAATTAGCTCTCAAGGGCATTAGGTACTCTTTACTTGACTGGCATCACTGTTGAAACTCCTGATCAAAACAAAATGAGATATTGATTTTTGAGTGAGTTAAATTAAGGCATTATGAGCTCCTACTCCCCATCATGGGCTATGAGAGAGTTAGGATTTATCATGATTTCCTGAAGCTTGGCTCATGTGGCAGATGCCAGGAGCCACCAGGGTTTTGAGGTTTCCTCTCCATGTTGTATCTCATGGGACACCTATGGTCAGGCCTCACTTGTTGGTTCCTCTTTGGAACTTGAGAGGGGCCATCTCCCTTCCCCAGGGCCTTAAGACCTGATTCCTCCCTAAAGGCCCCAATTCCTGACATTGCTGTATTTTGGATGGTTTCCCACACACGAGTTCTCAGAGACACAGCACAACAGTGACTGAAAAGGGAAGCGTATATGACAGGATGTCCCCAGGCCCTGAAAGATAGCTTTGCTNTGCTGTAGTTAGGGGCACCCTTGGATATTGGGGTCCCCCATAGGAAGGCCCTCCAGGAAAATGCTGATTTGAAGCAAGTAGCAGGGACGCTGATGGAAAGGCTCTAGCTCACCAGGTGAAGGGCCATTGATAGTGCACATGTGTGCTCTCATGCACTGGGACATCTTCGGCATCAAAGAAAGAGTCTTCCTTCTCCACCTGAGTGGTGTTGGCCAGAGTGGCACAGGGCTGATTGGTACTGAGACTCTTAAGCCAGGCTTCATTCCCAACATGGGACAAATGAGATGATCTGCTTGGTGTCCTTGAGCCCTTTGGAAGACTGTAAGTTGTAGGTTATTTGATCATTTAGAGAACTTTTAAATTTTTAAAACTTTTATTTCTGCTTTTGACTCTCTGTGTGTGTGTCACATGTATGCAGGCATCAGTGGAGTCCAAAAGAGGGCGTTGGATCCTCTGGAGCTGGAGTTACAGGTGGTTGTGAGCGCCACCTGTCATGGATGCTAGGAACTAAACTTAGGTTTTCTGGAAGAATAGCAAGTACTCTTAAACACTGTGCAATTTTTCACTTTAGGGACAAATTCAAAAGTGAGCCTTCTCATGTCTGCTTCCCATAGAGAACATGGGGGTTCTAGATGGGATTCTAGCAACAGGGGAGTCCTTGCCTGGACTTTTAGTATTCATGGTCCCCAGCCTGAGTGGCACAATCTCTGCCCGTCGTCTTGTGTTTCTTCAAGTGCAGCAACAAGACAGTGATGTTGAAACTGTGTTCATTGCTAGTGTTTGCAGGTTGTTGCCCTGGAGTGTGTTACCTTGTCCCCTGGGAGCTTGCACACTTTTGTGAAAAAGCAGTCGTTGCTTTTACTTTAGGGTAGCTAGGCTCTGCAGGAGGCATGCTTCCTGACAGAGTTGCACAGTGCCTGGGGAAGGGCAAGTTCTTGACTTGAACCCAGGTCTCATTTGGCCATCCCTTCTGACTGACTTCCTCTGGTGTTTTGAAGAGAAAAGATTTTTTAGAAGGCATGAGCTCCCTTGTCCCTTGCCCCACTTCTCTTAAGCCTTTAAAATGCTGTTCCACGGGTATAGGGTCAAATGCAGGGCCTTTGACAAGCTGCTTTCTCCTCTTGCCAGACTTTTCATAATGCAGTATTGGGAAGGGACCATCTGTGCTCTGTTGGAGAGCCTTTTGTGGCTAATATCCAAACATCATCATCACCACCTGTGTCCTCTTTTCCTTCCCCAGTGACAACAGATATGCACGCGAGTGTGTGTGTGTATGTGTGTGTGTGTGTGTGTGTGTGTGTGTGTGTGTGTGTATGTATATGTGTGTATGTAGCAGTGGTTGCAGCGAACAGGTTCACCTTTGCAAAGCTCACTAGCAGCATCAGAGACTTGGTTTGTGGCTCTTTGCTTCCATGTCTGTCAAATGAACAAACTGCAGCGTAGGCTTTGTAAGGACTGGTCCCTGTGTGGGTGCTTGGTGCTTAGTAATTGCTGAGAAATACTGTTAAAAAATGCAAGGAGCTTTGGCCCTGCCAGCTAGCTTTATGGCCCTTGATCTGGCTGTATTTCTCTGGTGCTGGTCACGTCCTGGAGGGTCATAGCTCACTTCCCTCCATATCCACAGGGCCTTCAGGGTGGCAGCTGCTAGTGCATCTCAAGGAATGGAGCTGTCACTGTCACCGCTCCTTTACTTCTGATGGAAGCCTCCCGTATGGACTGGCCTGGATTGTTCTGGATCAAGCTGAACAAAAGCTACCCACTTTGTACTTTGTCTGCTGAACCCACATTCTGTTTTGTTTTCTCCTCAGAAAAGAAAGATGTGACTCAAAGCCTGGAGAACTATACAGCCAAGTGTCCCGGGACAATGGAGCCCATCACCCTTCCAGATGGCCTCACGCTTCCTCCTGTGCCCTTTACCAAGCTCCCCATTGTCAGGTGAGGGAGTGGGCAGGGTGTGGGGCACTGCTCTGCTTCTGTTGCTGACCCTCTGGCCCATGACTTCATTTTTAAAAAGTTGTTCTTTGTTTTTGAGAATTCCATACATGTATACAATGAAATATGAAAATAATCTATCCCCCCATTTCCATCTCCATTTCTTTCCCTATCCCTCCCAATCCCTACCCCCACCCCCATTTTATGGCTCATGACCTACTTAAGCTTCACCTCAGGTCTTGGAAGTGACAGTAGCTTACAGAACTGAGGGCAGTGTTGTCCTGTACCTGCCCTGGTCCGTGCCTATTTTGTGATAGAGCTGTGGACAGATGGGACCCTGCTGATTTCTAGTCCAGGATGGAAATGGGCCAGACCTGGTCATCTCCTGCTCACAGGTGTGGGCTGACTCCCTCTCCTGCCTGCTGCCTGTGCTTCAGGAACAGAGATGGTCTCTCTCCTCCCATTGTCCTGTTCACTCCCTTGTGGCTGCAATCAGCACCTCCTCACTGCCTCGGGATATCGAGGCCATGCACAGCTGCACCAGCATGAACCAGCTCCTATGGGTCCTCCACTGAGCACAGATTTGGGAGGAACTTCTGAATCTCAGAAAGATTTGTTTGAGCATCTGAAAAGAAGCAGTTACAGCATGGCATTTTTCTGTGGATCAGAGGTGTGTAGTTCTAGGGTCCCCCACAGTATCTTGGGCACACCTTTCATCTCTTAGTACTTACATGTCATGGCCTTGCTGTGGAGGGGCCTGGGCTCCCCTCACAGCCATGCAGTGTTCCAGGACGGTATCATGAACTCCTCTCTGGGTGTTAGCTGCCTGTTACTGATATGAGACTTCAGTGAGGCTTCGTGTGAGAGCACGTGGAGCCGTGTTTCAGAGATTCGGCTTTTCTGCCCTCTTCTCTGAGGCCATTTTAGCTGCCCGATGGAATGATTGGGGTGCAGCCCTGGAAATCGCAGGAAGTGTGGCTGGACACAGTGTGGCAGGCCATGTCTGAGTCTACCCTTCTCTTCATTTCTTTTTCACTCCTTTGCCTGCTTCCTTCCTTCCTTCTCTCCTTCTCATCCTTTCTTTCCCTCTCCTTTAATTTTTTTTTTCTTTTAAATTGGAGACAGAGTCTCATGTAGCCCTGGCTGGCCCCAGACATGCTGTATAGCCAAGGATGACATTGAATTCTCTATTTTTTTTTTTTTCCGAGACAGGATTTCTCTGTGTAGCTTTGGCACCTTTCCTGGAACTCACTGGGTAGCCCAAGCTGGCCTTGAACTCACAGAGATCCGCCTGTCTCTGCCTCCCGAGTGCTGGGATTAAAGGTGTGCACCACCACCGCCCGGTGAATTCTCTATTCTTTTGCCTCTACCTCCCGAGTGGTAGGATTACAAGTTAACTTTCTAGCCAGGCATGGTGGCGCACACCTTTTAATTCTAGCACTTGGGAGGCAGAGACAGATGGATCCCTGAGTTCGAGGCTAGCCTGGTCTACATAGTAACTTTTAGGACAGCCAGGGCTACACAGAGAAATCCTGTCTTAAAAAACCCCAAAACAAAGCAAAATAACAACTAGAACAACTTCCCCCCCCCAAAAAAAAAAGTTAACTTGCTTTTCTGTGATGTTGGAGGTCAAATCCAGAACCTTGCACATGCCAGGTAATTGCTCTCCTACTGAGCCCTGTTCATAGCAGAAGACCGTAAAAGGACTCTGGGGCTTCCTTAGTCCAAATTCCCATTCCCTGATGGGGCTGTGTTTCTGCTAGAAGCATCTCACCTGCAGGCCTGAGGCAGGGGTGTGTTGTTTTTCATCCTTGACAGTTGGAAAGAAAGGATCTCTTTTGGGCTTTTCTATGAGTAAGATTTAAAGTGGAATATATTTGACTTGGGATTGAGGGCATGATTCAGTTTTCAAACTTAAAGGCTAGAAAAGCCTTTCTTAATACTTCTGTATCTGCATTGTGACTTGGGTCATTTTTAAATTTAGAAAGCCTTGTATAATAGAATATTTTGGGCTCCCGGTGCTGCACCTGAGTGTCCCAGTGCTCAACTCTTAGACCATTCAGGACCCAAGCTCAGGGAATGGTGCTGCCCACTTGAAGACAGATGTGCTCACAGGCCAACCTATCTAGACAAACCTACATCAAGATTCTTTTTCCAAGAAAATCTGTTTAGAGTCATGAATAGACCCTGTAAGTGGGGATGTTGCCTCTTGTGAGTTCCCCATCTCCACTTGATGACAAGCCAGTGCAAAGCTATCCACTGGGCCACGGTATTTCCATAGGAATGAGCTGAGGACTACTGGAACATATAACTGCTTGTCAGTTTTTTGTCACTGTGACCAAGTACCTGAGACAAAGCATTTTAAGTAGGAAAGGTTTATTTTGCTTCATTGTTTCAGGTTCCAGTTTATGTTCCTTTGGCTCTGTTGTTTCTGGGCCTGTGGCCAAGCATCACAGCAGAGGAGTGTGGAGAAGAGAGCTGCTCACCCCCTGGCAGCTGGGAAGCAGAGAGAGAGGTGGGGGCAGGAGGGAGGCAGTCGAGACAACATAAACATTTCAAGGACTCATTCCCAGTGACCTGTGTCCTTCACCCAGGTCCCATCTCCTAACAGGCCCATGGTGAACTCAAAAGTGGGTTGTTAACACACCAGCGGAGTAAGTGCTGTTTTGAACCCACAGCCTCTCAACAGGGCTGCAGAGCCAAGTCTTTAGCCCAAGAGCCTTTGGATGCTTCCTGTCTAAACCATAGGAACCTCCACACCCAAGGCAGACTTCATCAGTTTAGTATTAAAAACATCGGAGGAAGGNAGTTAAAGTGACCCCTGGAGATGNNAAAGAGCTTGGTGGTATGAACACAGAGGACCACAGAGTCCTGCTCTGCTGGACAGTAAGATGTTGAAAAGCAGCCCATCAGTGAGTCAGATTTCAGAGGTACTGTGTAGAATTGTTAGATACAAGCTCATTTTGTTGGAGATGCCTCAAAACTGTGATTTCTCGTTTTTAGAATAGCTAGTTCATGCCTTTTTCCATTGAACCCTTTCTTGGTTCTGGATGATAAAACTATTTTAGCAACTTACAGGAAAAGGCCCACCTGGAAGCATGTACTAGGCATACCCAAAGTGGCTTCAAGTAATTATGATGCAGGTTAATAAGAGCCAAATACATCCCTGTTTATATCTGTTTCAAGATTCACTTAATCATGTGTGTACCTAGTGGTCGAGATGAGCAAGGNCCTGGCCATTTATAGGGTTCGTTGATGGNTAGGNATGATGTCATCTTGGAATGATGTCACTGTTTTCAGTGCCTTTGGGTGCAGCAGAGGGCAGCCAGTAAAGACCAAAGCATTCCTGCAGAACTCTGCAGGAGCACTAAGGGGAGCCAAGATGACCTTGAACTCCTGGTCCTCCTGTCTCCACTTGCCNGTGCTCGAATTATAGGCCCACACTACCATGCCCAGCGTGTTATGGATTATTTGAGAAGAAGTCGGTGTAGGGTTCAGAGCTGTTTGTAGTTAGCTATCCTGCAATGACTTGTGACAACTTCCTGAATTAGCTAATGGGGGCATCTACACTGACGGAGACCTGCCCTTCCCACAAGAGTGGATTGGGAGTTTTGAACTTGAGCTTTGAACTGGAACATGGGCCCGAAGCTGACCCACGTTTCCCCTGCACAAAGGGTGGAGAGTGAAAAGACAAGGAAGAAGGGCTCCATTAGTTACGGGTCATTTTTCTGCCTGGCTATGTCCTCAGAATTCTTGGACATATGCAATAAACCAGCTGTTTGTCTGTTTGAATGGAGGACTCCTCAGAATTCCTATCCACACCCCATCTTCAGTGGGGCTGTTGCATGACACAGAAAGTGTGCCTTGTTCTGAGAGCCCTGAGTTGCCCTACCCTCAAGTACACAGGCTTGGTGGTTCTGCCCAATTCAGCATCCAACAGTGTGGTTATAGCCAGCCTCAAGACTTAGCGTCTCTCACTCTGTCCAGCACTGCCATTTGTACCAGTAGCCATTGTCTCGTGGCAAATCATCATTGTCTTAAGATGGGGAAAGGAGAGAAGGCTTTACTAACCTACTGTGTGCGCCAGGTGCCGTGACATGTACCAACACGTTACCTCAAGCAGTCCCACAATGCCCTGCAAGGCCACTCCCCTTTTCCTGCCTGCATTCAGAACGCACAGGAACAATTACTTGTACCAGGTATATGAAAAATGGAGTGGTAAGCGTNGCTCAGGTAAGGCAGGTGTGTGAACTGTCCCAAGCTACAAGCCTCTTTCATGGGAGGACCTGGGTTAGCACATACAGAGTGATACAGACTGTGCACTGTCTGTAGCATGTAGGCAACCCTGGGAGCTAGGTCAAGAAGTGTATACAGGCTCCTCTTCTCAAATCTCACCCCCCTCGATGGGTGGTGAAGGAGGGCAGTGTCAGGTTGGGTCTGCCTTCCAAGGGGTACCCCTCCCTCTGGAAACTGGGGGCCAAAGGAAAGAAACAGCCTTCTAGCCACACGTATTACTAGAGTACTTTTCGTTTGCTGATTGTATAAGCAAAAGCTGAGTGAGTGAGGTTCAGGCCACTGAACCTCAAAGCCATCAGTGTGTGTTGTCCCACTGGTAGGCCCTTCAGATTATAATGAGGGTCTCTCTGTCAACTTCAGGGTGAATCTCAGTCTGAGATTCACTACCCTCAGGCAGGGTCCTTGTGGTGGTGGGGGACACATCAAGCATAGGTTTCCCGCAGCCAGCCATGGATTTTCACCACAGTGCTCGGCTTCAAAAGATTTGGACACTGAGTTTGAAGGTCAGCTTTTGGGAGCGTATTTACTGCACTTACTGAGAGCAACAGGTTCAAGTCTGGACAAGGCTTTGGTACTCAGCCAGCCCATGGCTTGAATCAAAACAGAACTGTGAGGCCATTCTGGTCCCAGATTGACAGTCTGATGGAGGAGGAGGAANNTGAGAGAGTAAACCTCATTTTCCATGTACTGTCTTCACATGGGTTATTGTGGGTGGCAGATGTAGCCCTTGCATGTGACCNNAACCCTGTCAGGGCCTAGGTGCTAAGTGCTCTAGGGGCTCTTGGAACAAGGTAGGCTGGATTCCTCTAGAACAGCGGTTCTCAACCTGTGGGTCTCGACACCCTTGGGGGTCAAATATTAGATATCCTGCACATGAGATATTTACATTGTGATTCATTATAGTAGCAAAATTACAGTTATGAAGTAGCAGTGAAATAATTTTATAGTTGGGGGGGTCATCACAATATGAAGAACTATATTAAAGGGTCGCAGCATTAAGGTTGAGAACCAGTGCTCTAGGAGTCCATCCCTTCCAAGTGACATCAGCTCTGTAAGGTAGTTCTTATTGTGTGGGTTGGGCAGTGCCTGAGACCTTGCAGTGACTTATTGCATATAGCACAATGTGTCCCATTCAATCAGCCTGGTGTTAGTGGGTAGCATCCTAGGTACCATGGTGGCCTGCTGTGGGTGCTTGTGACCAGGCAGTGCTATCTTGTTCTTGGGCTCCTCAGCATTTGGCTTTGCAGGACTGCCATGTAGGATACTGGGAGGCTGATGTATTGCTTCCACACAGGACTGTGCGGCTTCTTCTCAGCCCTTGGGCAGTGCTGCATGTGTGACCTTTCCTTCTTGCTCTCAGAGGCCAGGAGGTGAAGTGGAAATACCTGNGTCTCTCTCATCCTTACCCTTGTCTGCTCTGTTCTGGCCTAGCATGTTCCTGATCTCAGCCACTGGGCCAGTCTGATCCCAGAGGCCTCACTGTGCTGTGGTTTAGAGCTGGTGTTTCTGGTCATTGTCACTTTCCATTAATGGGACTGTGGGCTGCACTCCGTCTCTCTTTTGTCCTGTTCTGGGTGATAATGCAGAGATAATGGTAGCACTTGGGTGAAGAAGCATTTGAGGTGTTAAGAGATGGTGCTAGGGGTTGGGGAGCACAGGGGCTGCATGTACTTAGCTTCCAACAGGTACCCGTTTGTAGTTGACTTGGATGACCTTGAGCATGATGGGTAGTACATTTTTATGAAACTATCTCTTTCATTCAAAACGACNGGAACTTTTGTTGACCTCACAGCTGAGTTACTAATACTCCTTGAGATCACTTAAGACTGCTCACCTGCTGTGTACTCAGCCTGTTTGTTTAACCTGCCTTTAAGAGAACAGTGTAACAACCAACATTACTTGCCTTGGATTTCCCATGTAATCAATTTTAAAATATAAGCTAATACAACATAGATTTAACTTTAAGTTATGCACTGTTCCTTGTCCCTGACCCAAAGTAATACATGTGCATATATGTGTGTATTATAGTAATAATTTGCTGAAAACAGCAATACAAGTCCAAAGTGGCCTTGTACAATAAATATTGTTTGTTATCTAGATCTGTTGGAATCAGTAAAGTTTCATCCCCGTAAAACTGTTAAATATTTCTGTAAAGTACCCCTCATTCTTTCCCCATGTGACACTTTCTGTGCTGTCCAATAAATACAGAGCAAAGACTTTTGTTAGGGACACAGGCAATAGGGGCAGATCAGACTCACACGTCAGACAGACTANGGACAAGCCAGAAACTACAGATGACAGAAAACACGGGGAGAAGTGGAGAATTCAACCTTGGACTCATTTTTGGTCAAATTAATCTAAGGGGAACCGCTGGATTTTTTTTCCTTAATGTGACATTGACTCCTTTTGGTGCCTCTAAAGTTTTCTTTACTACTTTTAACTCATGACCATGAGCATGGGGTCAGTGGATGGTGAGGCAGCCGTTTCCGAGAACAGCATGGTGCGTGTTGGTACATTCTCCATGGTGGCTTCTTATCCCATGGGAAGGCTCTGGCTTCTGCTTACTGTGTACAGACCTGTCTGGAGGAAACAGCAGGCAGCAGAACAGTGGGCCTTGAGCAGGGAGCTGGCACGCCATCCTCACCTCAGTCCCATGAGCAAGGCCTGACTGGGTCTTCATTTTATAGAGGAAACCTTTGTGTTGGAGAAGGTGAGAGAAGCTGGACTGCTCCCCAGCCCAGGAGGGACCTTGCTTTCCTGGCCTACTGGGTCGGCATGTTTATTCTGCTGCCTGGTCCTGTGGAGTGGGAGCTCTTCCCTTCACCTTCTNGTTTTTCTTTCTTTTTATTTGTTTGTGCGTCTTTTACATCATGTATCTTGATCCCATTCATTTCCCCATCTGTTCCTATCCACCCTCTGCCCCTGTACCTCCCCCCCAATAAAATAAAATTTAAGAGAAAAAAGGGAAAAAAAGGGAAAAAAATTAAAATCATGGAAGCTGCAATGTGACACAGTGAGTCATGCTGTAAACCCCATATATCTTTACTTTCAAGTATTCATTGCAAAGAGTTATTGGTCAGGTTGGGAGAACTGACTGGCAGACCAACCCTACAGCTGCCCAGGCCCAGAACCAAGGTTATGACTTGAACCACCCCAACATCCAACCCATCTATGGTCTCCTGGAGCAGGTGAAGGGACCTGACCCACAGACCCAAAGCTTCAGGATCTCTATAACACAGGGCAACAACAGGTCAGCACTTATTTATATGTGGTCTGGAGTGAGTGTCCTGATGGCAAGTGCCTGTACTCTGTTTACAATGATAGGTGTGTGAAGCTGCTAAGTCTCCCTACCAGCCTCCGGCCGCAGAAGGTGAAAAGCCTGCTGGGGCAGACCATGTCCACCAAGAGTCCCTTCATCTATTCACCAATCATCCCTCACAGCCGTGGAGAGGAACGCAGCAAGAAAATAGGTAGGCTGCTGTCTGTGTCCTACTTAACCTCCTGGGGTTCAGGTCTGAGTTTCTGGCCAGTTCTGTGTGTGCATACACTTGTATGTGCTTACACACACACTCTCCTGGAAATTNATCTCCTGTGTTGCCTTAGACTGGAAGTTGCTCATTGATCTGACTTTTAGAAACTTTTTTCATGAAAGATGATTCATGGATGGTCTAGAAGCCATAAAGACCTGGGTTATCACATGGCAGAGATAGAGAGCATGTGTGTGTGTCTACTGATTTCCATCCCTCTTACAGAGCCACTNTGGTCCAGGCACAGGGGCTCCACACTGGTCCTTGTCACTTCTTAGAAAGGTCCTTCCTTCAAAGGTCATAATTATTCCAGTGGTGACTAAAGTTGGACCTGGAGACTCCATGCCTAAACCATTACACTAAACACTAAACACTGTTCTGCAATAGGTCTTTGTGTTGGATGGATTTGCTCAAACATAAGCTGTTATCCATCATGAACTCCTTAGGGAAGCTAGGTAAGGCTGTGATGTTTGATGGGTGGAGCGTGTGAAATGCATTTATATTTTTTTGAGTTAGTGTCTCACCATGTAGCCTAGGCTTACCTCAGACTCATTATGTAGCCTAGGCTGGCCTTGGACTCTAGCTCTCCTGCCTCAGCCTTTGAAGTGCCAGTGTTACAGGCATGCCTCAACACTCCTGGCTAGTTAAATGCTTTTTTGATTTAGGATATTTTCAACTTCCAATGCATTTACTGGGATATACATTGAGGACTGTCTATATAAGAATAGGTTCCTACTACAAGCACATTTTCCTGTCCAGTTCATGCAGGTAGAGCACAGACACATAGAAGTGAATATCAGGGTAAAATACAAGTAAGTTCTTTGAAGTTATGGGGCTGTTACCTGTAGAGCGAATCTTAAANGGTCTTATTAATTGCAAACACCAGGCCAGGTATTGAGGTAAATTCTGAATGATCAGAGAGACAGAACAAGCCACAGCCAACCTCACCTCACCAACTCCTCAGCTGATCTTGTCTCCTCATACTGCAGGCTTCTGAGTCCTCATCTGAATGAATCTCAGCTGAACTGCTGCTCAAAGCCTGAAAGCTTAAGAGGCCTCTAGCTTCTGGTTTCCACACCTTATATACCTTTCTGCTTCCTGCCACTCCTTTCTGGGATTAAAGGCATGTGTCTTTCTCAAGCAAAGACATGAGATCTCAGGTGCTGGAATTAAAGGTGTGTGCCACTGGAATTAAAGGTGTGTGCCACCATGCCTGGCTGTTTCCAGTGTGGCCTTGAACTCACAGAGATCTGGATGGATCTCTGCCTCGGGAATGCTAGGATTAAAGGCATGTGCTACCACTGCCTAACCTCTATGTTTAATCTAGTGGCTGTTCTGTTCTCTGACCCCAAATAAGTTTTATTAGGGTACACAATATTTTGGGGGACATAATATAATCACCACAGTTACCACTGTTCCTGGTATTACTCACTAATCCCAGAGCAGAGCCCATGGGCTTTGGGGAAGCCTGGGCAGGCATAGAGTGGTTTTACCTTGAGGGAGCAGGGTGGCCTGTCTTGGTTTGGCTCTGCATGATCTAAAACTGTTCCCTGTGAAAATGAGAGAGGAGGAGGAGCTAGTGTGTAGCTCATTGGTAGAGTGCCTGCCTAGCATGCATGAAGCCTGGGTTGGATCCCCAGCATTGAATGTACTGGGCATGGTCATGCACATCAGCAACCCCAGCTCTTGGGAGGAGGATCAGAAGTTTGAAGCCATCTTTGGCTAACATAGTGAGTTTGAGGATAGCCTGGGCTACATGAGAGCTTGTCTAAAAGAGAGAATGAGAGCAATTAAGAAGGAGATAAAGCAGGAGATATGGGCTAATGTCTCGAGAAAAGGCAGCTGATACTGAGTGCTGGCTAATTCCTGAGAATGTGTGTTTGAGTCTTGAAATTCCATCTTGGTCTTTGGTTTTGGAAGTCAGCCTCCAGCCAGTTCCACCACTGGGGAGACAGAGGCAGGTGTAGATCTCTGAGTTCAATGCCAGCCTGGTCTATAGAGCAAGTTTTAGGACAGCTAGGGCTATGCAGAGAAACCCTGTTCCTCCAAAACCAGACCAAATCAAACAAACAAACAAAAAAAAGAAAGTCATCCCCAGACATAGGCCTTTACTACTGTTCCTCTGTTCTGGAGAGCTTATGGTCATGAGAAAAGTGTCTAATCAGGTGCACTTGATAACAACAAGGAAGGGCAGATGGCATTTCCCACTCAGCATGNGTTATGGGCAGGAGGAGAGAAAGACAGTTGCTCCTTTGCATTGTGTGGGACCCTGGTACAACCTCTGATGGGAGTGCCTCCCCTCATCTTATTGGAGACAGAGGATGGGGTCCTTCTGCACTGGCTCATCAACTTCTCCATCACCCCATGTACCTAGACTACTGAAAAACAAGACCCTGTCTCAAAACAAACAAGAAACCTGGGGGACTCTTCATCCTGTCATGCTCCAACTTGATACCTGGACCACAGTTTCTCTGCAAAGAGCAGAGTTCAAGAAACAGCCCAGTGACCCACAGACAGACACAAAGGATGACAGAGAGTGGGAAAATGTCCTCAGGACACACACCCCAACCCCAAGGGCACGTTCTCTATTACCACGTTCCTGATGCTATGGTAACTCTCCTGTTGCACTNGGAGATTCAGTTAGAAACATTTGAAATTTAAGCCAAAGATACATAGTCTTCATCAGGGNCTCACTAATCAGGATAGTTCCAGAAAGACATTAGAAGCCATAGAATATAAATTACATTTTCCTACCCCAAAATATGTATTTGGAGCTGAAATGAGGCTTTTTTGTCAGAGTGCCTCCCTGGCATTCATGAAGAAGGCTTCACTCCCCTGTCCATGCCTGCAAGCAGGGAAGCTGGCACCCATGGTCCCAGCACCNTGCAGCTGTGCAAGCTATTGGAGTTGGTCAGCCTGTCTAGTCTCCTGACACTCTAATACAACNTTGCTATCTACAAAGTTCACATTTGAGAACCTCCCAGTTGAGTTCCCCACTCAAANCAAAAAGCCAANTTCCTAATATTTTAAGTAAGTTTATGATCTCGGGTTGGGCCACATCTGATTTGGACAAGCCTGCTGGCTAGACAATGTTTGCCTTGGCCTCTTCTGCAAATGCAGACTATTTTCATAAAAAGAAGCTTCAACAACTTCTTATCAATGAAGCAGGGACAATGCAGCTGGGCTGGCTTTTAGGATGTACAACCTGGACTGCCAGTAGCGCTGTGCCCTGTGCTGAGTCAACATGTTTGCTTAATGCTCTGTGGCTGTCACCAGCTTCACTCATCTCCNGGTAAATGGTCCCACGTTTTCATCTGACCCAGCACTCCCACCCCAGCGAAGAGAAATCCACCCCAGCTCCTTAACTCCCCTCTGACATTTTTATCTAAACAAATGGGCTGATACTTTTCCTAGCCAGTTCTTTAGGGGGAAAAAAGCTTCCCAGTGTTCCANATGATGCCCACAAAGCACAGCCTAAGCTGTTGGAAGAGCCAAGNGAGGAGGCAGGACAACCTAGCTGCTGGGCTGGGCATGGTAGGGTGCAGAGTCTCCTGATTTCATTGTTTTGAGACAGGGTCTTCTGGCTTCCACTCTGNCTTCACTCTTGATGCTCCTGGTTCAGCACCCTCGAGGGCTGGTATTTCAGATGAGAGCCACCACACCTTCCTGGGTCTCCATGTCATTTGTGACAGGACTTCCTGTCCTTGTGAGGCCTTGTGCTAATGTCAGCAGCTGTACCAGGGACAAAGTAATGGCCTGGATAGGCCAGGGCTGTCAGGGGCCGTNTTGGCTGCGACTGTAGTCTGGCCCTGCAGCTCTTTTTTCTTACTGTGTGATTTCAGATCCTGATAGTGCACCCTGGGCTCCAGTTGTGCCATCTGTGGAGTGGGAACTTTAGAAATTGACTCAGGGTTGTTCTGGATCAAGTAAGAGAATGTGTCTCAGTGATAGCTGTTCAGAGATCTTTAGGGGAAGTTGTGTGTGTGTGTGGTGCTATAGGATGCAGGCCTAAGTTATAATCACTCAGAGATACCACCCCTGGGGGGAGGTTGGTTGTATACATGGTGTTGGGTGTGGCAGGTAAGTACTGTTCATTTAGAGAGCACCTTTGGGGCAGTTATGTATAACAGGTTGTTGCAGTAAATCAGGAGGATGTCTGACCAGGTTTTAGGGAACATAGAGAAATCATACTCTGGGCTTCTTGCAAGTGGCCCCTGTACCTGCTTAGGGCAGCATCAGTCACCATCACATGAACTGCTCATGCCAGGGCAAGTGTATGGCCCATTGCTCTGCTGGACACAGGAACAAACTGAGCATAGCAGTGGTACCAACTCACCCTGGAGCTCTTCTGTGTGTGTTTCGTAGATTTCCAGTGGGTTCAAGGAGATGTGTGTGAAGTTCAGCTGATGGTGTACAACCCAATGCCGTTTGAGCTTCGTGTGGAAAACATGGTATGTGCCACCAGTCATTTGGCCGAAAACTTACTGTCGTTGAAAACACCTTTTTGCTTAACGTTGGACATGTACATCCACTAATGTATGCCTGATTTTACATCTGTTTAGCTAAGATCTCTGAGCTTCCTGTGTGTGGAGGCCATGCTTCTTCACTCCTGTGTCTTGGCTTGGCACTCAATAGTGTGCGACTCTACAAGCAAGCCTTCAACTTANGGACACACTGATCTTCATTGATTAAATATAGATTTGAAATAGTCATCTGGAGGTCAGGGTTCAAGGTTTAGCACAGGCCATGGTTTAAGTAAGAAAAAAATGTTTACACTGCATGGCTGTGACTCTGCTGTTCTGATTCAGAGCCCTGTGGAAGGGCTCACTCACTTTGTAGCCATGCCCGTCAGAACAGCTCACCCACTGCTGTGGCCAGGGGAAGGGGACTTCTATAGCATCTTCATGTGGGACTCAAGCAAGGCCCCTGGGTCTATCCACACCACACACATATCATGGGAGCAGCCACTGCCACCAGAGTGCCTTTGCTTCTGGTGTTCTCTGTAGAGTTGGAAAAGGGCGTGCAAGTATGCACACAGCCCCCGTTAGGGTCCCTCCCTGCCTTCCTCTTTGATATTGCCATTCTTCCTTCCGCTGTGAATGTGTAGTGGGCTCACAGAGTCAGCACACTCCTCCTTATCAATGTATCCAAGATAAGTTCCTACTGTTTTGACCATTGCTCTGTGGAAAACCATCTCATCTGGGAGAATCATAGAATTCTTCCCATTGAGGTCCTTTTTGTTCTGATTGTGTTCTGT
>LZPO01017284.1:230708-247646 GCA_001675575.1 Neotoma lepida | reverse complement strand
GAGTTAGCTTTGTTTTCTACCTCAACAGTAGCAATCGCCATTTCTGTTCCCCAATCTCCTGGTAGCAGGTGAGTGGCGCTTCTCATGTTCACAGCCACCATAGAGGTCCCCAGGAAAGGGTGGTGGATTGGGCTTTTCTGTGCTGCGGCTTCAGTACAGAAGAGGTCAGATGCAGTGACAATTAGTGTGAGCACATAGGGTGGGCCGTCCTGTGAAATGTGAGGCATGCTGGCAGGACCCTGCAAGCCCTCAAGGAGGCAGGCCCGAGGGAGCTTCCTTCACTTGCACTCCTGTTTGCTTTAAGTCACCATCTGCATACCCTTTGTCTTTGCAGACCACACTTGCATACCTGGAGCCTGGTACTTGCAGGAGCCTGCCTGCAGGACCTTGTTCTGCTTTTGTCTGTCCCCAATGCCCAGAAGGTAACAGGAGTCCTTTTGCACCCACCACTTTTGCCTGTGTCCCCCTTTCTCCTAGATGAACCCGTTGCCTGCAGTCATTAGCCTTCTTGTACCGCCTTTCCATACTCTGGGCTCTCCTGACCTGTGAGATGTTCATCACAAGCCCCTTGAAAAGGCCTTTTGCTTCTCAGCTGTGTAGTGAGGACCAGTGATGCAAGGAGACCATTCACGGGCCTAGACTGTCTTTTGGGCTTTGATNGGTTGAGGGTCCTTGTTCACAGGTTCCTACAGTGCATATGTAGCATATCCACACTGTTTGAAGACAAGGGTATCTTGCCCCAGGGTGTACCCTTCTGATCTCAACTTACTTGTCACAGAATCTTTCTNTGTTGTGAAAGGTGTAAACTACCGCCTTTGCTTAAAGTACCACAGAGTTCAGTGTAATGAAGGCAAAAATCAGGAAAAATGTATTCATTTTCCCACAGCTGTTGTAAGAAAGCTCAGAGTGTACATGTATACAAGCACATGTAGACAGGCTTGTGGCTCCATGGGTTTGATCCCCAGCAGCACAGACTGTAGAACAAAACCAAGAAAACAAATGTGAACACACAGCACATGAATACACTTACACGCCTCTTAGCCGTCCTTTCTCTTTTTTCGTTTTCAGATTTATTGTGTGTGTGTGTGTGTGTGTGTGTGTGTGTGTGTGTGTGTGCCTGTAGAGGCCAGAAGAGGGCATCAGATCCCCTGGAGCTGGACTTAGGGGTAATTGTAAGGAAGCTGATGTGGGTGATGGGAATGAAACTTCCGTCCTCTGCAAGAGCAACAAGTGCTCTTAACCACTGACCTATCTGCAGCTCCTATTCTTTTTCTTTTCAGTTTTTGTGTGTGTTTATTGTATACGTGTGTATGGGTGTATGTTCATGTGGGCACAAGTGTGCAGGTCCGAGGACAACCTCAAGTGTCATGGTGCTTACCTTGTTTGAGACAGCTTCTCTTACGTTGCTTGCTGTTGTGTCCACTGTGCTAGCTTCCATGGGTCCTCCTGTGTCTGCCTCTCCCTTCTCCGTAGCAGCACCAGGATTATGTACCCACATGGCACTGTGTCCAACCTTACATGGGTTCTGGAGATTTAAACTCAGGTCCACATGCTTTGTGGCAAGTATTTTCTTCATAGAGCCATCCCTAGCCTAGTTTCTTCACTCTCTGAATTTAATTTTTTTAAACAGCATTGATTTATTTTTTTATTGCCAAGTTTTATAATGAGTTATTTAAAAGTAGTTTTTAGTTCCCATGTAGTTGCTTAAGCAGACTAAATAAGTCAAGAATGTGAAAATACCTGTTAATGCTCAACATTATTTTAATATATTAACTATGATACAAAGATTAAGCANTCAGTTAGTAGATCAGATGTCATTTTGTCAAGCAGCATATTTTTATAATTCGGAAATAGTTATTAAGATAGACAAAAGATAGAATTTAAAAATAGTTTAAATTCAGGAATGATCCATGTTTATCACCTAGAATCTTGATTGGCCAGAATTTAAACCCAACAGACTGATTCTGCAAATACTTACTTTTAACATTAAAGAAATTTAGTGTATGAGTTTTGAGAAATACATCATCAGAGACATCTACATTGCTCATACACCATNTTTTGGCACTGCATCTGATGCCTTTAATCATAGATATGAAGGTAGCCCGNTTTCCTGTAAGTAATATTTTATATGATCAAAAGAAGTTAATAAAGNGATCAGTTCATTTAAGCCAAATGTGCTTGTACTTAATATTACCCTTTCCAGGTTTTTGAAGCTCAGATGTGTTGATTTTGGTTTATCATCGGTGTTAACAGAATAACTACAACTACAAATATTGATGGCACTTCCAGGAAAGGCAGAACTGGACGGTTCCTCCCATGTTCCCATCACTCAACTTGGATTGCTCTGTCAAGCCNGACAGCGGAACACTGANATTCTTTAGTTAACAAGTGTAACAAAACCTACCTACATGGGTTTAGAAATTGTCCTTTCCAAAAGAAATTNCATGCAACAAATTGCTTTCTGAAAATACAGAAATCACACCNGTCTCTTGTCATGCTGACAACTTCACCTATATGGTCGTGCAGAGAGTTGAATGTTTTAACAGAGAGTGAGGCCTCTGTGTGGNGGCTATGGTGGGTGAGATGCTGTGTGTCCCTTGCTTTTCTCACGTGTGTAGTGTAGTGTTCCTGCANTCAGAAGCTTCTCAGATGGTGAAAGTTTATTTATAATGGTGTCCATTTGATTCTCAGTGCGAAATCACCAGCTTCATTGATGGCTCTAAATGAAACCCCAGCACTGGGGTCGTGACCATCGTTTCAGACATTATAGTGAGAGGTAGCAAGGGATACAGTCTGGGTTATTGATTTACATCTTGTGGTATTCTTAGATGCACACCACCCTGTTGGATTCTGAANAATTCATTTAGTCGTTGCATTCTGCAGCCATTGGTTCAAGGAAGAGGTAAACACAGAAAGGCCCACTTNTGAAGCTTGAAGCTGGCTTCTGTGTTGCTATAGCCGCAGAGCCTTCTTCTCACTTGGAATCACCTCTTAGCTGTGTCGTAGAAATACTCTCATTGTTTGGACCCAGAAGGAAATCAGCTGTACCCTACACATGAATTTGCTTCTTACTTGAATGTGTCACCCTTTAAACCTCCGAACTTAATAATTAGTCAGCAGTGCACTCGGACTCCTTTTGAAGTAAGCCACATGCTTGGGAAGGCAGAGCAGGGCTGCACGTGGGGCTTTTCATGTGTCTTGGTCATTGTTGGTCTTTAGCTGTGTGGGGCATGGGTGGTTGGTGATGTCCTAGTCTCCCCGTATGATCCTGCTGCACTGTCTGTCTGTGCACTGTCCCCACTGTTGCTCCTAGTCACTCACTGCTTGACCCGTGTTTGTCGAGGCAGCTTAGTGTTCTCCTCTGGGTGCTCTGCCTCCTCNCGCTTCCAGAGCAGATGCCCATGTCTCAGGAGGAGCCAGAGCCTTGCCTGGCACCTCTCAGGCAGGCAGTGACCATTGCCTTGCTGGCTTAGAATGTGCAAAGTCAGTGGATAGTTCTGCATCCCTGCTCTGCCAGGCCTAGTAACCCTAGCAAAGGACTTACCAAGCTGACTTCAAATAAGACAGGGGGCGTGCGCCACACTTGAAGAAGATGGGTATCTGTACAGGGTTTCTGGCTTGAGCTCTTTTTTCCTTGCCCTTAGAAATTAAATTTCTAGAATAGTGAAATTTAAAACTTTTCCTTCTAGGTGTGTAAAGCCACACAGAGCCTTGAAACAGTAGCAGTAGGCACTAGAGAGCTCCAGCAGCAGCGACTCCTCTTTCAGGGAATTGAGCGGGCAGCCCCAACTCTCCCGTGTTCTGTCCACATGGAACCTGGGGCCAGAGCAGTTCATGGACCCAGGGGCCCAGTAATGAGCTGGCTGCAGTGCCACACAGACGTCACTCACCCTGCCGATTTCCTGTCTTTGGGGCCCAGCCTGTTTCTGAGTTGTTATGCTATTTTTATGTAATTATTGTTTTTAACATTATGGCCTTGCAGAGTGAGGTTTGAAAAGCCAATCTTGTAGAAGACTGGTTTCTGCTTTGTGTCCTCAGAGAGCAGAGTGTCACAGGAAGTGCGGAGGAGGAGCCCGTGTGCTTCTCGCAGGTAGATGTGCAGCACGCCCCTGTGGCTTAGTGTGAGCTAGCAGGAAGCCCCCAAGGTCAGCATTACAGCCTGCCGGTCAAGTGGTCTTGCCATTTAGGGGGCTGGTTCACTGGGATGAAGTCCCTTGATTTGGTGACAGTCTTTGCTCATGTTTGGCATGGTTCTGTGCCACTCTCCTTGTGGTGATGCATAGGAGGCACTAGGCACAGTGCTAGCCCTGCACAGCCCTGGCACTATGAAGCCCTGAGGAAACAGGAGTGCTTCCCACAGGCTGCTGTTGCTATTGCTCCTTCTGTGACTGTTGTTTAGTGAAATGTCACCTTGCTTGCCANGTTCCCGGGCATTGTGGTTGTTTGCCCTGACTCAGTTCTTAGCCCAGCATTCAGCTGTTGCTTTATAGTGCTAAGGATCAAACTCAGGGCCTTGACCATGCTAAGCATGCATTCTCTCTCTGAGCTACATCTCTCTGTTCATCTCTCTTTCTCATTCTTTACTGTATTTTTTATTTTTATTTTTTTGTGGTGCTAGGTGTGGAACCCAAGGCCTTGTGTATGTCAGGCAAGTGTTCTCACCCTAGGCTATACTCCAACACCTTCCTCTTTTTATATTTATTATTTATTCTTTTTAGTTTAGTGTTTTTTATATTTTTTGAGACAGAGTCTTATTCTGTAACCTAGGCTGGCCTTAGACTCACAATGTAGCCCAGGTTAGCCTCAAATTTGTGGCAATCCTCACAATGTAGCCCAGGTTAGCCTCAAATTTGTGGCAATCCTCCTGCTCTCAGAACCCCAAATACTGGGGTGAACCATTGTACCTGGCTTACCCTTTTACTTTTTGTAGCCAGGATTTTCTTTTCCCCCAGTGGGTTTCATCTGTAGCTTGCCAGACCTGTCTTTTTTCCTTTCTCACAAACAGCTTTTTTTCCTGGTATCCACTGTTTCAGGCATTGTACTTTAGGGAGCAGGATGGCAGCAGTCAGGATCCCCAGGGGACTCTGAGTGTGGCAGCAGACTGGGCTGTGAGCAGGAGCAGCANGTCCACAGAAGCAGAGGGCAGGAGAAAAGCCATAGAGGGATTGTACTCTTCCTTTCCTAGCTCTGCTAGGTTCCTGTCTGCTCTCTGATCACCAGCTCTTCCTCTTTTTACCCAGCTCTTCCACAAACCTGTGCCCAGCAGCATCTCCCCACCTTGGCTCACGATCCGGGCCTTCACCTATCTCTGCAGCCCATTTGTGAACACACATCCACGTGCCTCGAACCTTGCTGACCTCTGATAACCTTCTGTAATCTTCCCCCCCCAGCTCTGGCCTTCATCCCTGGGCACAGTGTACATTGTCACTTGCTGGTGGCCTTTCCAGCCTCTCATAGAAGGATTGGCCATGCCGCTTCCACCACGCATGGCCACTTACACCAGTCAACCACACTTACCTTGCTTGGCTTTGTGTTCTTCAACAGTCAGACATTTATTACATTTATATGCAGTTGCTGTGCCAACACATGAATAATGCATAGGTCCTGTCCTCGGGAGTGCCTGGTTCAGCGTGGGAGTCAGGCATGTGTTCACTGAGCTCTGGCTGCACACCCCGTGTTGTTTTAGCTCCGTGTGACTGACCACCGAGAATGGGCCTGCAGCTGTGCTTGCTCAGATGTCAAAACTCCCAAATGACTAAAAGCCATTCAGCCCGGTGCCCACTTGCACATGGGCAGGATGGCGGTGTCTTTTTGTCTAGTTTGGCATTTTAATAGCAAATTCTGGGGTCATGCTGGAGAAGTCNGCAATATAAGCTGGTCTCTAGACAGGGTGGCATGCCTTGCCAACAGCATGGTGTGAATTGGTGTGCTTGGCTCATTGGGGGTGCATATTGGAAGGAAACGAGACAGAGAGGGCAGAAGTTAGGATTGGAGGCGTTTTTTATGTTACATTTCCAGCAGGTTGGTTGGGTGCTTGGTGTGTTGTGCGTCTGCCAGAAAAGCGAAAAGAGGAAACAAGCCCACCTCTTAAGACTGAAGCGGGCATGATTTCACAGGTTTGGTGTAGGGTNCAACAAGGGAACATAAAAGAGTGGATGGCACGGCAGCTTGTGGGAGTGGAGTCTGGCTCTCCCCACTTCTGNTGCCTAAAGTATGAAAGTTGGTGGGGACCTATT
The DNA here is from genome assembly GCA_001675575.1 of Neotoma lepida. Taxonomy (NCBI): domain Eukaryota; kingdom Metazoa; phylum Chordata; class Mammalia; order Rodentia; family Cricetidae; genus Neotoma; species Neotoma lepida. The sequence goes on along the minus strand of LZPO01017284.1, from coordinate 241,410 downwards.
CAGACAGGAACTGTGTGGATTTGGTGACATGGTCTATGGTCTCCTGTTCATGGATGCACCCACCTGGCTGAGCTGTCTGTGGGAGCAACTGATGCAGTACCTGGCNTTCACTGTCTGTCTCNNCTCTCTGCTTCCTCTTCACCAGCTTGCATAGGCTGTCGCCTCAGACAGCGCCCAGGCAGGGTGTGGAAGCCTGAGGGATCTTCAGAGTTCATTTAAACACATTGTGGTCTCAGAGGGAAACCCTTTTAAGGAACGAAAGCCACCTACAAAAAGCCTCCCAAACAGTCAAGAAGAGTGCTGTATTTGTAATCTTTCGAGGTAATCCTTCTGCCCCACAAGAGAGCTGATTCTTTCATGCAAATCTGGGCCTCTGAGAGGCTAGTGAGTTTTATTTTAGTTCTAGGTCGTTGATTAATTCAGCAGACAGTTACCAAACCTATTTGGTGTGCAACCGCGGCAAAGTTTCTTCAGAGAGCTTTGTGCTGAGAGGAACCTGGCTTCTATCTGGCCCATTTTTGGAAATCACTCTGCTCTTGTCCCACCCTGCCCTCCCACCAGAACCTTAGCCTTCCTGGAGCAGAGACCACATCTTCCTTATCTCCATGTCCCCAGAACTAAGGCTGTCAGTGACTGTGTGCTGACAGCTCACCAGCCGAGTGGGATGGGTGTAGCGGCTGGAGCAGCTTCTGGGTCTCACACCCAAGCAATTCCCATGTGTTAGGTTGCTGTGCTGAGATGTAACATAGTCCCATTTTATCTCACAAAATTGAACACTGGTGCCTTTACTGACAAGCCCTCTTGGGAGTGACAGAGGATGTGTGACTGTGCTCAAAGAGCNGAGAGTGCCAGTATGGGGGTTCAAGTTCAGGCCTGTGACCCCAGAGCTCACATGCTTGATTGAGTATTGAATTTTGTTCTCACTTTCTTTTCTCAAGGTATTGTATAGCTCCCATGAGATTTTCCTGGGGAATTCTCTGAGCTTCAGTTCTAATGCTGGTTAGGCTCATATCTCAGATAGGAGAGAGGCTGTAGGACAGTGGAAAGGGCATTGTCCTTGCCTGGTATTGCTCTGATTTTTCTTCTTGTCCGTCTTTTCTTTTCTTTCTGTCTTTCTGTTTGAGGCAGGGTATTATGTAGCCCAGGCTGGCCTTGAAGTTGCTCTGTAGTCTAGGATGGTCTTGAACTTCTGCTTCTGCTGTTTCTTTTGATCGAGCAGTAGGGTTACAGACAATTCCCCACCATGCCTGGTTTATGTGATATTGGAAATTGAACCTGGGGCCATTCATACCAAGCAAGCACTCTACCAACTGAGTTATGTGCTTAGCTCCCTGGGCGTTGTGTCTTAGCTGATCCTGGCCAGTGTTTCTGTGCCTCTTGATAGCTGCTGCTTGAGTTCCTTTATACCTCATGGGGACAGTGCAGTTCTCATTTGAACAATATGGTACTCCATAGGTGGTGACAAGAACCATTATCTTGTAATCCCAGGCCCTGCCACACTATGCCCGCCCAGGTCGTGTGAAGGAGAGGCATAGCTTACTTGAGAAGATTGCACTGGCTTTTCCTTAGCCAGGTAAAGTTCTGTGTATGAATCTGATCACATGCCACTTGCTTGGCTTCCACTCACATTTGTGAGTTTATTCAGCTGTTGCAGTCAGGTGTGGGGACTCAGATGGTGACACATATGCCTGGGACATAGCCATCCAGTTCCTTGGCTCACATCGGGACACTGTAGTCTTCGCTGTGTACAGCATCCGCATGCTGGCTTCACAGGGCTGTTGGAGGGGCTGGGGAAGGGAGAGACCTGGTTTCATGCATGTGTTTGTTTGTATATAGAACTGTGACATATGCTTATTGTAGTGAATTAAAAAAATACAAAGCAACTAAAAATTACCCATGATCCTATGACTCAGAGATAGCCAGTGTTAGTCGGATAGGTATCAGTTTTTTTTAAATTCATCTATTTATTTTACATTATGGCTGTAGCCTCCCCCCATCCTCCCCTTCCAGGCCCCCTCCCTTACTTCGCCCATCTCCCATCCCCTCCTCTTCTATCTCCATCCAGGAAAGGGCAGGTCTCCTATGAGTATCAATAAAGCATGGCATAACAAGTTGCAGTAAGACTAAGCACCTCCCCATGTATTAAGACTGGGCAAGGTGATTCAGTATGAGAAGTAGGGTCCCAAAAACCAGTAAAAGAGTTGGAGACAGCCCCTGTTCCTGCTGTTAGGAATCCCATAAGAGGACCAAGCTACACAACTCTAACATATATGCAGAGTGCCTAGGTCAGTCTCATGCAGGTCCTTCCTCTTCTTCTTTTTTATTTTTTAAATTAATTTATTTTTATGTGTATGAGTGTTTTGCTTGTATGCATATATATGTACCACACATGTGTTTGGTGCCTACAGAAGCCAGAAGTGGGCATCAGATCCCATGGAACTGGAGTTAAAGACATTGAAAGCTGCTATGTAAGTGCTGGGAATTGAACCCAGGCCCTCTGGAAGAGTAGCCAGTGCTCCTACTGCTGAGCCACCTCTCCAGTGCCCGCTTCCTTTCCTTCCTCCTCCTTCTCTTCTCCTATTTCTTCTTGTGAATATTTTTATGAGATCGGAGCTGCACTGTACCTTCTACTTGGTTCTGCTTTTTCTCCATAGTCTTTCCCCATTTGTTGTAATTATAATTCTAAAGTGATGTCTTGGCATATATGTGTAGGTTCCATGTCCCATCCTGCTGAGTGCCTACTGGGTGCCAGTCCCACCCTGCTAAGTGCCTACTGGGTGCCAGGTCTTATTAGTCACTGACTAGGGAGGGGCATTGATGACAGCTAATGCTAATGTGTACTTCAGGAAAGTCAGGCATGGTGTCAGATAGTCTGCATGGATCATCTCATTCTTGCACAGCTCTGGGGAAGGGGTGCAAGGGTTACACAGTTAGGAGGAAAGCAGATTGGGGTTCAGTGAGTGGGAGAAATAACCAACACTGGCTGGGTGTTTACTTGAAGCTAGGATCTGGCCAAGCATTTGACTTCTATCAACAAGGTGATTCTGCATGACAGCCTAGGTTCTAGATGAGTAAATGGAGACACACAGAAATTTGGTGACTTTTCCTAGGGTCCCCAGCCACAGCCAGGGCATGGACTTAGGCATTTTTTGTCTGAGCAAGTGTCTCTAGGTAGCATAGTATTCCCTCTCCAGGTGGCAAGAGTCAAAGGCAAGGGCTGACACTGCCTGCCTCTGTCCATTGACAGACAGCTTGGAGGAAGAGAAGATCACTGAAAGCTGGCGATATTCCAGGAGTGTGTGTGAGAGTTCAGGGGATGATATGGAAGGGAGCAGCACAGGAAAGGAGCCTCAGGAATTCCCAGTTTGAGAAAGCAGATGGAGCAGGATGAGTAGAGGGTACCAGGCATGATGGAGGTAGGAGGAACGGGTGATTGCTGGGGTCAGAGACCATCATGAATGTCCAGAAGGTGATGCAGCCAAGGGGTTGGCTGTGTGCCTGTGTTTCAGAGGGTTGGTCTGAATGGGTCTCTGGGATGGGAAGCTTTTGCAGGACCTTTGTGTCTTAGCTGACTGTGGCCAGTGCTGGGTGAGAAAATTACCATGTCCTTATTTCCTGTGCTTTCAGTCCCTATAGAGCAGGGCTGCTTGGTTTCTGTAGCTTGGAGTCTCTTATCCCATGACATTCTGAGTGGAAGTCCTCATCACTCCATAGACTGGAATTCCTGGGTCATTGAGAGGATCCGGGCACTGTGCCTGGTTTGGGAGGAAAGACCTTTCTTCCATTCTGGAGTTGGGTGTAGAACAACAGCCATCTTCCCAAACCAAATGCATTCCTAAGACTCATGGGTGCTAAGCATCCCATTGGCCTTCCCCTCTGGCCTTTCCAAAGACCACCTACTAGGTGTTAACCTTCTGCATTCACAATAAGAATGGGAAGCTGACACCCAGTGAAAGTGACATTTGATGAGTTAGGCAGCAGAGCCCCCATAGTAGGATGAAAGGGGCCTTGATTTTGGGGGGCAGGCTCTAGTGCTTAGGACCCTCAGCTGACCAGAGGTTCTGAGGAAGCACAGGGCAAGTATATGTGGAGCAGTGGGCAAGGGGACCTGGGAGGGCTGCCTAAGAGTGAGCAGAGACATTCCCAAGGAGCAGAAGGAAGGCTGCCAGGAACTCTGGTTGCCCAAGCCCAGGGTCCTCAGCACCCTTGAGAGGTAGGAGGGAGGATGTGTGCAGCTGACTGCCTGACCTCAGGTCAGGCTCTGTCTTTCTCTCTCCAGTTCCTCCCCTGCCCATAGCTCTGAAATCTGTCCCAGTGTGGAGTCAAGTCCCTGTGCTGACTCTGATGGTGTGACTTACCCTCTAAAGGACAGGGTGCACCCAGGGGTACTATTGTATACCCTGGTAGCTGAGGGGCTTGTGTTGAGTGGCAAAGGAAGTTTCTGGACACGGGACTCTGTCCCTTGCTGAGAATTTAGTTGGCCCAGGGTTTTGTGGCCTTACTCCTTCCTTGTAAATCTTTGGCTGAGTCTTTCTGGTTTTCATTGTGAGATTCTGTGGCTCTCCTGATCTGATGCACTTTCTTCTGTTAACCTGTTCCTTCTTTTGCTTTATTGGGACTTGGTTACTACTTCCCTCTAATTGTGACTTTCTAGTTCTGTCCCTAAATTCCTGTGAGGATCTCTTTGATAGCTGTAGCTTCCTGAGGCCATGCAGGTCTTTGCAGTGAAGCCTTTGCTGTCTATATCTGGCTTTCCAGATATTTATCCTCTCAACCATCCAATCATTTCTTCTCTAGCCATCTTTCTTTCCCAGATGGTGCTGACATCACGTGGTAACACCTGGAGACTTTCCTAGCGGTAGAGTTGGGGATACTGAAGGCCAGCAGATACTGGCTGAGCACATGTCACCGGCCAGAGCCCTCATAGCCCAGGACTTCCCTTATGTTGTCCACCTCAGTTTCTAGTAGACACTAGCAAGCATTTTACAGCTTCTTGAGAAGATTAAATGAGAACATGCATAAGTGTGAGGCGTTCAGAATGAGCAAGTAAGTGAATGTGATGTGGTCCCTGACTCACCACTTCAGAAACACCATCTTCTGGCTCTGCTCCTGTTAGGATCTGTCTTCAAGGGACCAGGGTGAAATAACCATGGTGGCTTAGATGGGCTCTTCTTGGCGTGTGGCTAGTTCTCTAGATATCATGATTGAGCTGCTTGTGATGTATTTTGATCTCATAGCCTTGAGTTCTCACAGCTGGTGACATCCACAGATTGTTTTCTTTCACTGGACCTTGGCCCAGCTGTCCATCTTCTGCTGAGTTCCTGGAAGTTGATTTATGGGTCCCTAACACCAGCAGAACCCAACATCTTGCAGGAAGGGAATGCATGTGGTGACTTTGGAGTTGTTTTGCCTAGAATTCTAGGTCTTTCTCTTGTTTGTGACTGTGGATAAGCGCTCCCTTATCTCAATAAGCCTCAGTTTCCTTCTTGAGACAGTTAATTCACCATAGAGAATTGGTTTCCAGAAAGGATAGGATAGGGACAGCATCTAGTTATTGCTGCCTTTGTTACTGAGGGACCTTGGGAGGAAGGTGTGAACAAAGTCAGGAAGGACCTCCTGGGTGGCAAGAGGGACCCATTTTAATGATTTCCTGACTCCTTGTTGGTGGAGAGATTCTCACCCCTGGGTATGGCATTGAGTAGACACCAACATTTGATTTTGGACAGCTGTGAGAGGCAGTAGTGTGCCAGTCACATATAGGCCATGTGAAGTCACAATCTGAGTGAAGAACCATCAGGGCTGTACAGGTTTTGCTGCTTGGTGGGAGCGATGCTCTGCTCCTGTGGGCTCCTTTCAGGTTTTCTGAAGCTGGCTGGGGAGCTGGGACCCACTGCCCAGGAAGAAGCGGAGACTGTGTGTGGCCCATGAACAGTAGACTGCTTGGCTGGGATCTCATCTGGGGGAACAGTAAGGAGGGGACCTTGCAACACTGTGTGAGGCCTGCCCAGGACATTAGGTATGAGGCAGCTATAGTGTGGGCCCTGACTGTTGGTCTTAGTCCAGGTCTAATTGTGAAGAAGGGAGGGGGTCTGCCTGTCAGGAGTGGGCTAGAGGGGCAGAGGCTACATTTCCATTCTAGAAGGTAGCCTGGCCTTGTCTCTCCTATCCACACCTCTCCCTCCCTCAGGCCCCTTTGCTTCGGTGTTCCCAGTCTACAGTCTTCTTGTGAACTGCAGANCCTGCCTCTGTCCATTGACAGACAGCTTGGAGGAAGAGAAGATCACTGAAAGCTGGCGATATTCCAGGAGTGTGTGTGAGAGTTCAGGGGATGATATGGAAGGGAGCAGCACAGGAAAGGAGCCTCAGGAATTCCCAGTTTGAGAAAGCAGATGGAGCAGGATGAGTAGAGGGTACCAGGCATGATGGAGGTAGGAGGAACGGGTGATTGCTGGGGTCAGAGACCATCATGAATGTCCAGAAGGTGATGCAGCCAAGGGGTTGGCTGTGTGCCTGTGTTTCAGAGGGTTGGTCTGAATGGGTCTCTGGGATGGGAAGCTTTTGCAGGACCTTTGTGTCTTAGCTGACTGTGGCCAGTGCTGGGTGAGAAAATTACCATGTCCTTATTTCCTGTGCTTTCAGTCCCTATAGAGCAGGGCTGCTTGGTTTCTGTAGCTTGGAGTCTCTTATCCCATGACATTCTGAGTGGAAGTCCTCATCACTCCATAGACTGGAATTCCTGGGTCATTGAGAGGATCCGGGCACTGTGCCTGGTTTGGGAGGAAAGACCTTTCTTCCATTCTGGAGTTGGGTGTAGAACAACAGCCATCTTCCCAAACCAAATGCATTCCTAAGACTCATGGGTGCTAAGCATCCCATTGGCCTTCCCCTCTGGCCTTTCCAAAGACCACCTACTAGGTGTTAACCTTCTGCATTCACAATAAGAATGGGAAGCTGACACCCAGTGAAAGTGACATTTGATGAGTTAGGCAGCAGAGCCCCCATAGTAGGATGAAAGGGGCCTTGATTTTGGGGGGCAGGCTCTAGTGCTTAGGACCCTCAGCTGACCAGAGGTTCTGAGGAAGCACAGGGCAAGTATATGTGGAGCAGTGGGCAAGGGGACCTGGGAGGGCTGCCTAAGAGTGAGCAGAGACATTCCCAAGGAGCAGAAGGAAGGCTGCCAGGAACTCTGGTTGCCCAAGCCCAGGGTCCTCAGCACCCTTGAGAGGTAGGAGGGAGGATGTGTGCAGCTGACTGCCTGACCTCAGGTCAGGCTCTGTCTTTCTCTCTCCAGTTCCTCCCCTGCCCATAGCTCTGAAATCTGTCCCAGTGTGGAGTCAAGTCCCTGTGCTGACTCTGATGGTGTGACTTACCCTCTAAAGGACAGGGTGCACCCAGGGGTACTATTGTATACCCTGGTAGCTGAGGGGCTTGTGTTGAGTGGCAAAGGAAGTTTCTGGACACGGGACTCTGTCCCTTGCTGAGAATTTAGTTGGCCCAGGGTTTTGTGGCCTTACTCCTTCCTTGTAAATCTTTGGCTGAGTCTTTCTGGTTTTCATTGTGAGATTCTGTGGCTCTCCTGATCTGATGCACTTTCTTCTGTTAACCTGTTCCTTCTTTTGCTTTATTGGGACTTGGTTACTACTTCCCTCTAATTGTGACTTTCTAGTTCTGTCCCTAAATTCCTGTGAGGATCTCTTTGATAGCTGTAGCTTCCTGAGGCCATGCAGGTCTTTGCAGTGAAGCCTTTGCTGTCTATATCTGGCTTTCCAGATATTTATCCTCTCAACCATCCAATCATTTCTTCTCTAGCCATCTTTCTTTCCCAGATGGTGCTGACATCACGTGGTAACACCTGGAGACTTTCCTAGCGGTAGAGTTGGGGATACTGAAGGCCAGCAGATACTGGCTGAGCACATGTCACCGGCCAGAGCCCTCATAGCCCAGGACTTCCCTTATGTTGTCCACCTCAGTTTCTAGTAGACACTAGCAAGCATTTTACAGCTTCTTGAGAAGATTAAATGAGAACATGCATAAGTGTGAGGCGTTCAGAATGAGCAAGTAAGTGAATGTGATGTGGTCCCTGACTCACCACTTCAGAAACACCATCTTCTGGCTCTGCTCCTGTTAGGATCTGTCTTCAAGGGACCAGGGTGAAATAACCATGGTGGCTTAGATGGGCTCTTCTTGGCGTGTGGCTAGTTCTCTAGATATCATGATTGAGCTGCTTGTGATGTATTTTGATCTCATAGCCTTGAGTTCTCACAGCTGGTGACATCCACAGATTGTTTTCTTTCACTGGACCTTGGCCCAGCTGTCCATCTTCTGCTGAGTTCCTGGAAGTTGATTTATGGGTCCCTAACACCAGCAGAACCCAACATCTTGCAGGAAGGGAATGCATGTGGTGACTTTGGAGTTGTTTTGCCTAGAATTCTAGGTCTTTCTCTTGTTTGTGACTGTGGATAAGCGCTCCCTTATCTCAATAAGCCTCAGTTTCCTTCTTGAGACAGTTAATTCACCATAGAGAATTGGTTTCCAGAAAGGATAGGATAGGGACAGCATCTAGTTATTGCTGCCTTTGTTACTGAGGGACCTTGGGAGGAAGGTGTGAACAAAGTCAGGAAGGACCTCCTGGGTGGCAAGAGGGACCCATTTTAATGATTTCCTGACTCCTTGTTGGTGGAGAGATTCTCACCCCTGGGTATGGCATTGAGTAGACACCAACATTTGATTTTGGACAGCTGTGAGAGGCAGTAGTGTGCCAGTCACATATAGGCCATGTGAAGTCACAATCTGAGTGAAGAACCATCAGGGCTGTACAGGTTTTGCTGCTTGGTGGGAGCGATGCTCTGCTCCTGTGGGCTCCTTTCAGGTTTTCTGAAGCTGGCTGGGGAGCTGGGACCCACTGCCCAGGAAGAAGCGGAGACTGTGTGTGGCCCATGAACAGTAGACTGCTTGGCTGGGATCTCATCTGGGGGAACAGTAAGGAGGGGACCTTGCAACACTGTGTGAGGCCTGCCCAGGACATTAGGTATGAGGCAGCTATAGTGTGGGCCCTGACTGTTGGTCTTAGTCCAGGTCTAATTGTGAAGAAGGGAGGGGGTCTGCCTGTCAGGAGTGGGCTAGAGGGGCAGAGGCTACATTTCCATTCTAGAAGGTAGCCTGGCCTTGTCTCTCCTATCCACACCTCTCCCTCCCTCAGGCCCCTTTGCTTCGGTGTTCTCGGTCTACAGTCTTCTTGTGAACTGCAGAATTTACTTCATTTACTCTTTGAAACAGCCCTGTGGTACAATGGGTATCTTCCATTTTATGCACAGGAACCTTGGCTTGAAGGAATTNTCAGTCTCTGTGGCACTAAAGTTAGTGTCAAAAAGGTGGCAAACCCAAGGCAGTTTGTCTCCACAGCCCAGGACTGTTAGGCAGATGGACCGCTAGTAAAGGCAGGGAGAGCCTGCTCTCCATGTGCCCACCCCCTGTGGGCTTAGCCCCCCCCCTCCCCAGTTCTCTGCATGGGACTAAAGCTGCCTGGGACTGGAGCTTGGGGTCTCCCAAGGACAACCCACTCTCTCTTTCCTCTGCCTTGTTTCTCCGTAGACAGTTGCTTTGCAGCGCCTCATGGTCTCATGACTCTGGAAGGCATTGGCCCTTCCACCCACCATACTGCAACAGCTTTTCATTTGCCATTGTTTCTCCTGGGGGACAAGTAAGGATCATGCTGCCTCTTTCATTCTCACCCCTGTGTTCTCATTGCAGAAAAGTCNTATGGTGACTTCTTGAGCTGGAAGCTGGAAGAAACATTGTCCCAGTTCCCTCTGCAGCCTGGGAAGGTGGCTACTTTCACCATCAACATCAAGGCAAAGCTGGACTTCTCTTGCCAGGAGAATCTCCTCCAGGACCTGAGTGATGGTGAGCCTGTCCAAATGTCAGTGTTCATATTGTACTCCTGTCCTGTTGCACTTTGTCAATTGCTTGCCAGCCATTAGCTCCAGCTGCCTGGACTTCTGGCCACCTGTTTAGCAGTGAGTAACTGTGTATGTCTGGAAGTAATGAGAGCATTTTTCAACTAAACAGTTTCTTAATCCCCCTTCTTGACTGTTTTGTTGTTATTTGCTAGGATGTAAGAATCGCCAGTTTTCAGTGTAACCACAGCCGTCTCATCAGCTTTGATAAAATGCTCCCTCAGAGCCTGCTGGTTTGTGTAGGAGTCTGGGGCAGTAGGAATTCATCACAGCAGGACAGACTGACTAGGGATGGTGGTTCACAGATTCCTTATGTCAAGTTATGAAACCTGGATCCAGATATTGGAGGCCTGTGGGGCATATGAGTTGGCTCAGGGTACTATTGTAAAGACCCTGGATGTCAGGGTTAAACACCAGACACTTACTCCTTATGGGTGTGAGATCTGAGGTCAGGGTTTTAGGTCCTTTTCCTGGCNCACAGATGGTCATCTTCTGGCTGTGACCACACATAGTAGAGTCTCTCTCTCTTTGTAAAAAGGCTGCTCCCTTGGATTAGGGCCCTGACCTCATGACATTGTTTATCCACTTCCACCTGCTCATAGTGTGTCTTTAGTACAGTTGGTTTGAGTAGTAGGGCTTCAACATGGGAATTTTGAAAGGAGGCACAGATATTCAGTCTACAACATGACTGTTACTGGAGACAGTGTGCTCCATCACCAGAACTTGGATGACTGCCTGAACTCTCT
>LZPO01017284.1:197700-215613 GCA_001675575.1 Neotoma lepida | reverse complement strand
TCTACACCAGAGGGAAGGCTGTCTACACCAGAGGGAAGGCTGTATACCAGAGGGAAGGCTGTCTACACCAGAGGGAAGACTGTCTATACCCATGGTTCCCATACCATGCTGAGCATCCTAGTCACTCCTAGTGCCTTCAGTAACCCTGGTACCAATTAAGTGACAGTGGGANGAAGGCTGACATTCCGAAGGTCCCAGTCCACCGCAGTACAGAGGAAGGCAGAGAAGCCATCGTGTGCACTATAGGCAATAAGTGGGAGGCCGTGGCAAACTAGATAGATGCAAGGAGCTGTGTACTTCTGGACTATGAACAAACGAGGGAGAAGAGAGAGAAGACCAAATGGCCTCAGGGTAGGGCCACATATGCCCACTTTGTCTACTGACTTTGGCCGTGGGAAGCCCCGACTCAAGCTACAGCAGAGAGTCGAAACCACTCTGCACCAGCCATGTGATCATGATGACAGTGTGGAAGACAGCAGAGAGGGGTGTTAGCAGCTGAGAGGCCAACAATGATAGAAGCGATGAAGAGGAGAAATGTTAAAGCCTGCATGAGAAAAGAGAAGAAAGACAGGGAGGTGAGAGCCATGCTGGAGATGTTTGGTCAGTCTGCACCCTGAGCTAGCTGTCAAGCAGCCCCACTTCCCCAGACACCAACCATCTTTCTTTCTGTCTGGACAGAAGCACCTATAGTCACCGCCACTGAGCACCACCCCACCCTGTGGTTGTCTCTTGGTGAGTCACCACAGCTTGGCTGGAGAGAATGATGGGCTGGAGAGAGAGTGCAGGGAGATCAATGGTCCACAAACAGACTCTTGTTGCCTGTGGTACCATCACCTGTGGCTGATGAATGAAGGACACTCAAATCCCCATCCCAGGGGCTTAGGAAGTTATTTTCCAACCGGAATTTAGATCACAGAACCGAGTCAACCTTCCCACATGCTGGCCAAACAGGGGACCTAACAATATATGTGCTTCACAGGTTATTAAAAAGACCTTTGGGGCAACTGTGGTGGGTGGCNTGAGGCTGTCTACATCCGCAGAGATGCGCTCCTGTGAGTCCCAGGGAGCCAGGGGCGGGCTGACCTTTCCTGTGGCTGTGCTGTGGTGCTGTGAAATGACTGTCTGTGAGTCAGAAGGCAGGTAGGTGGCACAGCTAAATATAACGATGGGCAGGCTGTCCAGCACATTAGCTTTGTTCCTGTGGAGAAAAAGGAGACAACCCCCTGAATACAAAACAAAAGCAATACGCAATGGCCAACACAACCCAGAAGTAATCATAGGCCAGAATTAAAATCTAAGGCATAAACTCCCAATTTCAGCTCAAATATGAAAAAAAAAAACAGTAGACAACAGAGAAAGAACATTTAGTTCAAAGTCTTCAGTGAACCACTGAAGACCTAAATGGGCCAGTCAGATTGTGAAGGGGCTGGGGCTGCAAGCGTAGGGTCTCTCGTCCCTGGAGGCCTTCTATAAGAAGCTCAGTGGGCAGAGAAGAGAAGGTACCAAGGAAGGTTAAAGCTGGCTGGGGAAAGGACAGCAGCCTGCCCTGGTTGTATATAAAACAAGGCAGAGAAATGCACAAGAGGGATGAAAGCATCATGGGGGTGCCATGGGAACCCAGCCAGAGAATGGGTACCCAGGAACAAAAGCTCAGCCATTTCCCCATAGACCCAAAAGTCCACAGGACTAGGAACTGGGTATAGGATGTGTCTGGTCCCTGAAGGCAGATGGCAGCTTGGGACAAGGTAGAAAAGTTCCCATGGAGCCCTGAGGGAATCCCTGCATCTGATGGCAAAGGTACACAACAGGACTCTTCCAAGTGGAACCAAGGAATGGCTATCAGGAGCCTGAGGGGACATGAGTGCTGAATGAGGAAGCCACACCCAGGTAGGCACCAGGCAGGNAGGAACGGGGAATTCAGAGACAAGATCCTGGACTTGCCCTCAAGATCTGCACTGCAGGGTGAGAAAGACCTAGAGTGCATTCAGGCAGATTCTCAGAGGACTGGTGCTGGCACAGGGGTGTGCAGTATGACAAGTAAGATCTCCTGTCCTGGCCGCAAATGAGGACCTTGTGAGAACAGGCAGGAAGTAGTTGAATTGCATGCCTGGCAAGTGTANTGGACACTGATAAGTATGTATTCTCTCTATCTTCATGTTTTCCAACCNGAGGAAGAGGCCGTTTCAACAAAAATCTTAGGCTTTCTTCTTAAAAACACGTTTGTAGAAAAACTCAGGCATCTAGGAATTGCAAAGACAGAAAGAAATACTTGTGTGTTAAGACCGCAGGCATGCTGCTTCCAGCTTCTGAGTGCTTAGGGACGGGTCACTGTTCTTTAAAAAATAAGACTAAGAACTCCAAAAATCCATATTTATTTTCAAAAGGGAACAGCAGACCAGGGCAGAGATGTCGAACAACTGTTAGGATTTCAGGGGACAGCATCGTGAGCGGGCAGGTTATGAAANAGAATACAGCAGATTGCAGAACAGTGGCGCACAAATAAAAGCAGTTCCTGGCCCTCAGTGGTAACCTCAAGCTTCAGCTGTCAGTTGTGAAGCAATACACAACGAAATGTGCTTTGCATACGGACTCCAGATGAAGACTGTTCTGATGCCACTAGCCACAGCAGCCTGTCCCCAGTCTGTTCCTCAGAAGGGTGGCAAGAGGTGTACTAACCCATAGGAAGCAGAGTGGGTTCTCATCGGAGCTCAGCAGGCGTCTGGTATCTCTGCTGAGCTCCACGCTGCGAACACAGGCCTATGCAGTGACAATGCACAGAAAAGGGGGGAAGTGCAAGCTCACCACTGGCCACATCTCCTGCAGCTCTGCACTAGTGCCCTCCAAGTGGCCTCTCAAAAGAATTGTGCATGTCTCACCCCAGAACAACTGCAAGTTACCTTCCATCTCATAGCCCCGTTCTACTATCAATGAAGCTATCACTTCTGCTTGACATCTCATTTAACAAAGAAACAATTTAGTAGCAGTGTAAAAATATTCTTGTATTGGAAGCCTGGAGTTAACCCATCTCCTCCGTCCTGTGGAAAGATGGCCACTTACACATCCATACCAGTAGCTCCTGTACTNAATGCTACAACCATTGTGCAGTCTGGGGACACCGAAGCACACTCTTACGTGTTCAGGCAGACAATAGGAAGTCTCCAGATGTGTGAATAAGGCAGAAGGCCTTAGATTTGGTATGATTGCTGTGTGTACCCAGCTGAGGGAAAACAGTGTCNGGACCAGGCTGTCCATGGGGCCTGGGAACTGTGCCACTCGAAGTCCACTGTCACTGTAGGAGTTATTTTTATTTTCCTAAACACATTGCAGAGTCTCTGAATGAATGAGCGTGCTGCCTTCTCTGTGGAAATGAAGAGTGTTGGCTCATTTNCTTAGCCAACTGCTTCTACTGCTTTGGTTTTCTTGAGCATATTTTATGATAACCAGATGGGCTTTTTTGGCCTCCATGGATTTTATGAATACATGAGAAAGCATCTTTGAAAAATATTCTACCTGGAACAGCTTACACCGACAGACTCCCACAAGAGACCCATTGCCTTCTTTTACCTTTGCAAGTATATTTTATTTTAGTTACATTTTATTCAAGTTTATTTTAGGCGCCTGTTACAAAAAGTGTATATTCAGCCTCATTCATTTATGTTTCTCCTCCCCACCTCCTTCTGGAAGCATGAAAAAAAAAAGCATACTTGTCACTGGGGCTGGTTGCTAAGCTGTTTGGGGGTCTTTACTATAGATTTGGTAGGGGCTTGGTATATAGCTTAGATATCCTGGAGTGCTACAGAGCAGCCTCGGCTGGTGAGCTCAGTGTGGTGGTTTTTTTTTTTTTTTTTTTTTTTTTTTTGTCTCGTGTGGCTGGTGGTTCTGAGTTACAGTTTTAGCTATGTGTGGATGGGCTGTGTAACACTGATCACTCACCTCCTTTGAACCTAGGTTTTCTCATATGTAGAATCAGTACAATAATGCCCTATGCATCATTGCCAGTCCAAGGACACCATGATCGATGATTGGATCTGTTGGGTTCATCAGAGAGATAGGGCTGCTGCTGGGTACATGAGTATGGCCATAAATGAACAAGAGGGAGCTCATGAGAGGAGCTGGCTCGTGTGCCCGTGGAGGGCAGGAAGTCTTGCAATAGGCTGCCTGGAAGCTGGAGACTCCTGGGAGCATGGATCAGTCTGAGATGGAACCTTGGAGGACACTGGTGTAAATTCTGGAGTCCAAAGGTTGGAGATCCTGGAGTTGTGGAGTCAAGGATGGGACACATATAGGAGAGTGTCTCCAGGANGCCTCTGTGCTACCCAGGGTTCAGCTGATCGGATGATGTTAAGCCTGGAGTTAACNCATCCCTTCTGTCCTGTGGAAAGATGGCCACTTATGCATCCATACCAGTAGCTCCTGTATAACCGTTGGGCAGTCTAGGAACACCAAAGCACACTCTTATGTGTTCAGGCAGACAATGGGAAGCCTCCAGATGTGTGAATAAGATAGAAGTTCTTAGGTGTGGTATGATCGCGGTGTGCACCCAGTAGAGGGAAAGCAGTGTCCGGACCAGGCTGTCCATGGGGGCATTCATATCCACTCATGTCAAGGGTTGTCCTTTCCCTCCCAGTTCCCCAACTTGCAGGCCAGCTCCTCTGCAGCCAGGCACATGCCTTGCCAGTTCTGGGGTATGCTGTAATCTTTGCAGGCTAGCTCTGCTGGTGTGGACAGTGTGGCTGCTTTCTCTCCACTGCTAGCGCCTGCTTTCAGCTGTCATTTCCCAGTTGTCATGATGATTGTGATATTGTAGTTGAATTTAAGAGAAACATTATTTCAGCATGCAGAATTACATCCTGAATTGCCCACAGAGATTCCCCTAATGGAAAGATTGAGCACTATAAACAGTAGCTGTGAAGTTCTCATCATAAGCTTACTTTTATTCACGACTCAAACCGTTCTTGTCTGCCCTCCATCTTAATAGTNCCGCTAAACTCGTTGATCCTAGTAGGGTGCCTTCATCTGTTTGTGACTTTTTGGTCTTATCTTCCTAGTAATTGTCAGAAAATCTGTTCTGCATTCTATTTGGAATTGCCTGTGTTGGCATAAACACAGGTGGGGTGATCGAATATCATTTTCTGTTCTTCCCCAACTCCCACACTGGAGAGAGTTCCTTCTCAGTGTGCTCTGTGATGTCTTTTCCCAGCTTGTCTCTTCCACTTCGGCAGCTGCCCTGTTCCCTCTCCAGCTTTGCTCTTGCTCAAGCTCCTGTCCCAACCGGAGTTAGAAACACACACACGGTGTGTGTGTGTGTGTGTGTGTGTGTGTGTGTGTGTGTGTGTGTGTGTGTGTGAAGTAGCCATGTTCCGGAGTTTTCCAGCTCCAAGCCATTGCAGAGGTGTATTTTCCCTGTTTCCTAGTACCTGGTATTCCTTGATGGTGCCCCGTGCTCAGCCTCTCTCCTGGGTACAGGATAGTGCATAGGAGGCACATCTCTCAGGTTAGAGACAGTGCTAGGAGTCAGAAGGAAGGATTGCTTTCAGTTAGCGTACCCAGGGGAGGCATTGTGGAAGGGGTGGTGTCTGAGCTGAGGCACAGATTTAGGGATATTGAGGCATGCAGTGATGATTGTCCTAGAGTGAAAAGCTGAGGCCAGGATGGGACATAGCAAGCATTGTGTTTTGGTAGAATCTTCTAGTCCCTTTGCAGTGGCTGGTCTGATTGACAGCTGGTCTCCAGTGCCTAGGAGGGCTGCTTTGCCCTTGGTCTGCCCTTTACTGAGTGTGTCATTCCTTGAGAGCCCCACTGCAACTTCTGGGTCATCTGTTCTCCATGAAAGCCCACTTTCCCCACACCTGCTCCCTAGAAAGAAACTGCCTGCTGAGGGGTGTTGTTGGCAGTGTAAACAAATGCCCAGGGAAGACTCTCCTACCTTGTAATTAGACTAGAGAGTAGAGACTGCCATGTTCCTTCCTGTTACTACACGGAAAAACAAGACAAACCCTGCCTCACGAAACAGACTGTCACGTTTTACCTGGGCCTTCTGTCTTCCTTCCTAGATGGAATCAGTGTGAGCGGCCTTCCCCTGTCCAGTCCTTTCCGCCAGGTCGTCCGGCCCCGAGTGGAGAGCAGACCCACGAACCCTTCTGAGGGCAGCAAGACGGGGGACCTTGGCCACCTCAAGGTTAGTCCATTGGTGCAGGCCCAGGTGCCGGGACTCTTCTGGTTACTGGCAGAGCCTTCTCCAACTCTGCGCTTGGAGAACATTTCCGAAGGAGGTGGCGGTGTGTGGTTGAAAATGGTTTCTCGTGTTTTATGTCTGTGGAATTTCTAGAAAGCAGTTCCAAGGCTGCTCATGTGTCTTGTACTTTGGCGATGCAAGCTCTTGTTTTGCTGTGACAGAGATTGGGGAGGCTGGCATGCCAGTGAGGACAGTAAGAGGAGGAGACCATTTTCTGTTGTCCCTCTCCTTTGAGAAATATGTTCACTGCCCTATTCTTCTCAGCTTGGATATTCACCTCATAGCATATTTCTTAATCATTTGGCAGTTCTTGCAGGTGCTGGTTTCTAAGTCCACAGTTACTGGGGCTCTCTGTAGAAAGCCAGGGTGCTCAGGACATGAGGGCCAGCAAGAGCAGAGCCTGCTGCTTGCAAGGAGGGTGTGAACAGGAGCCCAGGTGCGAATTCAGACCCTGCCCAGGGGCAGAGTGCACAGTGGGGTGCTGCAGGGCTCTGAGCTGTGACTGGGGTGCAGGCATAGAGTCACTGTTTAAGTGAGTGTGCTCATGGCCACCCTGTGGGCGTGCTGCTTGCTGTCCCCTGCTAAAATGTGAGTGAGTATTGACGGATGGGGCTGCCAGAGGAGCTTGTCCTGAATGCCCAAGTTGGGTGGGAAGAGCCGCACTGTGAGCTGTTCTGACTAATGTTGGTGCAGGGCGGAAGGGGTTTGTGTTCTGTGGAGCAGTGAGCTCCTCTGAGGAATGGGGAGGGCTGTTGCCAGTGGCTTGGGGCCTGTCTGTGGAGCATCTGAGCATCCCTGAAGCAGGAATGATATGATTTAATTGGAATTATATGAAACCTGTAAAATCATCAACCTCTATTGTCGTGGCCGATGGGGCCACCAAGCACTTTCTTGGACCAGGTACATCATGTTTCCCCAGGTTTCTCTGAAGGATACAGGTGGCTGGCAGGAACCGTGTCCATGCTCAGGACTGTTTATCTGCACGTGGTGGGAGGACTCTCGATGACTGAAAAGAGACCCTGCGTTTGTTGGGTGGACATCAGTGACNACGTTTCTAGGGCCAAGGCTGCAGCTCAGCGGCAGAGTGCTTAGCCAGCATGCCTGAGGCCCTGGATGCATATCCCTAGCACACAAGTTATATAAGCCAGGCCTGTCTGCCTCTCAGAGTCCCNTCTGAAAAACTTAGTCATAATGTTCCCACTGTGGACCTGCTGGGAGGCAGGGCAAAGAGTAAGACTCTGGGACTTCATTTTTGTAGCTAAAGAAAAAAGGAGGATAGGGCAGACGAGTCTGGGTGGCAGCTGCTAGCCCGGGAGCCACTCTGGAGGAAGCAGGGCTATGGGCTTTGCCTTGCCTGAGTTACCTGGTGTCTAGTCTTGGCTCAGATTGGTGCTGGCTTTTATTGTCTAGCCCTCTTTTCTAACTATCATTGGGGCCCGTAGCTACCTTTTGGAATCACAGGTGATCTGCTGTGGTCCGGTATGACCAAGATGTGACAAGCACTCTGCTGAGAGCCCTCTGAGAGGATTCCAGCTCTTGGTGCTAGCTGAACACTGGGGCCTTGAGTTGGACTGTGCCAGGTACCACTACAGCTGCACATAGCTTTGCTTGTGGGGAGCATAGCTGGACCCGACTTATTAGAGATGGGGCGTGGCAGAGCAGCCATAGGAGAGTCAGAGGCCCAGTACATACCCCTGTAGTCCTTTCTGTGCCCTGCCTTCTGGTACTTAAACAGGCCTNCTTTCCACTTCATACCTACATGTGGTTTGCTGGAAGAAATTCTGAAATCTTGACAAAGCCAAAGCTTGTCAGAGGCAGTAAGCTTTTGGCCCTTTGCACATTGGCTTTGGAAGGTACTTGCCCTCCTTGTAAGCATCACGTCTCCCGAGACTGCAGCTGGCAGGCGTAGTAGCCACAGATACATCTATGGGAGCCTCACAGANTAGCTAAGGGCTGGTCTTGAACTTTAGGAACTTAAGGAAAAAGTTGGAAAATTAAACCCAAAGTAAGCAGAAAGGAAATAATAAAAAACCAAACAGAAATCAATGAACTAAGAAACAAACAAAATCCTTAAAATAGACAAAGTAACTAGAAGGTTGTTCTTAGAGAAAGTCAGTGAAATTTATCTACTTCCAGCTGGATTGATTAAAGAGTAATTATGTAAATTACCAGTATCAGGACCGAGACAGAGAGCTTCTGCACAGGCTTTGCTCAGATGCGGAGGATAAGGGAAGTGCATTACGAACAGCTTTATGCAGAGGACGAGATAGGTGAGCAGAGGAGCTCTGTATCCATCAAGGGAAGGAAGTTCTTGTTAAAACCTTTCCACAGAGAAAACTCCTTAAGGGAGAAATAATAGGAAATCTGTACAAACTACTTTAGGAAAACTGAAAGGGGGAATAAGGCCAACAGGATGGCTCAGGGCTGAAGATGCTTGCCATGCACGTCTGAGGACCAGGGTTCAGTGGCTGGGACCCACATGCAGATGAAAGGTGCAAAACTGACCTTCACGTGTGCCCTGTGGCATGTGTGCTCGCCCAACTGTTATATACAGTGATGATGATATAATAGTAATGATGATGATGATGATGTTATATACAGTGATGATGATATAATAGTAATGATGATGATGATGATGATGATGATAATAATAATAATAATAATAATAAAGAAAGAGAAGGAATAAGACAAACAGGTTCTGGAAAAAAAACCACACAAAGCAAATGTCTTAATTAGTGTTTTATTGCTGTGATGAGACACCATGACCACAGCAACTATTATAAAGGAAGACATTTAATTGNGGCTGACTTATAGTTCAGAGGTTTAGTCCATTATTGTCATGGCAGAAAGCATGATGGCATGCAGGCAGACATGGCGCTGGAGAGGTAGCTGAGAGTTCTACATCTTGATTGGTAGGCAACAGGAAGAGAGTGCCACAATGGCCTATGGGCCTGGCTTGAGCATCTGAGACCAAAAAGCCCACCCCTGGTGACACACTTCCTCCAACAACTCCANACCAACTTCCACAAGGCCACACCTCCTAATAGTGCCAGTTCCTATGAGCCTGTGGGGGCTATTTTCTTTCAAACCACCACAANAAAACATCACCACTGCAGACNGTCCCCTGCTCCATTCCAAGCTTTAATAACTCTAAAGCAGGAGTTTAGCCTAGCCTACCTAATAGGAAATACAGCATCAGCTGAGCAGGGCTCATCTGTGGAAAGCAAGGTTAGTTTAACATCAGAAAACCCAAAGTTACAACTCTCCATAAACTAGAAATTACAACTGTTCATAAACTAGAAAAGGAAAATTAAGTAAACAACTCCATTCAGGGACATGCACAGCATTTAATAAAGCCTGGCANCTATTTCCAAAATATTCTCTGCCACCTTGAAATAGAGAAGAGCTTCTGCTGTCTGGCCTGCTACTGTCGTGCTTCACGGGGAGAGGCTTGACCTGGGCTCTTCGGAATCCCTGTAACATTCCAGCAGCCCCACACAGAGATATCAGCTTTAACATAAGAACTAGATCTTTCCTAATGCTCTTACACACTTTTGCACTCTATGGAAGAATTTACAAAAGGATTCAGGTTAAACAAATAGCATGCTTTCTTTTCCTTTTCCTTTTCTTTTCTTCTCCTTCCCTCCATGCCCCTTTCCTTCTTAGATGTCTGTGTTTGCCTGCTGTGGTGCTTCTGGAGACAGACNTTCGAGGACACCTTGTTAAAGGCTTTATATTTTTATAAAGTTATTTACTATTGTATGTGTTTGTGATGTGTGTCTGTGCGTGTGAGTGTGCATGTGTGTAGTCAGAGGACAACTTACAGAGCTGCCTCTCCCCCTCGACAGTGGGTTCTAGGTATTGAATCCAGGTCTGGAGTGTCAGCAGCAAGTGTTGGGTCTTAATGTAGGCCTCTTTCTGCCAAGTGGAATGAAGCAAAGTAGGCAGAGAAGGGGTGTGGGAGAGGTTCGGCANTGGCGGTCCCTGAGCAGGTGGCATCAGGAGAGAACACTTCTGCAGCAAAGGCTGCTGGGCCAGGCTGCAGTGCAGGGTAGGACTCACCAGACAACTTGGTGACAGGGACATTCAGATGGCCTGGAGGAGATAACCGTGTAGACAATGGTGAAACTGCCACAGACACCTGTCCCAGGTGCTCATTGGGTCCCTTGTGGACCCATATACTTCCCAGCTGTGCCATCCTCACCACTGACCTTGGAGGTAGGCAGGCTGTTGTTGGGCTCTGTCTTTCTGATGAAGACATGGTAGCCTGAATGCAATGGGTGACTGACCAGAATCAGTCCAGTAATTACATAGTAGATGCAGGATCGGCCCCAGACATCCAGTTCCCACCTCAAGATCCAAGCCCTCCAGAATGCTGCCAGCTCAGGATTGAAAGCACTTGAACCTGCTGAGTCCAGAGAGCAGTGGGGCAGAGAGGCTATGATGCCCACTGGGGGCCTTTCTGTCTCCCAGGACTAGAACTGCATACCATTCAAGGGAAAATAAGGCACATCTCCACGAGGTGAAGGAAGTGTCCAAGGTCTGGCAGCCTCTAAGTAAAAGTTAAATTCTAGCCCAGGTACTTCTGATTCCAAGGCTTCTGCATAAACCATTTCTACCACACCACGATGTCACTGCCTGCACAATTTCTGTGCTTCCGAATTTGTTATGGGATATAGAACACCCTCTATTGATTCAAGCTGTATTGATGGAATAGTAATGTCTAAGCCTTTTGGCCTATCTGACCTCAGTTTCCACTCTGTGAAAGGCAGATAATAAGGCTTCCTCCCAGCCCTTGTCAGGAGGGAAGTGTCTGCTATTAGTCCTGGTAGATAAGAGAAGCTCACAAAATAGCAAATCCAATTCAGCTCCAAATTATTTCTAATCTGTCCCAGTGATAGTTACAGAGACAGGGAATTTTTCTCTGCAAAGTTTAAGCATAAAAGCTTCACAGGAATTCTTTAATCTGCTCAACAAATTTTAAAACTTAATAAGAAATTTAGAAGGGAGAGCTGGGAGAGAGCCTGCTGTCTGTGGAATTCTAAAGCAAGTGCTAAGTGAGGCGGAAGGAACGTTCCTCCAGGTCTAGGTCGTGCAAAGCTAAGGCCTTTTGTGACCATGGCTATTGTGTCAAACTTTCTGCAGAGTGTGTGTGTGTGTATGTGTGTGTACATGTGTGTGCATTTTTGTATGTGTGTTTGAAACAGGGCATATATATGGAGATCAGAGAATAGCCTTGGATGTTGGTCTTAAGGTNCCTTCTACTTTGTAGTTTTGTTTACTTTTAATTATGTGTATGTGTGCATGTCTGTTTATAGGTATGTGTACATGAATGCAGGTTTCCTTGGAGGCCAGAGGTGTTGGATCTCCTAGAACTAGAGTTAGAGGCAGTTGTGAACTGCCCGGTGTGGGTTCTGGAAACTGAACTGCGGTCCTCTAGAAGAGCAATAAGGACTTTTAGCTGCCAAACCACTTCTGCAGCATCCATCTCTGCCTTTTGTTTGAAGCAGGGTCTTTCATTGGTCTGGAACTTCACCACACAGACCAGGCTAGTTGGCTCACAAGCTTCCGGGGACCCATGTGTCTTCTCTTCCTGTCTCTGCATTGCTAGAGATGTACATGTGTGCATGTACATGATGGTACCTCTGTACATCACCCGGACAGGTTTTTTGTATGGGATCTAAACTTGGGTGTGCTGATGCTTGCAAGGTGGTGCTTTACCTGATAAGCCAGCTCCCTCGCCTCTTTCGTGGCATTTTATCCAGTTCGTGTGTTTGACAGCTAGTGAGCAATTATCCAGTACATACTCAGCTCTAAATGCTGGGAATAGAGCCATGCACAGCGTNCGAGAGTCACTTTCTGGCCAGAGACAAACACTAAACAAGTACATACCAGATTGTGGTGTCTGCTGAGGACAGGCACAGGCAGAGACAGATGTGGCTTCTGTTTGCTGGTTTAGAGAGGTCTGCAGAGGCTCACTGCAGTCCTGATGAGAGAGGGACAGGTGTCACAACCCCTTTGCACTCTGGGTCATTGATATGTCACTGAAGTCAGGTCATTATTTGGATGCTAACCAAAGTTGCCCACGTTTGCAGTATTCTTATGCCAGTTATTTTTTATCTAGGTGATTGCAAGTTAATTAAAGATAGAGGTGCGACTTACTGATGTCTGCATTTCTTCACTTTGCAAGGGACAGACACATGCAATATACTCTTACTGAATGTGGAACCAATGAGACAGAAAGGTACTCAAGTGGCCTCTAGAGCCTCACTTCACCCTCTGGGGGACTGTGTCATAGTAGTGTTAGCCTGCTCCACAATCACNTGGAGGGCTTGCCTAGCCACCTTGCCTGGACACCCTCACCTTCTGACCTGCAGGTCTAGAGGGCTGGGAATGTGCATTTCTGGGACATTGCTGGGTGATGCTGATAAAATGGGGACCTTATTTTGGGTACCATTATCCAAAAAAAGAAAAACATTGTTCTCCCCTTTCAGTCTTTATTATCAGTAGGGCTAGTCTTTAGCATTCTTAGGAGGGCTCACAACCCTTCCTCATGTACCTCACAGAGAGAGGCATTTGGTAAAAACATGAGCTCATTTTGAGGTACTTCCATGACAGACTTATATATAGTACCTGGGTTCCCGAAAAGGAATTTTCATAATCATTTGTCATAAAACCCTGACATAAGCACATAATTAAAATTAAGTCTAGGCATTAAGAGGTGGATCTGGGGGCTGGTCTGGAAGCCTTTGCATAGCGATATGGGATCTTATCTGCTCAAGCCCAGGATGTGCCCACAGTTAGAATTAATGGCTACACAGCAGCAGAAGCCATCCAATCTTTGAATGCATGACCCTGTCCTGCAAAGGGCCACACGGTTCATCTGCAGGGTCTCCAGGGACACTGGGTGTNGTCTCAGAGCCAGGCAGGTCTTGTGGGACTATTATCGTGATCTGGCTTCTGCCACTGCATTCAGCATGATTGATCTGCAGACAGCAGGGAAGAGCCAGACAGGAACAGAAAACGAGTACTTTTATTGCATTCTTGCCAAACAAGAAAATTGAGTTAAGTCTGCCATTTGGAATGACTGACAGTAAGCAATATGTTTGCTTTGGGTAAGGACATTTAGGTGACATGATTAGTCCCTAAAAATCCAAAGCAGTTTAAAGACCACATCAAAACAAAATAATCCTTACCCTCCTCCCCAAGTATTTACACTTCATCAAAAAGGGCAAAACAAGGAAGGAAAAACCCCATGTTTATTGGATGTCAGACAGACCTGCAGTGACCCTTGCTTTTCGCCAGCTTTGTCACAATGGACAGATTCTTTCAAGTTGGTCATCTNTGAAATGGGCATGATCCTTCATACTGCAGCTAGAGTTCCTGTAGGGAGGCCAGTCTCAAGGAACCCAAATGCAGAGAAGGGCTGGGNTTCCTTGGAAAGAGCAGATGCATGGCGCCATGTCTTTCTGTGTGGTCTCCTGGAACTTGGTGGAGCTGTTGGCCATTTCCTTCTCTGTCACACTCTAAACTCCAAGTTACTCAAAGGCAGAAAATGATACTTTCTCCTTGCTTCCCATGCTAGGAGAGAGTCTGGCCATGCATGTGGCCAGTAAGTGATTGTCACCACTGTAGGAAATGGGTGCCTAGTGAAGGAGGTGGGCAGAATGAGCAGAGAGTGTTGAGAAGGAAGGCCTGGTGAGTGCCAGGGCCTAAGCCAACACAAGGAGGGGGCATTTCTCAGACATGTTTGGAGCAATTCTGTGGAAATGTTCCAGTAACACATGAAGTAAGGAAGATAAGATAAGATGGTATGACAGGTGGGGACTCTGGACTGTGGGGCTTCCTTGAGGCTATGTGGGACTCGTGACTACATGACTTTGTTATCCCTACCCTACCCTGAATTTGTTAGTACTGTCAACCAAAACTTGAATAGCCTGGGTTTTCTTCCTTGTTTGCCAAGAAAGACAGGAAACAGAATTACCAAATGTCCACAAAGGAAGTTTGCAGATAAGAAACAAGAAAGTAAATATAAGAATGGATAATGCATAGACTGGTTGGATGCTATGGAAAAAGGCCTTGGCTGACTTTAGGAGGAGTTTTATAATGCAGAAAATAATTATTTTACCTTTGTGACTCTTATATTCCAGGTTTTCTGAGATTAGCAAAAAAAGATCCAGGAACTGGTACTATATTTTCTTAGATACTTCCAGATGGTCATATGGCTTTTTCAACCTAGCTTGTTTAATTTTATTTATTTATATTTTATGTATGACAGCTCTGCATGTATACCTGCATGCCAGAAGAGGGCATCAGATCCTACTAGAGATGGTTGTGAGTCACCATGTGGTTGCTGGGAATTGAACTCAGAACCTCTGGAAGAGCAGCCAGTGCTCTTAATTGCTGAGCCATCTCTCCAGCTCCTTCAACCTAGCTTATTAATAAGATGAATTAACTTCTTTTTTTTTTTTAGAATATCAAATCAACCTTGCATTCCTGAGATAAGCCCTTATCTGGTCATGATGTAGCGTCCTGTCTTGAACCACATACCATATTTAAGAGAGAATCTGATAAGAGATATGTGGGATTTGAGGGTTGCAATAGTAGGTTGGCCAGAGTCTGAATAAGAGAAAGGTCTGGGAGGAACACCAAGGTTGCACTTCAGCAGCATTCCTGGAAGCTATAACATTTATTAGGGATGAGAATCAGCCCTGAGAATATGAAGTGACAAGGATGACTCCATGGTTTCAGCTTCCAGGTGACTTGGGTACACAGATGGAGAGTGTAGTGGGGGAAAACAGGCAGTGGCCTATCCTGATCATACTGTCTAGACCTGCCTTTCCTGCCTGCCAAGATGCCAGTCATCCAGAGCCCACCTGGGCTCCTGGACACAGACACCTTACCCATCTTATGCTCATTCCTCTCTTTGTGTGGTTCTCTTTAGTTCTTAACAAGTTCATGTAGTGCAGGCCTGATCCAAACCCTCTACTTTTCCAGTAGCCAGTTAAGGGGCAGTCTCCCGAGAATTCCTGCCTAAGTTCAANTTTATAATCTCTCAGTTTTCTCTATATTGTGGTCCTTAAACAACATTAATTGTGAGTTAGTGAGCTTTGAATATGATCTCTTATGAACAGTGCTTTTACTGATGCCTCTGATCTTTCTAGATAACATTGTTTGGGGTTTTAGACTTATAAATCTAGAAATAAAGTAAACGTATTTCTTGTGCTTTCAGAANCCCAGCTCATGCATTGTACAGTATGAACTGCTTTTTGAAGTCTCTTGAGTTGCCTAGTAATTTATCCACGTGTGTTGTTTGTTTGTTTTGTTGTTACCAATGATATCTTAATTCCTGGTAATGCTAAGAGTCCTTTTATATTGAAATTATTGTTTATTTTTATTTTTAACTGAAAGCCTCAACATTTTTTATGTGGTTTCACTCTGTTGGTATGTGACAGAAGAATCCATGGTGCAGTGGTCAATCACTTTGAATAGTTTGTTCATAGAAGGGCTTTCACTGAGTGTGTGTTGTTCTTAAGATGCTGGGTATTGTGAGAAACCCTTCGGGGGAGTGTTCTCATGTTAGTCAGTACATACATGTTTTGTGATGTCAATCAGCCTTACTTTTTCCACACAAAAGTTTGAAATAGTTGCATTTAACTAATTGAATTTTTCTTATAAGATTGAAGCAAGCACTAAAGCTTTAAAGAATGGCATTGCTTTTTCCGAGTTCTGAAGGATCCAGTGAAGATGGTTATACATCCCTGCAAATGCATATGTATGTAGGAAGAAGTAATTACTCTTTGCTTTCTACTGTAAATTTGGCATTCAATTTTATCTTTTAAGGTTTTTCTTTCTCTAAAAATATTTTTATTAATTATACAGTCTGTTTTGATCATATTCATCCCTTCTCCTCCATCTAACTCTTTCCACATCCATTCCTACCTCCCTACTCAGACCCTAATAACTTCTTGTTTCCCTTCTTTAAAGAACCCATTGAGTTCAGTTTGTGCTGNCCATATATCCCTGAGTATGTGGCCATCTATTAGCTCTTGGTTGACCTACTAGGGGCTATACTCTTAACACTGTCTCTTCCTTTCCCAGAAGCCCTCAGTTAGGAGTGGGAGTACACAGACCCTCCCACCTCCAAGTTGGGATGTTGGCTCGCTTGCCCTAGTGCAGGTCTTGTGCAGGCAACCACAGCTGCTGTGGGCTCATGAGCATGGGGGTCCTGTCGTGTTCAGAAGACACTGTCTTGTTCCATCTTCCTGGACTGCTGGCTCTCCCTCTTTCCATCCTCTCTTCTGTGATGGCCCCTAAGTCTTGGAGCGGGAGTGATGTAGATATCCCATCTGTGGTCTAGCACTCAATTGATATGTGTCCTCTGTACTTTTACTCATTGTAAGAGAATTAATAATTAATTATTAATACTAATCATAATACAATAAATTAATAATTAATAATAAGAGAGAAAATACTTTTGACAATGGAGTTGGCTATTTCACCAACATTGGGGCCAAGATGGATGCCTTGGATGGGGTGGCAGGGCTCTACACCCCGTGAGGTCTCCTTTCACAACAGAATATCCTTGTATTGGTCCTTTACCCATTGCAAAAGGCTTTAAAGTCCACTAGCGGTCTTTACCCAACTCAGTAATGCCATGTTAGTTCTAGAAAATACGTGGTTATTTCTGCTTCTCAAAGGTGTCCTTCTATAAGTTAGGACACTTAGCTCATCTTCTGGGGCCGTTTGACTAACTGGAAGTACCCCCCCCCAATTTTTACTGCCTGACTTGAAAGCTTTTCAAATTCTGGGCCCCGGCCGCTCCCCAGGCTTTAGCATCATCACAGATGCGTGGATTTTGTTGATTCAATGTTTTGATCCACTTACAGTTGCTATTGTCATTGCTCCGATTGTCACAGTTTGGCCAGAGGGAGCCTTGTTGAGCTGGGCCCCATGTCTCTTTGGCATGGCTTCTAATCATTGAAGGCTGCATTCCTTGACAAGAAAAGATGGACTGTTCTCATTTCACAGCAGCCTGGACTGTCAGCTTCTTTGCTTGGGATGGGGAGCTGAGTGAGGCTGGGAGCATGTCCANGTTGTGACAGTTGATATAGTCAATCCAACTGGTAGGCGGCATCATTGTGCAGAAGACTTGGGTTCATCTAATGCCAACCTTTCATATGTGCCTGGACAGGACATTCTTTTCCTGCCTTCTTTTCCCTGCCATAGTCTGATCTGTTCATCTGTGAGCCGAGGGTACCTCCCTTTTGTCACCTAGCTCTGCTATAGGCACTGTTGTATTTTACCCCATTTCTGGGATTCTGTACACAGCTAGGTACTGTCCTGTTCCTCAGCCCCATGCTACCATACCGTCCTTTTTCAGATTCCTCCCATTTGATAAGCTCAAGGGTGTAATGTTGACTTGGTGAGTGGGAGTCATCACGTAAGAATGTCTCCAGCTCTGGAGTGACTCAGTAGAGGTATGACTGTGCTTTTGAATTTAATATCAAGACCTGACAAAACATGTAAATGACAGTGAGATAAAATATTTGAAATTAGAACTGCTCTGGGGAGGCAAAGATACTGTGTGGCAGTATGCACAGGGGACTTTGTAGAATGTGGATGAGGAGACACTCTTTTCTGGAAAAGTTTAAAATAAAATTTGTAAAACATCAACT